>JARJHM010000342.1:0-325988 GCA_033356055.1 Carex pumila | reverse complement strand
GCCATCAACCAATGGATAAACCATCCGGAAGCCCTACCCAATCAATATTGGGATCCGGAAGAAGAAGTGGCACCGGCTCAACCTCAACCACAATACATGCCACAAGCGGGTGAGTTTGTTCCTCCACAAGGCCAAGAAGCACAAATGTTGTGGTTATGCCAACAAATGCATGCTCAAAGTCTTGCGATTCAACAAAATCATCAAGCAACGCTAACGAGGTTCAACAATCTGGAAAGGGGGCAAATGAAGATAAGGAAACAACTGCGAGCACATGCTCGAGCTCTTAATGTGCTTGATGAAGCACAATCCAGTCTCTCGAATCGCTTTATCAAGCAATATGGTCCCTCGGGAAGCCCGGCACGAGCACGTGAGAATCTGGTTGAGGAAGAAGACCTGGATGATGAAGAAGAGGACATCCCAATTGAAGGTCAAGAAGAAGTGGCCGACGCACCAAACGACCCCATGAATGACGAGTAGACCGCACAATTTCAAAAACAATTAAAAACTTGCTAATTTAATTGTTTGTTGATTGCATGAATTGTTTGTTGCATGTTTAATTTAAATTGTTGAATTGGTTTAATTTGGTTGAGTAACGGAAATCATTTAATTGGTATAGTATTGTTTTGAACTAGTTTAATTTAGTTAAATTGCATGAATTGCTTGAATTGTGTTATTTGGAATTTGGTATGGATATGTATGAGATGGAGATGTTTTAAATGTGGTGTATGTCTTGATAACTTGTTAGGGACTATATTGCAAAATTACAAAATTGTTTGAATATGTCTAATTGGATATCTTGGAGCCTTGACAAGTTGTATTGAATTGCTTGGATTGGATGAATTGAAATTGAATTATCTTGCATGTTGGATACAATCCTCAATCTTATTTTTGTTTGTAAGTTATCGTTATTATATTGCTAAATTGAGGGGGAGTGCATAATTTGAGGGGGAGCACTTTAAATTAGTGCTAATTTTTCACCCTTTCGTCGATTTCCAAAAGGGGGAGAAATTGGTACAAATGACTTGACATGCAAAATCAAAATTGGATTAACCAATTTTAGAAAATTTTCGATTTATGCACTTACTTATATTGTATGTTTTTGCAAATCGTCAAAAGGGGGAGATTGTTGTTCGTACAATAATCTTTTACGTCTATTTGACTAATTTGCAAAAACATATAATTATTGAATTTTACGATTTCTTCTATTTTGAGATTATGTAGGTCCAAGAAGAATAAGAACTGCAGTATAACATGCTTGGACTGAAGAAATCACGAAGACCGTTATCAAGAATATAAATTGTAAAATCAGAAACTTGGTAAAGTATGTGAGAGGTTGATTAAAATGGGATAAAGCGTTGTGAACGTTTGAAAAACGTTGTAACGTTTTACATTGATCTGAAACAATAAACTGATCAAAAGAGAAACATTTTTACAGCGTTATAACGTTATACAAACGTTGTAACGTTTTATAAACGTTATAACGTTTATACAACGTTGCAACGCTTATAAATCGTTGTAACGTTTATAAATCGTTATAACGTTTCAAGGAGATTTAAACTTCAAATAACTTCTATTTTGATCAAGTTTTTATAGGTTAAAACGTTGTGACGTTTTATAAAACGTTGGTAACGTTTTACTAAGCTGTCAGAGATTTAAAACCCTAAAATCGCATTTGAATAAAACGTTGTAACGTTTAATAAAACGTTGGTAACGTTTTATGTCAAACAGCTCATTTTTGAGCTGCCACTATAAATAGACTGAAGGGATCACTTTTAGATCCATCTCAGCCGACCCTAATCATTTCTAAAGCGATTTTCTGAGAGCTTAGCCTACTCCATTGTTGTGAGAGCTTAAAACTTCAAAATCCCTCAAGCAACCTCAAACCTACTTCACTAATCTTGATCTAGATTAGGTTAGAGTAATCTATTGAGTGTTTCTCTTGTTCTTGAGTAGCTTGTGTGACTTCCCTTGTTTGTAAGGGCTTGCCGGCTCAAACCTCGAGTTGCTCGTGTGACTTCCCTTGGTTGTAAGGGCTCGCCGGCACTCATCTCTCGTTGGTCGTGACTTCCCATTTTGTAAGGGCTCACGGTTCACAATTGTAATCCTTTCATATTGGGTAATAGAAAGGCGCACCTAGAAAGAGGTTGCGACGCCCCGGAGACGTAGGCCATTGTTTTGCCGAACTCCGTTATCATCCCGCGTGTCAATTTCTCTAAACTCATCTATTTACTTTCAATTGCAATTTACTTTCAGTTTTTGTTCAATTAGAGGTGCCCCTAAGTGCAACATAATGAACCAAAATAATACTCGAAGTCTCGACCTATCAATAAAATCGGTCGGTTCGGTTTAATCGGTTTTGATAAATCAAAACCAAACCGAACCATTTAAATCGAACCAAGTCACAAAATCAACCGAACCGAACCAATTCAACCGAACAACTAAACCATTTAAACTGAATATTACCGGTTCGGTTCAAAACCAAATAAACCGAACCATTTGAACACCCCTATTTGTATGGAGGAGCCTATAGATGGTACCCTATGTTTTGAAATGAACAAGTAACAAAAATCAAAAGGACAGGACGTGGTACCAATGCTTGGAGTCTAGCTAGCTTGATTGTCTTTTAATAGAAATTGTGCAATATGTAATGAGAAAATCTAACATTGATTTGGACCATACCATTACCTAAAAGAAGGACAGACGAATAAATGAGATAGTGTGATATCTACTCTTCCTATCCTTATTATTAAAACCGGACCGAACGGATAGACCAAAAAAACCGTACTCAGTCACTTATCTTGTTTGATTAAGATAAAAGCCAAGGTATAAACATGAGAAAATAAAAATAAAAAATAAAAACAGCCGGTTTTTGCATAAAACCAGTGAACCGTCCCCCCCCCCCCAAAAAAAAAAAGGGTTCTTTTTATATTATAGTTCTTGAAGCTCAATTTAATCTCTGAAAAGGTAGCACTTTTGAGAAAAAATAGATAGCCTATGACAAGCGCTATTGTCTTTAGGATTGTACGACATATATATATTTTTTTATATAAATAATTATGTGTTTTACTATAATCACACAATTGGCACAACATTATCTCTTCAAAAATAAAATTTCAAAATACTGAATTTAATATTGGTTGTCGAGGTTAGTTTTATGGCAAAAAAAAAGCATTTCCACATAGTTAATCAATTTTAAAATAAAGTGTAAAATATAAAACCTCTTTGATAAAAAGGAAAGTGTTACTGCAATGTTTTATTTTAATAATTTTAAGAATAAAATTTACATATCTTGAGTCTAAAAAGAGTTTCCTTTTTCAAACCATATACGTTACGTGAAAATTTTGACTATATACAAAAAATTTACTTTTATCTTATAAATATATAAGTATTTAAAGAATAGTGGTCAAACTAGTTGATTTATCAATCTAATCAACAAAATTGTTGATGTAGAGCTTTACCAAGTCGGACATCGACTTGATAGAACTCTATATTGTCATATGTAGATCAAGTGATCTTAATTGATAAATTTGTGTACCAAGCATTACTCTCAATTTCTTTTTATTTGAAAAAAGAAATACTCCGTAGCTTGCAGTTGCAAGTTGAAACACACCTATATTTTATATTGGAATTCAAAGTAGGTCAGATGCCCTATTCTAGTTTAATGTACTTAATTACCGACCAATCTACATTAAAATGCGTCCACTCAACTTTAAAATTCGTGTGTCTATTTTCAATTTTTATGAGCACAAATCTTAATACGGATTAGACGATGTTAGAGCTCATTGAACTCAAAAATAGATCTGATGTCCATAAAATTTACTCCTCTTTATGTTGGAAGCAAATTATTTTAATTACAAGTCTGTATATGCAATACTTCTTAAATTTCAATTCCAACTCTACTAAAATTCTAGCTCGAATTTCTATTGGAGAAGACGAATGCTATTACCATTGCTCTACAGACTCAGACTTGGTGAATAAATATATATATATATATATATATATAGAGAGAGAGAGTAAGGCTACGCTACTTCGCGAATTAAAAGGGATGTTTTAATTCGCGCTCATATCTCTAATTTCGAAGTCCAAATAGCCGATCCAAACCATTAGATATTTAATCTATATTAAAATGTGCTTGGAGACCAAATTTTACATTTTTTGAAATTTTTGTACTATTTATTAAGATGGTTTGAAAATTGTTGTTTTTTAATGATGCAGAATTTTAATAAAAACAGCAATTTTCAAACCATCTTAATAAATAGTAAAAAAAATTCCAAAAAATGTAAAATTTGGTCTCCAAGCACATTTTAATATAGATTAAATATCTAACGGTTTGGATCGGCTATTTGGACTTCTAAACTAGAGATATGAGCGCGAATTAAAGCATCCCTTTTAATTCGCGAAGTAGCATAGCATTACTCTCTCTCTCTCTCTCTCTCTCTCTCTCTCTATATATATATATATATATAGATGGACTTGGGTGAGACGCGGAGTATACGCGTTTGGTGCTCCATGATACATTTTAGCCATTTTGAAAATCCAAACAACCGATCCGAACTGCTCAACACGATCTCCATATTGAAATGTGCTTGGAGACCAAATTTCACATTTTTTGAAATTTTTTTACTATTTATTAAGCCACTTTAAAAATCGCTGATCCGGTGGTCTAGAAATTTTTACTGTTCACCTGGATTTTCAGATTTTCAAAGTGGCTTAACAAATAGTAAAAAAATTTCAAAAAATATAAAATTTGGTCTCCAAGCACATTTCAATATAGAGATCACATCTAACGATTCGGATCGGTTGTTTGAACTTTCAAAATAAAAATATGGCGTGAAGTACAAACGCGTGGTGCTCCACATCTCACCCAAGTCCATCTCTCTCTCTATATATATATAAAAGAAAAAAAATTGTTCATCATATTATTACTTTTAAGTTAAAACAAAGATCCAGCCTTCTAAATTTTAGTATTCATAAAAAAATCTACTGGAATTTCAAACCTGTAACTTTCACACAAAAAGGAATATTACAAAAAAGGAAAATGTCGGCAATAATTAGAAATTTGGATTTAGCAAAATATATTTTATCTCAGGAGTTATATGATTATATGCAACGCTCTATTTTTTGAAATAATTATTTGTGGTGCTTAAAATGACATTATTATGAGTATGACTAATATAACATCAGTGTCATTTCAGTTTATATAACACCAATTCTAAAACCTATCATATCGAGTTCAAATGGTGAATCCAAACCATTCAAACTAATTTACTTTATGAGTGATGCATTTACATGCAAACTTTTTATATTTTCGAGTTATTTTAGTATCAAATCAAGCGGCAAAAAAATTGAAAAATGAATGTATTAAAATTAACTTAAAAAGCTCAAATATTTGACCGCTTGACTTGATACCAAATAAACTCAAAAACTTATAAATTTTACATGTAAACACATACAACTAATGAAGTAGATCGGTTTGAACGGTTTGGATTCACCATTTGAACTCAATTTGATAAGTTTTGGAGTTGATGTTATATAGATTGAAATGACACCAATGTTATATTAGCCATACTCCATTATTATTACTTCCCAGTAGACTTGACAAAGAAATCACTTTCTGCTAAAAGAAAAATATGTACAACTGGTCTTTTTTTTTTCTTTTTCTTTTTTTCGGAAAACTGGTCAAAATTGCCTACGAGCGTATTGTAAGCTAAAACAATATAAAAATAAAAACATGAGTTTTTTTAAGTCAACAAATTCAGGTGACGCAGGCTCCTGAAAGGATGTGCTAATGACCCAACTAACCCAATTTTGTATTGAATTTTTTATTCATAGTAATTATAAAATTCATATATATGAAAACAAATAGAGTATCTCATTTTCAACTAGTATAGTAAGATCGTCAGTACGGATCACGATCCACATTTTATGAATCTGAGGCAATGTCCACGATCCATTTTTTTCTTTAAAAAAAAAAAACCTTAGACGGCAGTTTTAAATCTTTTTTAAGAAAATATATGCATCATGAGCATTGCCTTAGATCCATAAAATGTGGATCGTGATCCATGCTGACGATCTTACTATATTGGTTGAAAACGAGGTACTCTATCTGTTTCCGTATATATGAATTTTATAATTACTATGAATAAAAAATTCTCCAATTTGTATTCAATGATTTTTTTTATTCTTTTTTTTTAAAAAACCTTGACAGTGGCTGTCAAGTATAATTTTTATTAATCAAAACGTAAAATATATCTATCGTTCTACATCAAAAACAGAATTCAGATCAGCTGAAATTCCAAAGGAAATTTCAGGGTCCCTGCAATCCCCCTCTCTCCTCTCTCTTCTTTCTCTCTCATTAACTCTTTGATGAGAGAGAAAGAAGAGAGAGGAGAGAGGGGGATTGCAGGGATCCTGAAATTTCCTTTGGAATTTCAGCAGATTCGGGTCCTCAAAAACATCATCCAAACTACATCAACATCTAAAAAATATCCACATCTAAATATCACATCTAATAACACAAACAATTAAAACAACAAAAGAAATAAACCATTAGTATTGGCTGGCTAGTGACCAAAGGAAAAGAAACATCTTTTTTTTTTTTCTTTATTTGGTTATGGGCGGAGAAGGCAGGGTGCTGCGGTGGTGGGAGTGCAAGGAGAGAGAAGAGCCGACAACTAGGGCTATTACCATCAACTGTCCTTAGTTCTCTCAACAATGGTGAAGAAATAGAAGGTGCTGATAGACAAGAGAGATAACGACTAGGGCTATTATTATCAACTTTCTTTTCTTCTGATGGATAGGTGCTGGGGTAAGGAGCAGGAACGAGTAGCACTTGCTAGCGGTTAGGATTTTTTGAAGAGAAAACGGTGGACAAGAGTGGAAGAGGGCGGACGAGGTAATGGAGAAGGCAGAGAAGAAAAGGAGGAAGAGGAGAGAGTTGTCGGTGTGGATCCCCCACTCCCCCCCAAGATGAGGGGAGCGGGAGGCGAGGACGGGGCTAAGGAGGCTTGCTAGCGAAGAGATGGGAGGAACGAGATGGACAGGACTGAGGAGGCTTGTGGCGTGAGGTTTTTTTTTTTTTTTTGAAAGGTGATTCTTATGATATTAAATGTGCAGGCCAATCTTCAAAGTAGGTAAAATTAGAGATTTTTTATGTGTGAAGAATATAGAGATTTTGCTTTGTGACTAGCAATTCCTGGTGTTGTACTATTTGTAGTTTTGTATCGTTGATTTTGTCTATTTGGGCCGTTCAAGTTTTTATAAGCGAAAAATGCGAGTAGTTAGTGAACGGTGACTAATTTGGGCTTCATTTTTTTTATGGGCTTTGGATGACATAACAAGTTTGGGCTTCTTTTTGTTAATGAGATATATATTTTGTAATGACACAGCAAGTTTAACATGAAAAAATTATTTTGTTCACCATAACGACTAAATGTTCAAATTATATACATTTTACGTTATTTTGATTTTTTTAGTAAAAACACTTATTGAATAATATATTGCTTTCGTAACTATATTTAATGAATATTATCTATATTCATATTCGTATCTTTCTTTCGATATGTATCCAGATCTATATCATTTACATTCAATGTTATAATATAATATAGTTCGCTAATTATATAAGAAAAACATAACTACAATAAAACCTAACTTAGTATGTCATGTTGTATTTAGTGCAAAAAATGTTCAATATTCAAGAATTAAATCTTGGACATGTCATCTATTTCTCATATAGGCAACAATGTTAGTTTGATGCGATATCAAGATTAATATACCATTGATAAAGTTATATAAAAATTAAATGGTTTGACTCTCTAGCCTCATATCGACAATGAAATGAAGTCTAAATTGTACGAGATTTGACATACACACTGCCATCCAAGAGAGTATGCAGTGAATTATTATTATTTTTATTTATTTATTTATTGAATAACGATTACTATTCTACCAGTTAACCCTTATTTATAAAACAAGATAATTTGGATGATTTTTTATTAAATCATAAGAATTTTTTTATGGAATTCTAAATATTTCTCTTGAAAAATGTATTTTTTTTTTTTACCAAAATGAAAAAAATATATTTCAGAAATTAATTCTAGAACATGGGCAACATGCTTTTGCTAGTATTACATTGATGAAGAGAGGAATGACCAAATTAATGAAGAAAAAAACATATTAAGAATAACAAAGATTAAACATAACAATTTTTTCTTTATTTACTAGCAAAAAATTGCACAAAACAATAATGGTATTTTGATCAACTGAAAAAAGAGGAACGAATTTATATTCCATATCAGGATTGACACAAAAATCAGCCATATCCCTGTGTACATGCGCCTTTTTTTTATTTTTAATATGTACTTCTTTCGTGACACTAACATAAAGTTCATTTTAATTCAGTTGAGTATAATTTAGTATTGCTAATCTTCATTAACATTGAGTTGGCTCCTTATTTTGAGATCACAAGCAGACTATTTTGTAAATCATAAATCATTCAATCTAAATATCGCTAGTCATTTGCAGCCAGGTTTCAATAGGTACAGATATCTTGAGATTCTAAGCAAACATCATATACACAGGTTAAACTTTCTCATCATATATGCAGTTAAGCCCCCTAAAATCTACAACCATGAAAGTTATGATTTTTCTAAAGACAGCGATATACACAGCCAGAAAAAAAAGGGAGGAATTAAATCTCCTTGGTAAGGCTGATGCCATAACAAGAGGCGAGTTTGGGGATGATGCCGTCATGCATAGACTTGTTGATAATCTCATATTTCTTGTGGTCAATTGTCAGTGCTTCTTTGTCACTGCTCAGCTTCTCCTCCATCTCCAGTATGCCTGCAATTCCAAATATCATTTCTTAATCCTTAGGCTATAAAATATTATTCTATGAAGTAAATTTACAAGTCATCCCTGTAGTGTTACTGTTTTTCCACTTTGGTCCCTTGTTTCTTTTTAATGTTCCCTTTCCGTCTAATTAACATTCAAATTTCCATCATCTTGATTCCTACCAGCTTACTAAGTCAAATCAATCGACAAAAGACAAAACATAGGAAAATAAATAAAATAATAAAACATAAAAGCATGATGATTCAGAGGAGTCCATACATATATTAAAATACAATATTGGTTTTACCAAAGTAGCCTACATAGTCATGTGGAGGCCATACATTCTCTATGGATACAAATCATGGTTCTCAGAGCCCATTAGAATTAAGCCTTATAATGGAAATAAAAGGAGCTGCCTTTTTAACTTTATTGAGGTAAGCACTAGAATTAACAGGAAAAAGAAAGGAAATGAAGATGAGGTTAAATGTGCAAAGTTAACCTAACAACTATGCTCAGTGTACTCCTGAGATAGGATCTCCCATGTAGAGAATTGCCAAGTATTTTCAATAATTTTTGTTTGTTTTCAAAATTGATGATTTTTTTAATGTTCTGATAAATCGATTTTGATGTGCATCCTAGACCAACCTGAAGATGTGTAGTGTAAACAGTGAGAGGTAGCTTTAATGTACCCGTGAAGATGGTTTTTTAATGTTCTAATAAAATTGATGGCATGTCAACAGTAAGAGGTAGCATAAGTGTTCCACTTTCTTACATACATCCTACACCAACCTGGTTTGGGCTAACCAGATGGGTCCACTATGTCAGGATCTCAGAATTGACAGTGACAGGTCATATATCAGATTTCTATATCCTAGACAGGTCAGGTTGAGAGGATCAACTCTTAAACTACTCATGCAACAAATTGTAACCCCTATCTCTAATGTGGAGCATCCATCAACTGCCAGAGCAAACATATAATCATGTCATATGAGCATTATTGTGTACCTGGATCAATTAAATCTAGTGCTTTTTGAAGGCAATCAGAAATTGGGCTCGGTTTCTTCTTCAAAAGATTCTCTATCAGATGATTCGTCTTTACTAAAGTACTCCTCAATTCATCTTCTGACGTGTGATACTTGTTGCAAAATGATGAAAAATTACACTGATGCCCTTGTCTTATTTCTTAGCTAAAGAACAAACCATATTAAAATGAGAAAACAAGCACAAAGAAATTATTAAATCGGAAGGTACGATCAACACATGTAACAGGTCTGCACCTGTATCCCACCATCAAAATCTCCTGACCTCAGTAATATGCAGTACAAAGTGTTAGCATTATAAAATTAAGAATAGATGCTTTGATTTATATACATTAAATTGAAATTTAGCTACCACAAAACTGTTACCAGTCTTCACTGTTACACAGGAACATGTTTTAGAAGTTCAGAACCAGACACCATTATCCAATCCTTTGCGGATTAACCCTCAGCTGTGCAATAAAGCTTCAATTTATCCTGAATTTTACAATTGTCTTAAATAGGTGTCAGCCCATTTTGCTCTCAATTTATCTCAGCTGTTCAACATAAAAAAAAAACAATAGACCTTGAGCTCTAGGAAATAACTAACAATTTTTAAGGCTACAACGGTAAAATAGTGAGCACCTGTGTACTCGGAACATTCCATCTATAACTGCAAACTTACCTACAAATTCAATAGCAACACAGTAGCACTCCTACAATGATCATATTTTAGCTGTAATGGAGGATAACAGTGATGAAATAAGAGTATCTGCTTGGCATTTATAACGGGTTCAATCAAGAACTGGGGTTATCCTTAGTATGACGCCTTCAGCATCGACCTCAGGTATGGAGATCGACAAACAATGTGCTCTCTCCGTTTGGGAGTAAGAGGTTCACAAAGTGTACGAAGCGCCCGGAATTCTCTCCAGGGCTGCTTTGGAATGGCCAAATCTCCACAGTTTATTGGCGACCCGAAATACTCCCACTTGACTGCCTCCTCTCCAGGGCGTCCCACTATCAAGTAAATATATAAAAGGAGAAGAAAAAATTTGGGTATATATGAATTAACAATTTGGTTTGCATAATAGAATGGTTACATGAATTAAAATCTACTTTGCAAAAAATGTAAGAAGCAAAAGAAGTACAAACCTGATTTGGCCTCCCTCTGATGAGAACGAAGGAGTAGGAGATACAACGCGACTGGAGAGAACGAAGGAGTGGGAGATACGGAGCAAAGTGAGAAATGGAGACCGACGAGAAGGGGGGATACGGAGCAAAGGAGGGGGCGACCGACAGTACGGAGAGATACGGAGCAGCGATAGAGCGAGCTCCAATGGGGATTTCGCTTCTTCGAGAAGTCCTTGATGGAGCAGCGGCGAAATATATTCGAGAAAGAGTAAGACGATCGCTGTTATATTTTTATGACTATTTACCCTTCCGAAAAATATTTCCGTCAAACTTAACGTAGAGTTTTGAAACTTACAAAATATCTGACCGTTCGATCTTGACTACATGAAAAATATTTCCGTCAAACTTAACGTAGAGTTTTGAAACTTACAAAATATCTGAACCGTTCGATCTTGACTACATGGACGGTCCAAATTTTTTTTGATCCATTCCAGAATTTGCCTAATAATAATAATAATAATAAAAGTCAGTATATTTGAATAAAAGTTCAGTAATTATATACGATGTAAGTAAAATTATTATTATTTATATACATGAATAAAAGTCAGTATATTTGATTTTATTTGTATCAAAGGTCCTATAAAATGATAAATACATAATAACTCTGATCCATATCTTATATAATAAAGTAACAATATTTTGCTTACTTATATTCGTATTCGATAAACTATATTCATACTTAATATTATCAAATATATTACGATTGGCTGAGAATATACCGATAATGCCTTTAGTTTTATATTTTTCTGCCGCACATTCAATTCGTCAGATGTTTTTGTGGCATTTTTAGTGTAAAAGTCAATATTTTTTCCATGCTCGGTTGAAGATATTAACATATTATTTTGACTTAACGTCAACACACAATTAATAAAAACAAAATGAAAAAAACATACCAATAATGCGTTGTATGATGTCAAATCAGTTATGTCAATATTTTGCAATGAAAGAAATGTGCTTCTTTTTCCAGAGGATGACAAATATTGCTCTAATTTTTAAGTCTAAAATTATTGGGCTAAAATTTTATGCACTTTACTCAATTTTAAATATCTCAAACCATTTTCATAACAACAATATTTCAGCATTTCTAATTACCTAACTTTAGTCTATAAATTGAAATTTTGATAGCAAGATACAATTACACACTAAAGCAGGACATCAAATCGAGGCCCCATTGCACACAATAAATTGGCATAACAATTTTTGTAATTTCTATAATTTTCATTTCCAATTACATATTTTGCAAATAAAAAGAAGAAATTACATCATAAAATTGACAGCAAAATGAAAAGGGAACGACTAATAGTATCCACCATTTAGTTTCCTATCTGTTCCTCGTGTTAAAAGACAAAACAAAAGTACAATAGGGGGATCACTAGTTGACACGCACATGGTAACTACCGTCAATGAGCAAGATTAACACGATTTTATTCATCGTCAAAACGTATAGTATTCATACCTACAAATTTATAGTATTTATACTTATTATCTATAATATTCGTCATATGTAAATACAAACTAGAGGTGATCATTAATTTTGGGGACCAATAACAACCAGGGGAACCGCTGACAACGTCTGACAGCCTGGATTGGGAACTGCAATCGTCTGAAAGTGAAATTTGCCAAAATTGGGAACCACTACAGCGAATCTATACAATGAAGTATTCATATCAAACTAATGAAGTATTCATATCTAAATAATGAAGTATTTATATATAACAAATGAAGTACTCATATGTTGACAATATGAAATATTCACATGTTGACAACATGTAGTATTAATATCTAATTAATGAAATATTCATATATATAAGAAATAATTTATACAATTCAAAATTAGACACCTCTTCTGAAACATCTCTTCCAAGACCTCTTCAATTTACTTAAATTTTTTTTTTATAGTAAGTATTTACACCTGACATTAATATTATTCATATTGAAGGTGTAAAGTATTTATATCTAACAAATAATGAAGTATTTATAACTAATTAATGTAAATATGAAATATTTATATCTAACAACATGAAGTATGCATATCCAACTAATAAAGTATTCATATCTAACTAATAAAGTATTCATATCTTGCACTCAACAACTATCACTGGTCTAGCATGGACCCCCTCCAATGGTGCACCACGCTCTCCCCACCAGATCTCGACGGTGCACTACGCTCTCCTCGCCGAATCTTGACGGTGCGCCACGCTCTCCTCGCCCGATCTCGATGGTGCACTACGCTCTCCTTGACGGTGCACCACGCTCTCCTTGCCAGATCTCAACGATGCACCACGCCAAGAAAGAGAAGAGGCGGAGGCTGTGAAGGCCATGAAGAGCACGAATTTTTTTTTTTCTGATCAGGAGAGAAAGAGGGGTTAAAACAGTTAGAAAGACTAACTAGAATGGGGGGAGATAATTACCATAAGTAGTTAATGGCCAGAAAAACTGTTAGAAGACTAGAACGGGGATGAAATCATTACTCAAATGAAAAAAAAAAGGTACAAGGATCAAATTTTTGTTTCCGCTGTTCCCTGTTTCTTCCACTGCAAGTGGGATCGGGATGTACACAAATGCACTCATTTTATGAGAAATATTTGCATTTTTTATGAAACGAGTCGATAATTTTGTTATGCCTAAATGCGCGATCAAACAAAAAAACAGAGAGATTGCAAAGAATTTAGCAGAAAAACAAGAAAAATAAATAAATTTACATTACTTATGACAATATATATAATTTTGAAGTAAATGAATGCTTCTTTTGAACAGATTGTCTTTTTTTTTTTTTAAAGCATGATAGGGGCTATCAAGTAGTTACAACTGTTTAAATTACATCATGAAAATTACAACAAAAATACATCTTAAACAAAGCAACCTATACATCATCCAAATCTCCTATAATTCCCGTAACAGTATTGGATCCGGAGCTTGAAATCTCTCCATGCCTGATTTGCTACAATTTTCGGATCAGTCCCTCTACCTTTAAAAATTACAATGTTTCTATTCTTCCAAATATACCAACGACCTATAAAGAAGAAAACAGCCCATTTGCTTGCCAATCCCCGACCTCTGCATGATTTTTGAGAGTTGATAAGCATGTTTGCAACTGAATCACCATTATAAATTGTGAACCTTGTCAACCAACAGAGATGCATCCAAAAAATTCTTGCAAACCGGCAATGGAAGAAAAGGTGTAAAGAAGTTTCTAGGGGACAAGAATGACATAATGCACAATTGAGTTCACAATTGAAACCTCTTCTAGCCATTGTCTCATGAGTGAGTAATTTATCCCTTAGACATAAATAGGCGAAAATCCGCACAGTTAGCGGCATTTTTAGCTTCCAAGTGAAATCAAACTTGCACCTTGTTTTCCCTCTAGACACCATATTTTCATGGAAGGATTTTGCCGAATATTCATGGTTGCTATTCCATTTTCAAATCAGCAAATCATATGACTCATTATCAAGAATAATGTTATCTTGTAATCCATTTTGTACAGCCATTCTCAATGACCACCTCCTGTTTGCTTGTACCGGATTATCCATAGCTGCCATTATTGGATTTGACCATGAATCAAACCAATATGAGATCATAACCCCTGTACTGATTTGCCATTCTGTGCTCCAATCGAACAGCGGTCTAATTTTGAGAAGCTACATCCAAAAGAAGGAACCATTTCGCATCCAAATTCTATGTTGCAGCTCACTCCTTGTAGTTGATCTTAGAGTGATTGCAGTTTGAGTCCACAAAGAATTAGGGTACCGGTATAGTCTCCACCACCATCGCAGCAGTAAGGAGTAATTTCTAATCAGTAGGTTTGTCACGTCCATTCCTCCATTTGTTTTAGGAAAGCACACTACTGACCATTCGATTAAAGAAATTCCTTTCTTTGTTTCGTTTTGACCCCATAAAAATCCTCGTCTGATTCTATCTAATCTCTTAATTACCCGCTTAGGAAGTAAGAAAAAAGACATAAAGTAGATTGGGATTGCACTTAACACTGAATTTACCAGTTGAAGACGACTCCCTCTTAAGATTATTCTTTTGAACAGATTGTCAATTGTAAAATAAACTCGAGACAAAACTAATGCCAAACAAAATATGTAATTTAGTATATCTGATTGTAGATCTTTCAGGATGCACCAAATTCATATTCTTAAAAAAGGCTTCAAATATCTTCATTTTTTATGTCTTCACCATGTCTTTATTTATTAAAACTTAAAAAACTCAAAATTTAAGATTTAAAAGTCAAAATAAAACAACCGGATATGATCTACATCATTTTATCTATTCACATGTAAAAAATTATGACATTTCAATTTTGTTATAGTTATTATCAAGAACTTGTAAAAAATATACTAATATGGATAATTTTTAGACGTTGATTCACATAAAAATAAAATTAAAATGTGATAATTTTTTATGAATCCATATCACATCCAAAAATTTTATTTTGACTCTTAAGTTTTAAATTTTAAGTTATTAAAGTTTTGAAAAATAAAGACACGTTAGAGACAAAAAATAAAAAATAAAGATATTTGAACTCTCCTTTATACATAATTAATTACCTTTTGGAGACTCCTTTAAATTCTCACTTTGAAATCTTCTGTAACTGAATCTCAAATTCTCAATCCACACATTAATCATTTGTTATTTGTTAACCCGTGGGCCCCATTGCCAGAAGCATCTATTCATGATCAAATTAGTAAATTCCATAAGCACCAGGCAGGCCAAGGAGCAATAATGCGAAGAATGGGACCCGCCATATAATCGAGTGTGGATCCTCTGAGATATCTCAACTTTTGCGTGACCGACGTGTGCGGTGCCTATTCGGGGGTGATGTGGGGTCAGTATTACATGTGCTTTGTGATTCGTGCAGAACGTATTTAAACGGTTGGGAATTTCCATAAAGTCACGCAAAGTTTGAGATATCTCAGAGGATACGAATTCCATATAATCTCTGTCGAAGTCTGATATTAAAAATATAGAGAAAAAACAATTAACATATAATTTCAATAATCAAACTAAAATCAAGTAGAAATGAATCATAATTAAAAAAATAATACTACATGATCAAAATTAACAATTCGAATAAAATACGGATGCAATTCAAAAATAGTTCGGTGTTTTATATTGTTAAGAATATATGAAAATATTATTTTATATTCGTAAAATAAATTCAAACAAAGATATCGTTAATAATATTGAATAAATAGTGCGTTGTCCATACAATCTGACAAACCTTGAAATATAATGATATAATACAATTATTATTTAGAAATTTGTTAGTTGTTATCTATGATGAATGGATACAGGTATGTAATAGCGGACACAAGATTTTTGTTAGGGAGGGACATGAATCAGATTCAAATAGTTTATTGGGTTCAAACTCATTTGCTTCACGACCCATTTTGATAGGAGGCATTTGTTGAATTCTAAAAATTTGAGAATTCATTTAAAAAAATATCCAATTAATTTCATTGTCTCTGTTTCTTCACAAAAATGAGATTTGGATTCATTAAAAATAAAATCTATGGTAATATTCTACGCATAGAATTTTGATATGAAGAACGTGAAAAACCTCCAAATGGTTGATTTTATATGGACATTTGACGCACATTTGGTGAAACTTGGGTGTGGTTGATGGCAATCCAACTAGTGAGACCCGTTGTCATAGAGACACCATTTGAATTAATTTGAATTTCTCATTTAATGTGACATCTTCATTTTGAGTACACCCACACTACATAGATCAAGCCTACCTGAAAATTAAAATAAAACAAGAAGAATTTTATTGGGTCAATGACATGTGGAACCTCTTTATAAGACTTCTCTCCCTCATTTGCTATCCGAAAATTGGCCTAAAAAAGAGGATAATCATAGCTACAAAATTCAAGAGAGAGGAAAGCTTGTGACTTATTCTCACCAGCAATCAAGAAAGAAAGAACTAAGTTCGTTTTTCTACAAGGAGGGCCAACCTAATTTTCAGGGGAGGGGGAGGGGGGGGGGGGGTGTAGAATCAAGCCCGTTTTTCTCTTTTAAATTTCAAAATTCAGGGGGAGTAGTTGGTCCCCCGGGCCAATATGGATCAGCCCCTGCGGGAATGGGCAGGGGTTCCTGCAGGGGCGAACCCACATTGGATCAAGGGCAGTCCTTTTGGATTTTGAATTTTTATGGATATCTATCGGTTCTGACCGATTTTGCTCCCCCTGAATTTTTTTATCCTCTTTGAAATTATAATATGTAATATGTAATTCAGGTTAAATTTACTGTTAAAATAAAAACAAAATTCTTAAATTATAACTAATAGTTAGAATTATAAGTCAGAGCATTGAAAATTAGAAATTAAATTATTATTTTTTTTATTTTGTTACTGATTAGTTAATAAATTTGAATCCAGTTAGTTATTTAAACCCGTTTCACTATTTTTTTTGTGAGTATCCTATCAGATACGGCAATTTTCAATGTTATACAGTGATACTGGTATGAATATCAACACAATACGTATCAGACCATATATAACGTAGGTTGTTACTATATTATGAACAATTTTAGCTTAGGGACAGAGTGGAGGAAACAGATGCCCCTCGTACATTATTTTTCTAACAAGACAAGTTGGTCGCTACTTTTTTTCTTTTTTCATCTCTATGTTTTTTTTCTTCTTTTAATCTAGACTTCTTAATTTGAGTTAGTCTGTCTATTTGTTTGGTAGCATCTGCCACTAAATAAGCACATCCTAACCTTCCGCGTCTCATCTGTTCCCTAACTTCTAATCCGAGACATCATGTTTGATAACCTTGGCACAACTATTTAATTGCTTCTTCAAAATGTTTCTGTTCAATTTCTCTTGTCTCAAATAGTCAAATAGAAATACCAAGTGGCTGCCTTTCTTCCTCCCTTTTTTAGAATGAATAAAGGAACAGCTTTGCTTGTTTTATATGGCTCTGGTATTGTCATATACGAAGTTATTATTAACGTTAGCATAATTATTAATATGCTTCTATTAACGAGTTAGGCTAATATGACACTAGTGTTATATCAAATTAAATAACACCACATCTTAAACCCTTAGATCTGTTTTAAGATTCGTACAAAATGAAGTGCTTGAACAGTAAAAACGGATATTACGAATCTTAAAGCAGATCTAAGGGTTTAAGATGTAGTGTTATTTAGTTTGATATAACACTAGTGTCATATTAGCCTAACTCTCTATTAACTGGCAATTAGTAAGTACTATCAGTATTTAATCTAGTGGCATATGCAATGTCCACTTTGCAAAAAAATGTTGATTTGAAATCTGAATATTTTTTTTTCTAAATATTCAATAGTTAGAAAACTTTACCTTTTACCTTTACATAAAAACAATCATTTGTAATAATAAGACCTATAACACTTCTGAATAAATCATGCATGTTGAGAGTTTGCCTTAATAAATAATTGCAACTATATCAAACTAGTTTATAAATTTCTTATCATGTTATTAACTTAACCATGTTCGTTGCTGATGAATACCTGAATACATGCATAGTTTATGAGATTTAAACTTAACTAAGTCAGACAATTTGATTTAACTTTATTTAAGCCTAACCATGTTTTATGGTGTACGATCGTTGTTGAATCGATTTGAGAAATGACAGAAGGCATCAAGTCTGATTTTCTTAATTTTACCATTATTAACCTAGCTGTGAACCATGTTATATTATAGGCCATCAGACTAAAATCAAACAAACTATTTCAGAAGCTAGAGACTGAAGGCTGTGATTAAACAAAGATAATAAAAGTACCACATATATATGACATGCAAATCGTTTAATTGATTAAATTCGCTATTAGGATTGTGGATTAATTTTTTTTTAATTTTTTAAATGTAGAATTGTATTGAAGAAAAATTAAGTTTCAGATTTTAATTGCTGAAATGCCACTATTGTTCCATAAAGTTAAAAAAAACTGAAATAATGGCACATATTGTTAGTAAGAAGTACCCCAAAGATAAAGAATAGAATTATACATGATCATGGTACCTCTCAATTTTTTCTAGCTATCATTTCATAAAAAAAATAAACGAAGTTGCCACAGTTTTCAGAAAATTTTCAGTTTTACCAGGAACATAGCTAATACTTGTGCACCATTTCTTTTCTCAATTAATTTAACTTATTTTAATGGTGGAACGTAACTATTAGGTTCGTTTCTGACAATTTTTTTTTTTCAAAACTTATCAATTCTGTTTATCCTTTTTTAAAAGATGTTAACAAAAAAAATTCTGTAGTACCTCTAACAAAAAAATAAATATAGTTATGAATAAATGAGAAAACATAGTTATGAATAAATGAGAGCCAACTAAAATCCCATCATTTAATCTCAAACCAAGATTTATTGTTGTCAATTCATATCAATTTTTATTTTTTACAGTATCACATTTCATTCTATCTTTCTGTGAGCTGATGACTTTTCCACTGCACCTATTTTCCCAAATTAACGACACCCATTAATAAATGTTGCTTCACTTCCAATTTTCAAAATAATTGTTTCTGTATACCAAAAGCAGGAACCTTAAAAACAAATTCGATCAGAAAGTCAAAGTTCAGTATATAAAAACAATAAGAAAGTCTACATTGATAAATGAAAGTTCGGTAAAACAATAAAGTATACAAATTATTTGCCATATAAATCTTATATCACATACTAGCATTATGATAAATTAATATAGGCCTTTTATGCTACATATGCTATTATAGAGATGGTAATAGTAGCAGTATTGTGTTATACTTTACCCATAAATTGTCGGTCAAAATTGATAACCGAACAAATTGATTCTGAGCAGTGTTGTAAAAAACACCAGTTTAGACCAATTAATCAGCCGATTAGTCGTTGGCGGTGATCAAACCATCATAGATTTTTCTGATTAATTGGTCAATTTGTTTACTATTTAACCCAATTTTAATTATAAAATAACTAAAACATCGTTGGCTGTCAATATTATAATATTTGAAATATGTATGATTTATGGCTTTTCAATTTGTAGAGAGTTAGTAATTTCTTTAAAATGCATGAATTTGATTAAATATTGATAATACATGAGATTTTGCTATTATATTTTTATTTATTTTTAATTTTAAAGGAAAAATATAGTATCATAAGTAACTAAATTGATAAAATTATTTTTATTTATACACGAAACAGTAAACATTATGAAATAAGAAATTATTATTAATTTATATATTATGTTGATAATTATAAAGAAAATTATAATTGTTGAATATATTTAACTAAGGATAAATTTATTATGGATATTATTATTACTGGGGGTGTTTTCCAATTTTGCCCAGAAAAACTGTTTATTGACGAAATGTGATATTTAAATTTTATCAATAAATTTTACATGTAATAAATTTAGAAACAAATAAATATTAAATATTAAAAATCTGTATAATGGAGAACCACATAATTAGCTATATGAGAACTTTTTATGTGTAAATAATCACAAAAGTTTTATATTACTTCATGATTTTCATCACATCTTAGACATAACAAAATCACTCTTAAATGAGAAGAGAGAATAATAAACAGTTAAACACAGACATTTTCACCAGACAAATAAAAAAGCAAATCAAACAGTTGATATTTAATCATAATAACCTAATGGCTGACAGTATACGCGGCCATTTTTATTAATATCCCCTTCAAAAAAGAAAATTTTAAAAATAACTCTGTATCTAATTTTATTTTATTTATGCCCTAACCGCCAGGCCCACGGGCGGTCCATACTCCCCATGGAGCGCTAGACAGACGGGTGCCTCACATAGCTAGTGGAGCGCCACACCTAAAGGCGCCTCACATAGCAACTAGATTTGATGATTTTTTTTTTTAGTTTTGTTAATTGTAGTTCGCAAAATCCAAACGCTTATTTGGATGAAATTATTAATACATCCAATACAATATGTACGCACGTGTTTGATGAATCAAATACAAATATTTATTTTAATGCATTCAATATTTGTATGCATGGTATTATGTAATACGCTGACAACGACAGTTTCTCTTAGTCCAAAAAAGAAAAAAAAAAGAAAAGGAAGCTTATATAAAATTTTCCGAGATTTTTATTTTTATCCAAAAAATAAATAATTTTATTATAAATAACCATGTTTTTCGAAAAATTTTATTTTTACCCAAACCGCATATATTATGTGCGGCCCGAATTAAAAATTTGGACCGTATAGAATATATGCGGCCCAAAATTTTTTTTTTTTTTTTTTGCTTTTTTCAAATGGCTTAGGCAATTTTTGAGTGATAATATCTCACAATCTGTTTAGATATTTTGGATGAAACTTCACAGTCTTGTTCTACGATATCAATACTACATGTCGGTCAATTTTCATGAATTTTGAAGATATTTTCCTATGTTAACTAGAGATGCAAAGTTGGACTCAGAAGCACTCTTTTAGCAGTTCGGGCAATTTTTGAGAGATGATATCTCACGATCTGTTTAGATATTTTAAATAAAATTTCACAGACTTGTTCTACGATGTCAAGACTACATGTCAGTCAATTTTCATGAATTTTGAAGATATTTTCCTATGTTAACCAGGGATGCAAAGTTGGACTCATAAGCACTTTTTTAGCAGTTCGGGCAATTTTTGAGAGATGATATCTCACGGTCTATTCAGAGATTTTAAATAAAACTTCACAGACTTGTTCTACAATGTCAAGACTACATGTCGGTCAATTTTCATGAATTTTGAAGATGTTTTCCTATGTTAACCAGGGATGCAAATTTGGACTCAGAAGCACTCATTTAGCAGTTCGGGCAATTTTTGAGTGATGATATCTCACGATCTGTTCAGAGATTTTAAATAAAACTTCACAAAATTGTTCTACGATGTCAAGACTACATGTCGGCCAATTTGAATGAATTTTGAAGGTGTTTTCCTATGTTAACTAGAGATGCAAAGTTGGACACAGAAGCACTCATTTAGCAGTTCGGGCAATTTTTGAGTGATGATATCTCACGATCTGTTCAGAGATTTTAAATAAAACTTCACAGAATTGTTCTACGATGTTAAGACTACATGTTGGTCAATTTGAATGAATTTTGAAGGTGTTTTCCTATGTTAACCAGGGATGCAAATTTGGACTCAGAAGCACTCATTTAGCAGTTCGGGCAATTTTTGAGTAATGATATCTCACGATCTGTTCAGAGATTTTAAATAAAACTTCACAGACTTGTTCTACGATGTCAATCTCTGAACAGATCGTGAGATATCGTAGAACAAGTATGTGAAGTTTTATTTAAAATCTCTGAACAGATCGTGAGATATCATCACTCAAAAATTGGCCGAACTGCTAAAGGAGTGCTTCTGAGTCCAATTTTGCATCCCTGGTTAACATAGGAAAACATCTTCAAAATTCATGAAAATTGACCGACATGTAGTCTTGACATTGTAGAACAAGTCTGTGAAGTTTTATTTAAAATCTCTTAACAGATCGTGAGATATCATCTCTCAAAAATTGCCCGAAATGCTAAAAGAGTGTTTCTGAGTCCAACTTTGCATCTCTAGTTAACATAGGAAAATATCTTCAAAATTCATGAAAATTGACCGACATGCAGTCTTGACATCGTAGAACAAGACTGTGAAGTTTCATCCAAAATATCTAAATAGATCGTGAGATATTATCACTCAAAAATTACCTAAGCCATTTGAAAAAAACAAAAAAAAACAAATTTCGGACCGCATATATTTTATACGATCCGAATTTTTAATTCGGGCCGCACATAATATATATGGTTTGGGTAAAAATAAAATTTTTCAAAAAACGTGGTTATTTATAATAAAATTATTTATTTTTTGGATAAAAATAAAAATTTCGGAAAATTTTATATAAGCTTCCTTTTTTTTCTTTTCTTTTTTGGACTAAGAGAAACTGTCGTTGTCAGCGTATTACATAATACCATGCATACAAATATTGATGCATTGAAATAAATATTTGTATTTGATTCATCAAACACGTGCGTACATATTGTATTGGATGTACTAATAATTTCACTATCATCCAAATAAGCGTTTGGATTTTGCGAACTACAATTAACAAAACTAAAAAAAATTCATCAAATCTAGTTGCTATGTGAGGCGCCTTTAGGTGTGGCGCTCCGCTAGCTATGTGAGGCGCCCGTCTATCTGGCGCTCCATGGGGAGTATGGGCCGCCCGTGGGCCTGGCGATCAGGGCATAAATAAAATAAAATCAGATACAGGGTTATTTTTAAATTTTTCTTTTTTGAAGGGGATATTAATAAAAATGGCCGCAGTATACGTGATATGACATAATTAAGAAGCTTTGAAATCCAACTACTTAGAATATAAATTTTATACTTAAAATTAAGCATTGATTGGTTAGTTAAATGTTGGAATGGGAGATGTTTGTCACTAATTGCATAATTCGAAGATGTAAATTATTAAAATTAAAAAAAATCAGAAGCTTTCCCCGACATGATTTGTATTTTTCTTCAAATCCGGTTTAGAAAACAAAACTGATCACATGGTTCCCGGGATCCCACCTTCCCAAATCGGATTTATTTTTATTTTTGTTCTCATGCCGTCCGGCCATTTTTATTAATATCCCTAAAAAAAACTTAATTTTAAAAATGCCCCTGTGTGCAACTTTTTTTTAAATATGCCCTGACCGCCTGGGCTTCAGGCGGCCCAAAAGCCCTGTGAGGCGCCAGCTCCTGGGGCACCCCATAAGGCAAGTGAGGCGCCAGCCCCCAAGGCGCCCCATGGTTTTTTTTTTTTTATTTTTTATTTTTTTTATATAGATCTTAGTATTTTGATTTGAAGAATTTTGTGAAGAAAAACGGATTAATCTGGACCGCACATCTTAATGGGTAATTTGACTAATCTGGACCGTCGGTGCTTCCTAGCCTCAGACATCGCTCGCAGGGGGCTGTCGCCCCCCGCCACCCCCCCGCATACATACACATACACACATACACACACACATGCGCGCGCGCGCGCACACACACACACATACTCATACACATCTGAGGCTAGGAAGCCCTGCGAGCGATGTTTGAGAATTTTATTTTCAGAGTAGTCAATTGCATGAAAATCCTTTAACCGACGGTCCAGATTAGTCAAATTACCCATTAAGATGTGCGGTCCAGATTAATCCGTTTTTCTTCACAAAATTCTTCAAATCAAAATACTAAGATCTATAAAAATAAAATAAAAAAAATAAATAAAAACATGGGGCGCCCTGGGGACTGGCGCCTCACTTGTCTTATGGGGCGCCCCAAGGGCTGACGCCTCACAGGGCTTTTGGGCCGCCCGAAGTTCAGGCGGTCAGGGCATATTTAAAAAAAAAGTTGCACACAGGGGCATTTTAAAATTAAGTTTTTTTTTAGGGATATTAATAAAAATGGCCGCCTGCCGTCCGTGCCTGGATAGTAGGAAAATGTTGTCCGAAACTCCGGATCAAATATGCTCCTCGATCTTGTTCGTCCATTTCTCATCGCACGGTTTGGAGTATGAATAGCAGGACGGTGCTCTTTGGCGTAGTTGTAGTTAGATTGGACCTTCGGATCGAACTTCTTAATCTAATAGCAATAGGTCGTCAATATTTTCCTCGAAATAAATAAATAATAGGTCGTCAATACCAAATCTGACAAGTGTGGCAGCTACTTTTTAAAATGTGACCTTTTCCAATTCACCCTCACAAACTTTTTTTTTTCGGTGGTAAGTTTGTTAGACTACTATTTATAAACAATTGATTTCTTTTATGTAAAATATCATTTAACATGCTAACAACAAACAAAAATACATTTAAATCATTATAAATATTGAATCCATATAGGAGAGCTGGCCCATGTCGGTGTCCTGGGCTCGGGTTTCGGATATATTTAGAAGCCCATGAATCCGAATTAAATAAATTTTTATAAGGGATCACACTTGGCACGTCCGATCCCAAATCTGTGATCAGATTTTCCACCTTACCTTCAATAAAAAATTATTATAAATATTAGAAACTCTCCATTTCTTTTCTTGACAATCAACAATTGTTAATGTTTGACCATATATCCGGGAATGGCTAGGAAATTCATTACAGAGTTATTGAAAATAATAAAATAGAGGGGCATATTCACAAAAGCTCCAAACAACTATGAACTATCCAAGCTTTAAACAAAGCATCCTAGTTCTTAAACAACGGTAAGGTAAGAATCATTTCTTTGTTAAAGTAACTAGAGCAACGCAGGCGTCATTGGCCACCAGATCTCACATCTACCCCCTCATTGTCAAAATCAGTGCATGTGATCTAGGTATGTCATCTTTTTGTTGGTGTTAGTGAAGAAAGAACTCAGATTTTGGCTTTCTCTTTGAGCTTTTCAAAGCGCACTCTTTTCATCATACTTCTACATTACTCCACTACGCTACTATCTATCAGCATTCACCAAAGACTTTTGATCTTTTCAAGTCTTGCCTATTTTACTTCTCTAATGGCGTACTAGGAAGTCCCCCAAAACCCTACAAATGGCTGCAACCAATGGCCTCTTCTACCATATACTAGCCTTTACGAGCTGCGTTGCATTCATATACTTCTCATTGCGAGATCTAAAGGATGATTTTAGGTCCCATTTCTCAGAAAACAAGCCCCAGGTGAGGTTTGTAGAGAGAAATGGCACTCAATTTTTCCTTGGTGGCAAACCATTCTATGTGAATGGATGGAACTCGTACTGGCTCATGGATCAGGCCGTCGAGGAATCGACCCGGCCGCGTGTGAGCACCATCTTTCGAACCGGGTCACAGATGGGTCTCACGGTTTGTCGTACATGGGCATTTAATGATGGAACTTACAATGCGCTTCAGATTTCTCCAGGTCATTTTGATGAAAGGGTCTTCCAGGTAATTTTGGCTTCTTAATTTCATATAGTAATAATTAATCCTTTTTTATTATCATTTTCTTTCTCTGTGGGGTGGGGGGTGTTGTTGCCACATTCAAATTGTAAATACAAAGATACCAAGGAAAGTGTTTACCGGGTGTTGCGGGGGTTTGAGTCATGTTTGATACAGAAATATACCGAATGAAACAAACTCTTACCAGTACCATACCATTCTTTAGAATTTTTTTTTTGTTTTATTTGTTCAATTTGGTTAAGTCAGGAGGTTTTCTAGATCTTTTGTTTGGCTTCATTAAGGCAGAATGAGAGCATATTCTCATGGTACACAACTAAGTTCAAAACACTGCATAAAAAAGACCAACAAGAACACCCATACTAAGTACCAGTACGAAGTTCAAATGTCCCGTACCAGTATGCACCAGCTGAATTGTATAGGCTTTCTGCTGAATCACATTCCTTGGGCATTACTTTTTTGAATGACTAAATCATCTTGTTGGTTTATATAATATCTTTCTTTTTTTAATTTGGGACTTGTAAAGTCTTTGGATCGGGTGTTAGACGAGGCAAGGAGGCATGGAATAAGGTTGATTTTGAGCTTGGCAAATAATTTGGATGCTTATGGAGGGAAGTCCCAATATGTGAAATGGGCATGGGAAGAAGGGATCGGTGTGAGCGCTTCCAACGACTCATTCTTCTTTGATCCCTCCATCAAGAGCTATTTCAAGTCATATTTGAAGGTAAACCAATTTAATTCTCTTTGCTTGTTTGTTTTTTCTTTTTTCTCACATTTTTTTATGAATGGTTTTGGGTTTTTGGCCACAATAAAAGCATTGCAAAACTACCCTCCATGGCTCCACTATCTACTTTAGATGATGGATAAATGTCTCCGAGGGTGTTACTCAGGCAATTACTTGTGGGATCCACACAACATTGAACTCCTGAGTCCCACTTCTTAGTATCCTGAAAACACTCTTGGTAAAATCTGCTCACGAAATTACTGTCTATTTCGACATTATTATTATTATACATATAGTCTAATTTTTTTTTCAAAATAGATGCCTTCCGATCCGTGGCTATGCTACTGGAGAGTAATTGATACATTTGCTCGGAATCAAACCTTGGCGATAGATAACAATTAATCGCTTATCCATCACCAAGGTTTGACATTGAGCAAATGTCTTAATTCTACTCCGGTAGCACGATCACAGATTGGAAGGCATCCATTTCAAAAGAAATAGAACCGTACATTAAAATTTTCCACCCAAGTATAGAGGGAATTTTATTTTGATAGAAAAAGAGAAGTAGATTTAATTTTCTTTTTCTTCTCACACTTGTAAGAAAATATAAAAGCCTTGTTTATTAGGGAGTGTATATAAATATTTTGTCCCTGCCTAATGCCTCCTTTTACAGGGTGTTGACCATTACTAAATTATACTTCCTGTTGCTCTTTAATGGGTGGATTTGCTAATGCATACCACCAACCGTAGGATTAAATGCTAATGACCTATGATTAGCTCATGTGATTAGTATGATTAAATTAAGCTATAATTTCTACAATGAAATTAGCCACTGACCCATTCAAAGTTTAGGAATTATTATTATTATTTTATAATTATAATTAAGACAAAAAAAATATGGCAAAGGCTTCTATGGACATAATGACCTATTTGTAAAATCAACATATTTTTATTTTCAAAGTTCAAACAGTTGATCCGAACCGTTCATCTTATTCTCCATATTAATATGTGTTGGGAAAACAAATTTTTAATTTTTTTGATTTTTTTACTATTTATTAAGATGGTTACAAAATTCAATGGTCTAAATTTGATATTTTTTGTACCCATCTTAATAAATAGTAAAAAAATTCAGAAAAATGTAAAATTTGTTCTCCGAGCACATATTAATATGGAGAACAAGATGAACGGTTCGGATCAACTGTTTGAACTTTGAAAATAAAAATATGTTCATTTTACAAATAGGTCCTTATGTCCATAGAAGCATCACTCAAAAAATATAACAAACTATTCATTCCTTGTCCAATATTTGGTTAGTTGGACACTTGGACTTAGTATACATGGAACTTTTGATGCTTCTTTATAAATAGAAGCTGGCAGGATTACCAAGAGCAAGTAACTGATTATAATCAACCACTGAAACCAAAATAGAAATGACACAACGTTTGAAAAACTTAATACCCATTAATGCTCTAATGTGACAACGTGTCATGATTCTTATATTTACCTTCCTTTTTTTTTTCAAAATTGATAGACTCTGTTGACAAGGAGGAACCACATGACTGGGGTCCAGTACAAGGATGATCCAACCATCTTTGCCTGGGAATTGATGAATGAACCAAGATGTTCATCAGATTCGTCAGGTCGTACTCTTCAGGTTAGTTTACTTATCTAATTACCAGTGCCTACTGGTACCGGATCTGACCAATAAATATAAGGTCTGTTAAAGCCCTAAAGAACCAAAGAAATACAAATCCAGTGAATAGTGATGATAATAAAAGAAATGATAGAGTAATTTACAAAAAAAAGTAACAAAAAAGGCTTGCTGGTTTGGTGCATTAATGTGCATGCTAATATTGTACCAAGACCAAGTAGCACTACTAATATTGTCATTTTTTTTTATTTTAGAATGATCTTGTTGCAAATTCCAGCAAACTATGGAAAGATTTATTAAACGAGTTTGGTTGATCGAGAATTTATCTATTTCCTTTCGTCATTGTCCAATTGTGCAGAGTTGGATCGAAGAGATGTCGGCATATGTAAAATCAATAGACCAAAACCATCTTTTAACGGTTGGTCTGGAGGGTTTTTACGGCCCAACATCCCCGCCGGAGAAGCTTAGTATAAATCCTGGCGAATGGTTTAGTATGCTCGGCTCAGACTTTATTCGCAACTCAAAAATTCCCACCATTGATTTTGCTTCTGTCCATGTGTACCCTGACAATTGGTAAGCATCACTTTAAGGGCAATATAGTAAGCTTTATTGTTTTTATTATTTCTTTAACACTAAATATCGAAAAAAAAGGTGAACACGGGCATGACAATTGTTAAATCAAGGATAAACAATATGAAAGACTAAATTCCTATTTTCCAGAAGTCACCTCAATTTTCTTATTTTCCACATGCAGGATGGTGCATGCTGATATTACCGAAAAGGAAAGATTTGTATCAAAATGGGTAAAATCTCACATAGAAGACGGGGAGAAAATTCTAAACAAGCCGGTATTGTTCACTGAATTTGGGCTTTCAAATACAGCCCATGGATTTGACCACGCACACCGGTTGTTGTTTTACAAATCTATTTTTGATACAATTTATGAATCAGCAAAGAGGAATGGTGCTGGTTCTGGTGCCCTTATATGGCAACTAATAGTTGAAGGCATGGAGATATTCCATGACAGCTTTGCGTTTGTACCAGAGAGTATCCCGTCATTGCATTCTTTGTTGAAGGAGCAATCATGTCGGCTGGCCACTTTGAGATATGGAAGCGATTTGGCTACACAATTTTTCAAAAATGTTTGCGAATAGAGATTAGGTGTCCAAACTGCAAGCCCAAGATTTGTTTTACAAATGGGGTTTGTTTGGCAAATTTTGCTGATATCTTTATGTTTTTTTTTAATGATTTTAGGAAATATGCTGTACTACAGTCTAATCCTCTTCCCGCACAGTGAATGTAATTAAGAATACTTATGTTATTCCATTTACATAATTTTTTTTTTCTCCCCCAAAAAGCACTCTGTCTGAATGGAAACCTGAACCTCTCTTAAGAAAAAAAATACCAGAGGTAGTTTATTTCTAGCAAAACTTGTAGTAAATATATTGCGTTTAATAAATTTTCTAAGATTTTAAGCAGATGAATTTAATAAAATGCATGGCCCGTTTCCTCTCAAAGCCCAAGTACAGCGTCACGCATTTGATAGGCGCTCTGATTTTCAAGTTAAATAGATATTAATTTCAGGGGGTAAGATAAAATTTTAATTTTGTACAATTGTACTGGTAGGATGCATGCTCTTTTGGGCCGCTTGTTTTAGGCTTGAGATAACTAATGGGCTAAAATGTTAACAAAAAACTCATTTAATTGGCAACTGATCTTACAAAAAATGATACATGTTTGCTTCATATTAGAAGAATCACCTCAACTTCATATTTCTTCTTTTCTTTTCTTTTTGTGAGATTAGGCAGGTTTAGAGAATTGTAGAAAGAATGGTCTTCTAGGACAAAGATATTGACAGAGTTATTTTGGCTTTATGCCGCGCATGACAAACATTGACAAAATAAAAAATATATATAATTTCTGCCTGGCTTGAAGTCAAAATAACCCTATCAATATCTTTACTCATTTCTACTATACAAATTCAGCATATGAAAGTACACAATGGGGCAAAGACAGGACAGTTTATCAAAAGGGAACAAATATTAGATTTGTTGCTTAATTAGGTGTTTAATTATTTCAAGAATTAATTTATCTACTACATTTTTTTCTCCGTCGGTTTAGTTTGACAAGGACCACTAAATATACTAATACTAGTATTTTGAGTTTCTTTTATTTTGATTTTTGAAGGTTTTGGTCAACGAACCATTTGCATACAAAATTATATGGAAATGGTTTTGGCAACATGTAGCTAAGGAAATTACAAGGAGATTATAAGGAGATGAGGTCTTAGCCGGTCATTAAAATTCAGGTCTATTTAAAATACAAAGAGTTCACTTTAAAATTCGTGTAAATTTACATTGAATGATCCGGTTAAGTTTGATACCTGACATGATCTCAATTGTTTTTTTTTTTAAGGGAGATCTCAATTTGTTCCCCCTAATAGTTTCGGTGGCATAAAGTCAACAATAGAGAGAAGCAACATAAAAATTGCAAAGTGTGATAAAATTAACAAAATGGCATTAATTCTCATTGCCAGTATTTTATTCACATCCTTGTCAGCCTTTTTTTCTCGTGTAAAATTCCTTTTTTCTTTCTTAAGCCGTAGCAAAATTTGATTTAAATCAAATAATTTTGTAAATCTTTTTTTGCATCTATATTCGAACATTTTTCATCCAAACTCAATCCTCAGATCAACCCACAACAGGCCACGGCAGAATTTAAAACTATGAAAATCAATATGCGTGTATGTGTGTGCGCACACACACAGCTATTGATGATTACTTTTTTGTAAGCTTCTAAATAGCGTTTATAGCGATATAGCGGAGAGACAAAAAAAAAAACTTTAGCGAATAGCGGAGCTATAGCGAAAGCTATTATAAATAGCGTTTTTTTTAATTTCAAAAATTATATTTTATATTTCTACTAATAGTAAAAATGTATCATCAAGAAAAAAAATATCAAATTAATTAAGAATTTCTAATATTCATATTAAACCAATACAAAGCTCAAATTGTCATTCAAAATATCCCTAATTCAAAAACTATCGATATATTTTATATTCAAAATATACCACTACCATATATTAATGCATGATACAAAATTTAATTAATATAGCGGTATAGCCCGCACATGTTTCATTGTATTGATATAGCTTAATAAAGTAAAAAAAAAATCAATCTAGACATTAAGACCCGTGAAAATTGCAAAATCATAACCCATGTAGCATAGCGGACTGCTATTGCCGCTACGCACTATAACGGACCGCTATTACCGCTATAGCAGTCGTAGCTTGATTAGCACAGTTTTAGCCCATAGCTTAGCTTTCTGGGTCCAAAACCGCTATAGCGGCGCTATAACTAGCTATTTAGAAGCTTGCTTTTTTGTAAAATATGAGGATAAGAGAAAGTTTATATTGTACTCACGTAACTTTTTAAAATACTTAATTTTTCTGTCAAAACAAATTCATATTCAATATCTTCACAAAAATTTAACATTGTTTCTTTTATTCCCACCCTTTCATTTCAAATGAAAATATCCCTTGAAATTAACAAAATAATCGAATTGAATAAGAAAAAAAAGAGGCGTTTCATCTTTTTCATCTTAATTTGTACCTAACTTTTTGTGTTGCTTCTACCATTTCAACACAGCAGTACCACCCGGCCGAACCAGTCCATACCATGTTGCCGCCTCACCAGTCATATAGAATTAGAATTGGGGTCACCAATTCACACGACAGTTGTGCGCATACCGGTCAAGTCCTGAGAGCTAAATCTGAGAGGATTAATAGCGACCTCAAAGATGTAGTTTTAACACTAGGTGGCCCCGGAGCCGCAAATTTGAACTGAACCGAACTGAATTTGATATATCTTTAGTTGTAAACATATTTAATTCTTAGTTGGATATTTCTTTCTTCGTTTTGTCTGTGTATCTTTAGTCTTTACCAACTTCTACTGTGTTGACCTGCTTTGTAAATTGGTACAAAGAGAAATAAGAATCATGATTTTGGCCCGCTTTTTTTCTCTCCCTTCTCTTGCCAGATACAAAATACAACAACAGGTCTTTCTCATATTAAACAGTTCCAGAAAAAAAGATCTAAGAATTCATGAAGTTGTTTTTATCTATTTGAAAATTTTATAAAGAAAAGAAAACTACTAAGATCAGGAGTGCAAAAAAGACAGAGATTAATATTATTCGGTCAAATAATAAGTTGGCAATTTAGAGGGACATCTTCGTTTGAAATGGAGTATATTCGGTCAAATAATAAGTTTAATGAATAAAAGAAATACAAAAAAAAGTGTTAAATTTTTATGAAAATATTGAATATTAAGATGTATTCATTAAAAAAATTAGTTATTTTTGTGGAGATATTGGAGAAGTTTACATGGGTACATTAAAATTTTTACTTTTTCAAACATATGTAATTATGTAGGATAAGGTCAAATAAACTTATTTAACATATTAATATGATTTTTTTTTTAGAAGTTGGAAACCAGTTGGAGTTGGTCCCATTATTGCTCGGTGGATTCGTTGATGTATAATTGTATATATGTCCTCTTAATTATTTTATAGATCGCCGAGGAGAGAGAGAAATCTGCTGCTGTTCTAGACGATAGCAGGATCCTGCTATATTAGAAAGAGACAGACAGACAAGAGAGAATAGGGGTGTCAATGGCATCCTTTTAGCTGTTTATCCGATCCGTATTGTATCTGAAAACACAGGTAAAGATAAGATTTTTATTCTATTAGCTAATCGGATACGGATAAGGGTAATGATTTTTTTTCATTATCTTACTTGTTTTAGTACAAGATAATTTTTAAAAAATAAAATTACATATATAAATATATATTTGTATGAAAATGATATATAATACAATAAATTTTTTGTATTTTATTAAATTTTCATAATACAAATTAGCTGTATCCATTATTATTTTTTCTTATTTTATCGAAAACACAAATTGAAATGTTAATGACGCTTTTTTATCCGCTTACCCGATCCGTACCGTATTCAAAAATACGGATAAGAGTAAAGATTTTTTTTCGTTATCATAACAGGTACGAGTATGAAAATGTCTCCATTTGATCTGTATCGTACCCGTTGACACCCCTAAGAGAGAATGAGAGAAAAAAAATGTGGCAGATTTGAATCTACCTCGGAAATATTAAATATTAGTGACAAAAGGAACTTTCATACATTTTTCTCAAACTTACAAATTATATCAATATTTCGAACAAATTTAACTTTTTTTAGCAGAGACACGAATTTAAACGATCGACGCGTGTGACGCGTGTCTATTAATTATTGACCTCGGATGAACTAAGGTCAAAATGGTCATGAAAAACGTAAATCACAATGAAAGGTTATGAAACAACCTTTGTGGCGTCCAGTTGATCTCACTGGGCGACAAGATGCGCGACAAAAGCTTGGCCACTTATATCACAGTAATATTCTCTCCAGTTTATACAAACTGGTTTCGTGCAGTGCATTTATAGCTCCTTTCATGCAGTGCATCCATATTAAATTATGTCTCACTCAATAGTATATTCCTTTTATATTTAATTAAATCCTTAGAAATAATAAATTTACTGCCAGATTCCTTTAATAAATAGGTCGAAAATATTACAGTTTTCATGTTACATACACAGAAACAAGAGATGTACTTGATCAATAAAAATGGAGAGGATAGTAATTAATAAGCTCTGAATAAGTTGTGGGCTTGTGGCCATATATGTCGCCGATGGCAAAAACATGAGGTACATTTTTTAAATAAATTATCATTGTACGGATATACTGGTACCTGGCCAAAAGATATTTCTGACTTATTTGATTACAGCTAATGTTACCAGTTCGGTGATTGAATTCAAAGGTGACAGAAGCAAACATGTTTTGTCCTTCAAAAAAGACAAAAGAACAGAGACAAAATTTAATTAATTCAGGTGAACATATCTGATTTAGTAGGTGATCGATACATAAAAAAGATAAGTTGTATCAGTGATTAAAATACAATTATGATAATAGAATATTTTTTTTTAGAAAATATAGATTATATAGTAAAAAGTTTAGATACATTGTGTATTAAATTTGATGTAATTGGAAGAATCAGATTTATAGTGTCTGATCCTTTTCATATAAGTTGTCAATTAAAGCTATTTACTGACAAAATCTCAGAGAATAATAAATTTTACGCCGTGCTTTGTGGTTTTAAGAGAGATATGGAAGAACTTTTCTGAGCCATATCAAATCGCTGTAGCAGTCGAGGGCGGAATTGGTGGTTGAATTTACAAGCTAGTTTTCTCACAGATCTGAAATAAATTGAGCGCAGCAGATAAATTAGATTTTTTTATTGGAGTATGATAATTATATTTCGAACAAAATCTTCGAGCTCGTCCTTCGAGTAATTTAACATAATCTTTTTTTTTCTAACTTTTATTTTCAATGCTAATATACAAATATTTAAAGTTTTATTTATACCATTTTAAAATATTACTTGCAAACATTTAAACCTCAATATGAAATCATTTAAATTCTAAATTTAGATATTGATGGCCTAAATTATATACATATTCGATTTGATTTTTATCATAAAATAACACCAAATATCTTGTATTTTGAATATAAAGTGAATAGATTATACCTAGGATCAAGTTACTACGTTTGCTTGGTTTTAACTTACCGAAAATTAAGAAAAATAAAGAAAAACCGAAGAAAAATGCCCACTGCGGACACACGGTTTGTGATATGGCCATAATAAGTATTTCGATAGATTTCTGGACGCGCGCCAATTTTAAAAAAGTATAATAAGCTATACATCAAAATCCGTGCTGACGCTCGGATCTAGATGCAGCCACACTCTGGTCGCACAGGAAAAGTCCGAGCCTAGTGCGGATCTCGATGCATCCGCAGTGCGGATAGTGAAGACGCAGTGCGGATTGTACTGTAGCAATGCGGACGCACTGTAGCAGTCAGCCAAAGATAGAGTCTAAACTTAAAACGGTCATAACTTTTGACTCGTAACTCTGATTAAGGCTTATGACCACTTTTTGGAAAGCTAGCGAGAAGATCTACAACATGAGAAACTAAAAACTAAAATTTTTCTCAGTGCGGATCAGCCCACCCGCAGTGCGGCCCGGAGCACCCGCACTGGACCCGCAGAAAGCCAAAATTGCACGTTTTTGACAGTTTTTCTATTTTTGGTGCATCATGGACGCGTTTTGACAGCTACATGTGAACAAGACAATCCTGAAAAACAATCCAAATATAACACCCACTAACTCCACTTCCTAGGCTCTTAATTGGACATGATCCTTAGCTATAAAAGAGGGGGTTCATTTCACATCCCTTATCTCTTCCCTTCTCATTTTTTCTCTTTACACACTTAGCGATAAATTCTGGAGAAAGGAAAACTTACAAGCAAGGAGAAGAAGGGTTTCCTGAGCAAGAAGTCGGCAAGATAGAGGTTTTTGATTTGTTAAATGGTGTAATTACTTCCTTTATTTCATTTCTTCTTACTTTGCCAATTTTCGTAATGGATCTCTTCATGAGAGAGTAGTTCTCTCTCTAGGGGTTTAGGTCAATACATGAACTTGTTTAATTCTATTTTATTCAGTTATTTGTTTTTATTATGATTATTTTATGGGATTTGATATTAATTTCTGTGATTTAATAATTTGTGTTAATTACATAGTTAGTACTTGAATTGTAGTATCTTGTTTTGGATTCGAAGAACCAAAATTGACTGTGATCAATAGGATAGTACCAAATTATGAATGCAAATACCCTAGGTTTAGATTAAGATTGTAACCAATTTAATCTAAGCCGGAACTATAGAAATTAAGGTTAGAAATTTGGTGAAGAACCTAATCGTGAAGTCAAACCCTAATTAAGACATCTCAATTCAAATCGGGTATTGGTATAATGGACTTAATTGTGAAGTACCAATATTTGAGAAGATGAGAGACTAACAAGAGCTTATAGGTCTAGGTAGCTAGGGTGGGGAATTTCATTGAGAAGTTCGAGTTACCTAGGCACGTTATTAATTTACGAAAGTAACCCTTAATAACATATTAGGTTAGAAACCTCGTCAAATCATACATGAATTCAAACAAATACCGAATTAATAGAGTTAGCAAGGAATTGTAGACCAAAGACCCCTAGATCTCTAAATCTTGAAAGCAAATCAATTCCTTTCTTTTACTTTTATTTACAATTATTGTTTCAAACTCCTTTCTTTTGGGTATTGAACCTAACCTTGGAAATTGTTAGAACAAACCCCCCCCCCAATTTACTTTTATTGCACTTTACTTTATTTTTCTGAAATTTATTACTAAAGTTTGAACTAAGTTTTAATCGTACTCCTTGTGGATCGATACCTAAAATACTACTTTGATAAGAATTGTGCACTTGCAATTCAACTCAAACGTGTGTTAAAGGTTTAAAAAATACATCATTGTACTGAAACTTTGCACCATACCCTTTGGACGTAGCAAATAGTTTTAACTCCTAGCTACTTTTGTCTTTTAAGCCAAAAGAGGGAAGATTCATTTTACCCACTTTTTTTTTTCATCTGATCATTCTTGTCCATTTTTCCAACGATCCGTGATGAATTTTGCGAATCTAATACGAATATTTTTTACTCGATCTTCTTTTTCAAATGAGATACATGTAGAATAACTTTCGAATTATATTTGTGTCGTTTTTTTTTTACCATTTTAAATCTCTGTGACTTTCAATTTTTTTTATTTTGCTTCAAAACAATTTAAACCTCTATTTACAAGTTTTCAAATATTTCGTATAAACTTCATGTACAAGCGTATGAACCTCATTAATAACACTTCAAATTTCTAGAATAAAGTGTATAAACCTCGTGTACAAATAATTTAAACCTTAACAATAACACTTCAAAATGTATAAACCTCAATAATAACACTGCATGTACAAAGCCTTAAAGATTTTAATGGTTGTAGACTGAGATTTAAGAACTTAAAAATTTTAAGTGCCAATGAGTTTTACTTCAAAAAAAACAAATGACTTCAAAATTATTTAAAAGTATTTTTTCATGGACCTTATTTGATAAATAAAATCGAATAGAAAACATCTGTATTATTATATTTGTAAAATTTGTCATGAATCATCAGAAAAATGGATTAGAATGACAAGAGAAAAAAATTTAAAAAAAGGGGTGAAAATATATATATATATATATATATTTGGCTTGAAGACAAAAGTAATTAAAAGTTAAAACTATCTAAAGATATTTCAGATAAAGAGTTAAATGCTTACAAATAACATTTTAAAAAGTTATAAAAATGGCTTTAAATATTTGGATATTAGTGTTGTAAATGGAAGTTAGACAAAATTGAAAGATTTTTCTGTTAAACTACTTGAGGGACACACTCGGATGTAATGGTTTGGAGAATCATAACATTTCTCTTTTTTATTTTCATTAACATTTCCTTACTAGCATATAAATAACCCTCTTTTCTTTTCTTTTATTTTCAAAAACTCTATAAAATTGACACCAATAGCGTCGATGTATAGAATCTGAGAGTTTGATTCCTACATCACAAATAAATAAATAAAATTTATTTTCTTAGAATTTTTGTTATATTTTTGGGAGCGCTTTCTAAATGAACTATTTGATTTGCAAATATTTGTTTTTTTTTTTTCATTATTCTGAGTCATTTAAAGAAAAGATATTTATTTTTTTATTTTTTTTTTATATTCTACAAGATTTGATATGTAGATCACGATGAGATGCTTCAATTAATAATGACATAAAAAAATTAAAATGATTTGAACGGTTAATACATTAAATAAAATGCTTATATAAGCATTAACAAAAATTATGAGTAGGATTAAAATGTCTTATTGGTTTTGAGTCTCAACTATACATCACATTCTTATCTCTACTTTCAAAATACTAACAGTCGATTCGAACTGCTCAACATAATTTCCATATTAAAAATTTAAAATGTGATTGGAGCACTGTTAATAAAATCAGATCGGATTGGACCGGGCAGTCCGACCAGAATAAACTAGAGCCGGACTTATTTTCGGTTTAGTTTGTTGTTAAGATCAGATGTACATTAAAACCGGATATTTTCAATTAAATCGGCTGGTTTTTATCTAAAACCGAACCCAGTAGACAAAAGAATCCACGGTTTGGTTTAAATGTGTCCATAAAGAGGAAAAACACTAGGTCACGTGCTCTGGGGTAATAAACTAGACTATAGTCTAGATGCACTTTAACTCGCATGTTAGGACAAAAGAAATACATATTTTTCTCTCATCTAATATAATTTTTATTGAAGACCCTATTCTTTTAGATATTATAACAAGACTATGGCTAATTTGCTGCCGGCAGTGCTGCCGCTGTTTTTTTTATTTTTTGATGTCCAAAAAATAAATCCAAACCGTTAGATGTTTAATCTATATTATAATATACTTGGAGACCAAATTTTACATTTTTTGGAATTTTTTTACTATATATTAAGCTGGTTTGAAAACTGCTAATTTCAATGCTGCAGAAATTTACTGAAATCAATGGTTTTCAAACCAGCTTAATATATAGTAAAAAAATTTCAAAAAATATAAAATTTGGTCTCCAAGTAGATTATAATATAGATTAAACATCTAACGGTTTGGATTTATTGTTTGGACATCACACGGCTAAATATAGTCCCGACAGCACCTCTGCTGAAATGTTGCCAGCAGCAATTTAGACAGACCCATTATAACAAAGTCAATTAAGAATTATATACACCACAATATTCATAGACAAATAATGTGTATATACACACCTTGAAACAATATTTGTTATTATCTTATTATTAATAGTTTTATAAAATTTGTCACTGAAAGTTTAATTTATTTATTTTGAACTTATCTATATATTTATATTTTTGCAATACTTGATATTGAAAGCCCTAAATTTATATATCTTTAATATTTTAGTAAACTTATTGTACAAAAATTTAAAATATTAAAATGCTATATGTTTCTTCTCTCTCTAAAAAAATTTATTTTGTCATTTGTCGATAAAATGAGTAGTTTTATTATATTTGTGGGAGAAACTTTTGATTAATTCATAAATTTATATTTATATTATATTATTTAATATGTATGTGTCAATTTTCACTATATTATTTTTTTTATTATTATTATACTCATATCTCAGAAATATGTACATATAAAAAATCAACGGTTGAACCAGTTAACCCACTGGTCTAACCAATGAACATGTGACCCGAAGCTTTACTGGGTCGACCTCCGGTCCAGTTCTAATAACATTAGTTTGGAGACCAAAATTTACAATTTTTTTATTTACCAATTATTTAGATCGGTAAGAAATAATTGTTTTTTTATGGTCCAAAATCTTCTAAAAAATAGTGATTTTATACCTATTCAGAATAATATAAAATGTAATTTTCAAGCACATTTTAATATAAACATCGTATTAAACATTTTAAATCTATTATTTAAATTTTAAAATTAAAAATAACCATGTGAGACATAATTAAAGCATAAAATCATGATATATTTTAACCCTACTCCGAAATTATATTCACAATACTTATTTAATTGTGAACAATTCACTTTGCAAGTCATGCACTTCCCTTTGCATGGTGATATGACCAGCCTCACAAGTCACAACACATCTAAAATTGCTATTGACGGTTGCCCATTTTTAAAAGAGGTCAGATTCAATGCATCTCGTGCCTTCTCAAAATTTTCTGTGAATACCTTCTCAAATCGACATCAATGTATGCAAGGAAGAAAACTAAAGAAAACAATTAAATTGAAAAACAAAAGAAAAACATGAAGCAAAATGGTCATGAAAGAGAGGGACCATTAATTTGTACCGGAAGCTTTGTGATAATTATAACACACGAATCTCACTGTAATTTCCAATCAATAATCATTTCTGTTCAATTATCACACGCGCTTCTTACACACCTACACACGCATAGCTATTATGAATTTATTAAGGGATAAATAGCAAGAATTTAATAGCTAATAATTAAGTAGTAAAAAAAATGCATGTATTGTTTAATTGTTTTGCATTTAATTTTGTGTTTAACTTAATGGCTCAGCCTCTATTTTTATTTTTTAATATCAACTCAAAATTATCTAAGTTAGTTTTGAGGATATATATTTTTTAATTAACAAGTGAAGTAGTAAAATAAAACAGTTTATATTTTTTATTTTCTGTCCATGAAAGTCTTTTAATTTTATCCCACCTTAGTTTACCTTAAAAGACTTTCATTTAATGTAACATAATATTTTAACATATATAAATCAGTGCCATTATTTCACTTATATTATATGTCAGCACAAAAATAAAATAATTAATTGACTATGCAGTATACGAAGTTATTTGTTAATATTTCTAAAAAAATGCCAAAATCAGAAGAAAAAAAAAATGCTGGGTCTGTGAATTATTGTCGTGGTTGTTCATCATATCAAGATTCCAAAATCTTGGCTACAATGAAAAACACGACAATTTAAATCAGAAAGCAAAATTTAATTCAGCGAAAGCATCTAATCACGAGATTAGAAATAACGAATAAGCAACTTTATTAAATTTAGCCATTGGCCAATTAAATAAAATAAATTGATTTATACCTGACGACAAAAATAATCTATGTTGAATTAAAGTCTAATGATATGAAAGTCGACTTGATCGGAACCCAAACAACGAAATCGAACAACTCAAAATCCGATCTGTCCGGAATTTTTAAAAATACCATATTAAAAAAAGAGAAAAGGAATTATCTCCGGACTACAGTTCTCCAAAAATCTCCATATATAAAAACTTTTTCTTTTTAGTTTAGTTCTGATGTGTTTTTAATTGCCACAGCTGTCATAATTTCAACTGCTATAATTTTAAGTACACTATGTATGTTTATATAATTATATGTGTATGTTTATAGGATAATATGTGTATGTTTACAGGATATTTCAATTGCTATAATTTTAAGTACACTATGTATGTTTACATAATTATATGTGTATGTTTATAGAATAATATATGTATGTTTACAGGATAATATGTGCATGTTTACAAGATATTATGTGTATGTTCACAGAAGGTGGTCTCCAACAGCTGTCACTCGTTTTCGACAGCTTTCACACGTTTTCAACAACTGTCACGCGTTTTTAACTGCTTTCACATGTTTTCAACAACTTTCATGCGTTTTTATGTTTACATGATTTGTTGAATTAGTTTACAGAATTTAGTATTGATATTTACATGATTAGTTGAATTAGATTTTTGAAGGACTGGAGTTGGAGGACTGTTAGTTGCTTCCTAAAAAAAATTATCAAATAACTATATTTTCTGGAGACCGCATCTAGAAGATGCAGACCATAAATAGAGAGCTACATCTCTTAGAGATTGCTAGCCAAGAAAAGAGGAAAAAAAAAGATGACCTCATCTAAGAGATGCTGTCTCCTATTTATGATCCGTATTTTCTAGATGCGTCTCTCATAAAAGTGACCGCATTTAGATGATACGTCTGTGTTAAAATTCAAATTTTTCAAAAAATGTGATTATTATTATTTTATTTTTTGAGATATGGAATATTTAAAAATTTGGACCGATCTGTCATCTATATATTCTGCAGATATTGAATCACGGGCAAATTGAAGAGCGCGCTCCACTTGATCCGAATTGGCATCTAATCGTACCTGATAACGTTGACAACAAAATTGATTCGACCCGAAATCTTGATTCATTTGAATATTGATTATTCGAGATATGATTCGAACCGGAACCATCTAAAATTTTAAAATGATTCAAAACTTGACGAACTAAAATCCAGCTTAAAATGATATTAAAAAACTGAGCTTGACATAATATATATATATCTATATGAGTGGGGTTAAAATGCACCCTCCTTTTTGTGCTCCAAACGTGCACTATTTTCTCGTTTCATCATTTTTAAAATTAAAATAGTTGATTTGAATCTACCAACGTGTTCTACATATTAAAATGTGCTTGGAGACCAAATTTTACATTTTTTGGAAATTTTTTTCTATTTTTTCAGAATTTTTGAAAATCATCACTGTGCTGAATTTTTTATTATTGTTAAGTTTAATAAAAAATTCTGAAAAAATAGTAAAAAATTTCCAAAAAATATAAAATTTGGTCTCCAAGCACATTTTAATATGTAGAACACGTTAGTAGATTCAAATCAACTATTTGAACTTTAAAAATAAAGAAACGAGAGAAGGGTGCACGTTTGGAGCACAAAAAAGAGAGTGCATTTTAACCCCAATCTATATATATATATATATATATATATATATATATTATTTAAAATCAACCTTCTCGCTCTTACAATAACTAGAATTAGAGTTTTCATTTTTTGGAGAAGTATTGGTACAGTGAGAGGGCTTTTTTCATCATACCATTCATACGGTGGAAAGATTTTTGAAGGGAAAAATAGAGAAAAATGGTACGGTAATTCAAAACTCAGATCGAATATTTTTTGTAAATATTAAATAGTTGGGAGATGTGATATCTAATTTAAAATAAATAAATACCTCCTCCCCACCATCCCTCATTAGTAATGTTTTTCCGAAAAAACAAAAAACAATTCTTCGATGTTATTTTCAGTAAAATTGATTTGATCTTTCCTAAATAGAAAAAAAAATCCATAATAAATGCTCAAAGAATAAACAAAAGCATATTTCATCGGGTGAGATACTGAGATTGGATGTCATGTCAAGTATTATTTTTACCTTACCCAAAATAATATATATAAATCTAAATTCTTGTGTCGAGATTGAATCTCGAAATATATTAACAAAATATTTTTGCTCATTTTTAGTTAACCAATAACTGGATCCATTTTACTAATCTGGAAACTGGATAACCGAAAAAAATAAAATCCAGTTATTGAGTAATCGGATTGGATAGTTTTCGAAATTTAATGGCAAATTGGTTATTTTTTGTAATTTGATTTAATTTTTGAATATAAATAAAAAAATCGGAGCATGTATATACACTCTTTTTTACTCTTTCTCCTCCTCCAATTTACCTAATTTATTTGTAGTAGCATATATTTGACATTTGTGCAATTTTTGTAACATTATCCAAAATTAATGTAACCTACATCTCGTTATTTTTTATTTTATTTAAAAATTTAACCCACCGATAAATTGTTATTACAATCATATAATTGGGACATAAAAGGGCACGAGAAATTATAGTTTACATTCTTTTTTCTAAACATGAAAAATATTTATACTTATTAAAAAATTATATAATTTTAAAGTACTTAGATCTAGTATAGAAATTATTTATCATTTCTAAATGATCATAAAAAAAAACTGAAGTTAAAGAATTTATTTAATAAGTAAATAATGAAATATATAATTTTCAAAAAATTTAATCCTAATAACATAAGATATAAATACTATTCTCATCAATTATATTTTCGAAGTGCAAGTAAATTAAGAGTGCGGATAAAGTTATAATTATAAAATTTTAATCTCACGTAAAGATTTTATATTTTGATTAAAAAATATTATAATCCATTATCTCTGTTCTATGTTCCGCAACTATACTAGTTTATATTATGCTAATATCATCAAAATAGTATTAAATGATAAATAGTTGAATGATTTGACCTCCAATCATTACTAAAAAAAATACTGTTAAACATAAAATGTCACTATAATTGAACGGTTCGATTTGAAAATGGTCATTACTAAAAAAACACTGTTAAACATAAAATGTCATTATAATTGAACGGTTCGATTTGATCATTTGAGAAAAAAATTATTCTAGATAGTTTGAAGTCAGATAAAACAACCAAATTAAAATTCAATAGCACGTGACTCAGATGGAACTGTCAAAATCTCAAACAAATAAAATAATAATAAACATAATGCTGTCTCGATAATGACCATCCACGATAGCCATAGTACAAGCCTACGTGGTATTCCTTAGAAAATTAATAATTCATTTTAATCACCTGCGTGCTACAGAAATACAGAATATTAACTTAGAGATCAATAAAAAAAAAAATCAACGGTTGCCTGTGCAACCGTTGATTGCACACTAACACGCTCTCTACTACTAAAACCCCCACCCTTTCTCTTCTCCAACCTCCTCGCTTTGGCACATTCTCTGTCTCTGTCTCTGTCTCTCTCTCTCTCTCTCTCTCTCTTTCTTCAAGAAAAGCAAAGTTGCCATCTCCTCCAATAAACTACACACAGGTATATCTCAATATCTGAATCAAACCCTCCTTTTAATTCTCTCTAGGTGGGCAGTTGGGGCAACCTCATATCATCAGTAAACCACACTCTATCACTAAGACACTAACCTCATCTTCTTCTCATATCCCTTAGGTTACTTCGCTTTTCTTTCAATGCCATATCATGACCCCTCAAACCACCATTGCTGACCAAACATCACCTGAATCAGAACCAACCGTTTCACCGAACACAAAGCTGAAACGGCCGCGCGGTTTGACCCGACACCCCTCGTACCACGGCGTCAGGATGCGCGCCTGGGGCAAATGGGTGTCTGAAATCCGTGAGCCTAAGAAAAAATCTCGCATCTGGCTCGGGACCTTCCCCACGGCAGAAATGGCGGCACGGGCTCATGACGCTGCTGCACTATGTGTGAAGGGAGCCAGTGCTGCCAGTCTGAATTTCCCAGAGCTAGCATCATCGCTTCCAAAGCCAAGTTCTCTGTCCCCCAAGGACATACAAGAAGCCGCAGCGAAGGCAGCCGCAATGGACCCTGAGCCGGAGCTCGGCGAGATAGTGCAGCTGCCGCGGTTGGATGAAGGCTGGTTCGAAAAGTGTGAGAGAGATCAGTTAGTTTGGGATGAATCGTCGTTTGACATGTGGGGCTATCCGCCACCGTGGATGAACGAGGTTGACGAGCAGGGCTGCGGTTTGGAGATAGGATTTGGGACGGAAAAGGAGCTCTAAATCGTGCATCAATCGACCTGCTACATGAATAGATATACCGCGAGCGCCGCAAGAATAGATGAGGAGATTGCTGGTGTACAATAGTGTACTTCTTTGTTGTTGGTGTTGATAAAAGGAAAGATAGGACGATGGTTTCTTGTGTTTTTTGTTTGTTTTTGAAGATCATGATCTGGGGTTACTATTTGAAAAACCCATGATTTTCCTTACACCATCATAGCTGGCAATTCGTGTTAACTCGTTCTTTTGTGATACAATTTGATCTTTTTGTTCTTTTGTTGTTGCTTGAAGCGATTAACTCCGGGGGTGTCAATAAAACTCTTTTAATTATTTATCGGGTCTGCAGCGTATTGGCGTATTAGATAAGATGGATATAGATAATTTCTTTTTGTCAATTTAAATAGATATGAATATGAATAAGAGTTATTTTGTATCAGTTATTCAATAAAATAGAGAAAAAAATAAGAGTTATTTCTTATTATGTTAAATTGATTTATACAACATTTAATATATTTTTATTAAGTAATTTATGATAAAATTCATTTATTTGACATTTTATATTGTTTTCTAGTAGTGAAAACAATTTGCGTGACATTTTATATAATAATTTTTAGACAATAATTATTGGTGTACTTATTAAAAATGATGTGATGAGAAAGTGTATAGTTTTTGTATAAGCATAATGTTAAACATGTTATTTGTATTTGTATGTCTTTTTTTAGTTAAATAACTGAAAAATAGATATTCGTGTTTTGAATTTTTCTTATTTTGATAAATAACAATTTAGTTAGAATTGATTGTACATTTATATTTGTATTTTTATATTAGTAATATAATTGTATATGTGTGAAATGAATGGATTTTGATAGTCTATCTGCAAAAAAATAATACAACTAACTATTATATTAGTATTATTCATTACCTGATAATTTTAATCAAGTAATGTAAAGTAAAATCAATTCTTAATAGATAATAGATAATGGTATAGAAATATTTTCACGCGAACCATACCCTAGATGAATTATATTACAATAGCTGTTTGATTTGATATCTATGAATAATCCTGTTGTAAAATAGCACTCCTGATCCATGGTAAACAGAATTTGAGCACGTGATCTTTATCTTGGTTTCTCAAAATGAAATATGCATAAATATATATATATATATATATATATATATATATGGTGGTCCATTGTGCGCTCATTTTATCAATAACTGAGCCAAATAGCTTATAATTATAGAGTGAGGCTTGGTGTTATGCTTATGCATATTGATACGTTCTATCTCTGAAAAGATTAAGGTGCGGTAAAGTTAAGCATGTCCTAACCGAGAGAGTTTAGGTTATACAGGCAAGGTGTGTATTTATTATGTGTCCAGATGAAATTGAGTGCAGATCTAGTAGGTACTTTACTCTATTCTCTATGTACCGTTTAATGCTGAATTTGTGGTCCCTTCTCTTAGTGAAATTCAAGGTATTTATAGTCCAATACGTTAGTTTGGGTCCCATATGACCCATCCGACTGGGCTTTCCTCACAGGTCGAGTTAGTCGGTTCGAGTTTCGTACGGACAATTTGAACATGTCTAACTCATGAGCTGACGAGCTAATTAGAACTGCGTACAAGCAATCCGGACATGCTTGTCTTGCGGGCTGGCAAACCAACTGGAGCCACGTGTGGGCTCGTCTTGTCATCAAAGATTTAAGAGATTTTCTATTTGATTTTATTTAGTGAATGCAAGCATTAACCAGCCCAAAGGAAGGTTAATGATTGTTAAAATTATATGTATATAGAGTATAGTGATGATTATTATGTTTACATATAATTAATATTGTCGGCCCAAAAGAAGGCATATTGATTGATATGTTATTTGAATCATCAATACTCTATTTTTGAAAGTCTCTTTAACCACTTGTTGGACCCTTATTGTTACACATAAACAATTCAATTCTATATGCCACTATTGATCTACCTATGCCAAAATGGCCATCATGCAAAATTCATCAATTCTTAGGGAGCAGACGCAATACCTAACTCCATTAGAGTATTTATGCACAGCTTCTCTCAAAAGCGATTGATGAACTTGTAAGACAGCGGCAAGAAAAACTTCGTGCCGATGTAGAGGTTGAAGCGTCGGCAGCCTCCTTAGTGTTAGGATAAAGCCTTCCAAAGCTACAAGACTGCCCTTGTGAGATCGTGTTCACAATTTCTTAATGATCTCACCTCTCTATTCTTTAATGGAGAAGAAGTAGAGAAGGCTACAAAATTGACTAGATGACGGTTAGAAAATTCTGTAACTTTTTTGTATATCCTTGTGCTTTGGGGACCAACCTATTTATAGAGATGTAGAGTCGGCATATTGCCAAACCCTAACCCAAACCCTAAACCAATTTTCTGCCACATGCCAACTTAAAAAACGTGCAACTGCATCAAAATCCGTGCAGCAGCTGAAAATTTGGTTTCCTTAATTGCAAATTTCAGAATCAGTCCATCAATGATTTGATTTTTGCCTAAATTGTTCTACACATTTGTGAACCACATCCTAATGAATATATTGATTGTCTACTTCCTTATTTGATCACTTTAATTTGACAATCATATATGACAGTAAACAATGTATAATTAGATTACATATATGCTCAATGTTGGTATTAAATCCAACGAGGTTGGCAATAAATCCAACATGGGCAACTCAGGTGGGCCTATTACTTGGGCTTCGTACTTTACTTGCGATGGTTTTACAAGGCTTTTTAGTACATGGCCCTATCACATATCGTCCGTAATATGGATTCATATATAAAAAATAGTATAGTGATTTTGAAAATTATAAAATTTAGTTTGTTATAAGAATGAGACAGTATCTGCGAGAGAAAAAAAAATACTATTGCCGAGGGTACACTGACAGAAATGTTCTATTTCTGAGTATCCGTGACAATACCGTTGATTCAAAACACTAACTCTCACGAATACTGATCCATTCTTGTAGTCCTATTCATGAAGATAATGTTAAATATTAGCGGAACTATGTACTAGGAAAAGGTGGCTAGTGTGGCTACCCGCTCTCATGATTAGAGAATTTTCATATTTATCTTATAAAAATTTTAATTCTCATAAAAAATATTATTATTAACTCTTCTTATAAAATAAAATTACACGACACTTATTTATCTAACTTTCTTATCTTAATTTTTTTATTCTGCTTGTGATATTGTAGTAGTTTATATTAACTATTTAAATTTAAAAAATATATACAAATATGTGGTTATTTTTTGAAACTTTGATATCAATAAAACAAATAAAGACTTAGATGCTTATTTTTCTTTTTAAAAAAAAATATATATATGTGATTCGACGTGCGTTATGCAATGACATTGACATGGGGCTACTAGCCTTTTCTTTTTTGGAGTTGAAGGTCTTAGACGAAGCTACTGCTAGCCTACTAGCTCTTTCTACCTCTTAGTATATATGCCCCAGCGGAAATAAATCTGCTACGATTCCAAATCCAACCTTTCATTTTTTAAGTATAACAAATCTCCATAAAAGTTGTTTTTTGTGCGCGAATCTCAAAACAAATAAAAGGTTGGATTTGGAATCGTAGGACCCTACAATCCCTTTTAGGATCGTAGCAGATTTATTTCCATGCACCAGCAAAATCTACATTTTTTTTTTTTATTTATACAAATTTACCATTTGTATCTGTTGGCAACCTTTTTGAAGTCACTTGAATGGGGCATTTCTACTGAGTTGACTACCAGTAGACAGTAGTAATTAAGTGGGTCCGTTATTTTTTATTTTCTAATTGAGGGTCAGTTTTTAGCATCACATTCTTTTCCTGTATGGCATTAATTGAGATTTTGGATCATCTTCATTTAGTTGCTGCCGATTTTCTGTGGTCAACGTCAATTACCAATCCGCGTGGCTCGTCCCTGAAATTTGGAGTGACATGTCCATTTTTTAAGTGGGCAACTCTTTTTACTTTCTGATCTAGAATATATCCAGGTTCTGTGGTATACGTGGACATTATCTACATTATTTAAGTGATGATTTGCAGGGGCGGATCTACTGTAGCACAGGGGGGGTCAGCTGCCCCCTGTCGGATTTTCAAAAATAGTATTAAAAATCTGCTTTTCAGACCTCTGCCCCTCCCTGGAATTCAAATTGCCTCCCTGTAGTCCATTCTGGAATTCTAATAGACAGAACGGAGCCAATATAAACTCTGAGCGAAACAAATTAGCGGAGCCCAAATAGGCGCTGACCCTAAATATCGAAAATTAGTTGAACCAAAATGTTTTTATTTTTTTTGAATTCAAAGGCAGAGGCTGCCAAGTTAAACAAAAATGTTGAATTGTTGATTTTTTTCAAGTAATTTAGGATTTTTATTATATTGATGGGTATTTTTTTTTGTTATGTTGAATTGTACCCGATAAGCTATTGGGTTTGAATCTGATAAGCTATTTGCATCCGATTATTGCCCCGCCCTGACAAAAATCCTGCGTCCGCCCCTGATGATTTGGCACGATAGTTTTGGGTCCTGGTGCTAAACAGTTACGAATACACTTAACGGAGGACTTTTTGCAGATTTTTTCAATTAATTAGCCGTTTTACCGTTTAATCGACTATTTTTTTCCCGTTTATTTCAAATTTTTTCTTCACATTGACTTTTTTTTACATGATAGTTTGTGAATAAGTTTTATAAATCATGTATTGCAGTTTTGTTTGTGTTTGAACATACATTCAATATTTTTTATATATGTTTTTTGTTCTTACTTGCTTTAAAATTGATTAATTTTTTTTTCTATTTATTTATCATATATTTTTCTTACTAATTACTGACGTAATTTTTTCAATTAGTATGGCATATTTATTTATGAAACTAAGTTGTTATTATAAACTAAATTTAGTGATTTTATGTTGGAATGTTTTATTTCTTTCACATAATATGTTATTAGTATTTGAAAAAAAAAATAACTTTTGAATATATTTTTTCATTAAATAAATGTGTTACTGACACATGTAAATTGCTTATGCATTAAAAAAAAGTGTAGTGTCATGTTATAATAATGAATTAAGTTAAATTAAATTTATTTGATAAGTTTAATGAGTTAAATAAATTATTTTTAATAAATCATAATATATATACATAAAATTTAATAAAAACGTTAAATTATTTGCATAATTCCGATTAATCAGCCGCATACTGATTAATTGTTTAGCGGTATCCCATCCATCCGACAATCGCATACCGTTATTTACAACACTAATAACGACCTGCCACACACAAATTGATCGACTCTACAGGAGGCACTCGAAATGCATGAAAAGGAACAAAAAAATTGTCATAAATTTATAACAAGCAGGGCGGGATTTAAATGGTGGGTATCGGTTCAATTGATCTTTAAAATTGATTCTAATATTTTTCATAATAATTATTACTTGCGACATATACTAATGAGTTTGGCTAGTATGATATTGTTGTCATATAATATCAACTTCAAAATTTATTTGATAGATTTTAAATGATAAATCCAAACTGTTCAAACCAATTTACTATATGAGTAATATGTTTAAATGCTAATTTTTTATATTTTCGAGTTATTTTAATATCAAATCAAGCGATAAAAAAATGTTGAAAAATAAATGTATTAAAGTTGACTTAGAAACTTTCACATTTATCTGCTTGTCTTGATACTAAATAAACTTAAAAAAATATAATTTTTGCATGTAAATGCAAAACTAATGAAGTAGATCGGTTTGAAAGATTTGGATCCTTCATTTGAAATCGATTCAATACGTTTTAGAGTTAGTATTATATAGACTGAAATGACACTGATCTCATACTAGCTGAACTCCATACTAATGATTGAATTGAAGTTAAAAATTGTGATTTGAAATCTATAAATTTGTATCAATCGTCTTACAAACAAATGCATCATTTCCAATCTTCCGATCCAATTAGGGGTGCAAATGGATGGGATAGTGGTAAAACCATATCCGTATTCATTTTTATTTTTCAGATACATATCGGATGTTAGATGGATACGTATGGATAGGATCGGATATCGGATATCCATAGATTTATACATAAATATTTTATAATATATATTAAATTATATGGTATATATCTACTATTTGGATACGGATAATTAAAATTCAAAACGATATCTGCATCCGTATCTACACGAATATTTGAATATCATATATTTGTATCTAATTTTCGGATACGAATCTAGATACAATCAGATATTATTCGATCCGTTTGCACCCCTACATCCAACTCATGATATATCTATCGTGTCAAACTACTAGTTTGTTTGTCTTTATACAAATTTTCTCTGAACAAAAGAAAAAAAAAATACAGCATCGCGTCATTTTTATTATCAAATATCAATGGTTTAAATAGCGATTATAGCAATATAGTGGGATAATTAAAAAAAATATACGATTACACTAAGTAGCTAACTATATATCACCCATAGTACTATAGCGGTATAGCAAAACGATTAAAAAAAAAAAGATTGCACTAAGTAGCTAGCTATAGCGCCGATAGCTAGTTATATATTGTCCATAGCGCCATAGCTTTTAAGGTCCGAAAAAGTTATAACTAACTATTTAGAACACTGTCAAATATAAATAATTTTAAAAAGAATATATAAACAAAGGTACATATAAAAGATACAAAAGAAATGTAGTTATCACTTTTCTGTTTCAAACACTTTCCATCGATTTTTTTTTTCTATGAACTCAGAGAAGAAATTTATTTTTGGAGAATTCAACACGATATAGAAAACAGTCAAAAGGTAATTTTAAGGTTTTTTTTCCCTGTCTATTTAATCTATTGGTTCATACTTCATATCATTCCTCAATGTTATTTAATAGGAGTGTAACTTTTCTCGGAACATAAATAGGAAAAGTGAAAGGTATAAAAACTAAAAAGGCATGTGATTAGAAATTTCAAGCTAGTGTGGATCCGTTCCATTTGGGTCCCACCATACCAGGACTGGTACATACGCTATTTGCCTATTTGCCACACTTGTCAAGAGTTCTAGTGCACCATGGTCAGATGCTACAGAAAAGAAAAAGGTGGTAGTTGGTGTAGGTAAGATCTCAATCTTCTCTTTTGGCACCTGTAGCAGTATCTCCGTGCAACCATCAAAATTCACATTCATAAATTAAATTTAAATAAATAAATTCCCAGATCAGAATTCTCTGTGGCAGACATACTCCACATTGTGTTAGATCCCCACTAAACAATGGACCCCACACAGAAATGAAATAATTACATAAAGTTGGACAGCTAAGCAGAGAGAAATAATTAGTTAATTACATAAACAACCCCAACAAATATGGAGGTTGTGCGTCCTTAAAAATTTACTTACCACACAATGTGGGGACACTAACACGCCGCAACGGATCTAAACTCTTCATAGAGATGTACACACAAACTAACAATTTAGTGATCAAGAGAATATATTGAAATTCGGCATGTATTTCTTTCTCTGTGATCACAGAGAGGCAGCAGCTCTGTGATCTGTTAAATATCTTTCTCAGTTTAAATTGTCTTCGTTTGGAATTAATATTCGTCTTCACTGCTATCATAGAACAATATAAATGTACAGCACCGTACTACCGTCCTATAGTACTTTCTAGAAAATTATGTTTGTCGTATGCGTTGGCGAGTGGTGATTGGAAATTTGAACGACGAATGAGAGAGAGACAAGAGAGACATGGTAGGTGGTGCTTGGTACCGCCATGTTTTAATGCGGTCTCGTCTCGCCAGCCGCTAGGGGTTCTAAAGTCTAAACGGAGCGGATGCCAATTCGGGTATTGGATTCATAAGAGTAGCAATCATATCTATTAATTTCTCAAAAAAGCAATCATATCTATTTAATATTTTTAATCATGATATTTGACTTGGATAGTACTTTCATCTAAAATCTTCTTTTTATTTTGAAAAATGTGGCTTCATCCAAATTAAGTAGTTTCTTCTTTTCACCTGATTTGGTTTGATGCGCTGATCTACGGTTTATAACTTTTTTTTATCAAATAGTAACTTAATTAGACGGTAAAAGCATATGAGGTTTTTATCAGCAACTTGAATACTATATATATAGAGTATGGCTAGTATAACATTAGTGTCATTTAAACCTATATAATACTAACTCCAAAATCTATCAAATCAACTTCAAAGAGTGAATTCAAACCGTTTAAACTGATCTACTTTATTAGTTGTGCATTTATATGCAAATTTATAATTTTTTGAACTTATTTAGTATCAAGTCAAGCGGTCAAATGAGTGAGTTTTTAAGTTAATTTTAATACATTCATTTTTCAATATTTTTACCACTTGATTTGATACAAAAATAACTCGAACATATAAAAAATTTGCATGTAAATGCATCACTCATAAAGTAAATTGGTTTGAACAGTTTGGATCAATCGTTTGAAGTCTATTCAATCAATTTTGAAATTAGTGTCATATGACACCAATGTTATACTAGCTGGACTTTACTATATATAGTGTTTAATTAAATAAATTTTTTATTTTAGTTTGTTTGGAATATCAATGCTATTATATCAAATGAACAAGTTAAAATTGAGACGAATCTGAATTATCTTTTAGGTACACTGAAGCGATCGAGTGACAGCTTAATCATCTAGAAAACCCAAGAAAATAAAGAACTCAAAATTTTAATGTACTTGCATCTTTTTAAATGTAATTTTAAAAAAAAAACCCAAAATTTTAATTTAGTTGCATCGTTTTCAGTGTGAAAGAATAATCAATTTGTCTACTGCTTGTGACTTTCTGAGCTTCTCTATATGGTTTCTATTCCACTTAATTATGAGAAGAATTGTAGTTTTCGCCTTACTGTGGTCAAAATAGTAGGAAAGAAAATGGCAATATGCCTAAGTTTCTGTAATATATGTGAACACGTGCACTGATAATAGGAACCATTTAAAAGATACCAGGGACAATGTAGCTTGCAGTTTGGCCCCTTAAATTTCCATATTTACTGCCTCTCATTATAGAGATGTTTCTTTAACATAATCATATTCATTTACGTCGGTAGGTGATAAACTGATATTTTAGGACTCAGATTGATAACGTTAGGATTCAATATAATAATTTAAGGATTTACCTTTGTTAAATAAGTTTTGACCAAGTACTCAACTGAAAAGAGAAGGGTTCAAAAATAAAAATAAAAATAATAACGAAGGAGTTATTGAACCAACTCTGAACAAATTAAACAATATTCTATAATTCAACTTAATAAAATTATAATTAAGTTAAATAAGTTAATAAATTAATTTATTTGAATATTTCATAATGGACTTGTTCCACTTAATGTAGCGATAATGACATGGATAGACTTCACTAATTAATGTAAACGTGGTTCTAGGCTTTTAGCAACCACAAACCTTTCAAGCCACTGTTAAGTTTTAGAAAAATAAAATAAATAATGACATCGATGAATGTACGTAGTTCTTGAACATTTTTCATTCAACTAAACTACATTCTAACCATACATTTAATTTTTTTTTTTGAAATACCATATTTTTTTATTTATTGATGTGAAATTTAATTAAGGCTACATTTACTGTTCAAAAACGAGGACCCAGTTAACCCTACTGTTTGAAATTGTACATATTATGAGTCATAGCATAGCATGTTAGCACCACAGGTATTTGGCATAGTAAAATTCGTGCAATTGGCCAATTACTTGAATGCGATGTCCCAGCTGTAAAGTACTTAAATAGATCATTGCAACATGATCACTGCTTAATTCATTTTCAATATTGTTAGATAAATTAATAAAAATATAAAGATCACTCTGCAGTAAAAATTGAAACAGACTAATATTTCAAGCTGGCAGAAATGTACTGCTCCTATTCTACAATAATATGCTTGACCAGAACAGTACCCAAATTAAGTATATTAATAGTTTGAAATTGAAATTTTTAGCACTAAAAACTTGTGCACCAATGTAAGTTTATAAGACCCGGTAAAACGGTACATTGTGTGTGTATATGTTGAGTGGAAGGTTACCAAAAAAGGGTATTTGTATTTGTTGAGTGGAACGGTACCAAAAGTTCTTGCGTATAGTTTTGGATCTTGTTCTCTACCCTGTTTAAGGCATGTTGCCATTTTCTTGATATACTTTGAAAAATTTGAGTTTAGGCATGTTACCATTTTCTTGCCGCCATATTACAGAATTTACACCTTGTTTGGATGAAGAGTAGAGGAAAGGAGGGAATGGAAAGAAAAGAAAACTTTCCATCGAATTTTGTTTGGTTTATAAAATTATGTCAGAGGTGAAGGGTACATGAAGTTAAAGGTTTGACCTTGTGTCATCATAATCAATAGAATCAGTTTCCCTCTCAATTTGAGATGTAACAGATGGAAAGAAAATTTGTTACAAATATTTAAAAAAAATACACACACAAATATTCAATCCTTTATCTTAATAATATAATTCTCATACAAGTTTTTTGTCACAAATCTACAACAGCTACCAAATTTCTCATTTACCTTCTAAATTTTAATCAATCAAACAAGAAATAAGATGGAAAAAAAGTTAAATTTATTTTATCTCATTAATCATCCAAACACGAAGAAGTTAAATATGTTAATCTTCCTTTCAATTCCATTTCATTTCCTTCTATTCTTTACCTCCCCTTCCTTCCTCTACTCTCCATCCAAACAGGGTGTTAGGCATGTTTCACCTTACTGTGGTCAAAATAGTAGGAAAGAAAATGGTAACATGCCTAAAATAGCGTAGGATCTTGTTCTCTACCCTTCTTGGCCTAGTATACCTTTTCAAAATGTATACACATTGAAACCCTGTTTTTCTAAATTCTTGCGTATAGTTTAGGATCTTGTTCTCTACCTTCATTATAAGCTCTTTTTTAATTCCTTTTCTTTTCGGTTGTTTTGTTTATTGAATTCTTAAGAATACAAATCCAGTGGTATAATTGTTTATGTCATACAACTATGGCACGCAAATACGCAATCTTGACCGTTCATTACTCTCACAAGAACCTCAAAAGATGCCTTCCTAAAAGCTACAACATACCATGTGCGTTCAATCTGAATCAAACGATCAAAATTGCATGCCATACATAGTTGCCCTGTATATGAACTCAATTTTGAATGTAATGCATCCAATTTTTTTTTGCAAGGAATAGAAACACAGTTATTCTGCACAAGTTGATGCAAGTTGATGCATGGATTGCATGGGACAAAAAGTACATGTGATATTACATTCTTTTTGACCTATAAGCAAAAGTGTCTTGTGGGGTATTAATTATTTAAAATGATTGTGTGGGAACTGCCTTTGCAAAATCAAGTTGTTTTTTTCTTCAACAAGTCTAAATTAAAGAAAATGATTGATGTTGAAATAACTTTTTTTTTGTTAAATTATAGATTGTGATTTAAAAAAAAAATTATGTTGCCGGTTCCGAAGTCTAGTTGTCTCGGGGCTGACTAAAGGGATTGATTTTCAGATTTAGAATTTTGTATATATTTTTAAAGCTGTAAGATTGTAAATATATAATTATATCTAAGAAAGACTTCGTTGCTTATCACAATAATATTTATTTTATTTTTCTGAGAACATGAGTTCTCCAAAAGAAAAGAACCAATGAGACAACTCAATAAAAGGTGAAAAAGAAAGGTTGCCGGTTTTGAAAGGAGACAACTTCTTTATGATAGAAGAAGACAATTATGTACTATATAAAATGCAATTTGTGCATTTTTCAAAATAATCTTATATCAATGGAAAACTAAGTCATTGTAGCATGAAGAAGTGGAAGAATGCAAAACTGCAATGTATACACATCATAGCAGTTTAAATTTCATGAAAAATGATATCATTAAAAGTAATATGTTTAGCTTCCAAAGCCAATTAAAATTAATCCAGGAAAGGCCCTTTGCGCTCCACCAATTTCATAAAGGCAAGAAAGAAAGAAATGCTCGAATTTTAACTTCATTTGAGTTGCAATTAGTAACTGTTCTCGTTCTGAGGCTAATTAGATCCACACATTCACAATGTGCTCTTTAACGATAATAATGCAGCACGAACAATATCCAATAGTGCGTCAGTTATTTCATAATGCTGAAATACTATTTGTGCTTGAGTGCTCCAACTAAGGCCACACATGTACTGCTATCAAAACATGAAACTTAAAAGTGCAATGATTGACGTTTCTCCTTGCACAAAGAGGTAATTAGTCGCAAAAACTGCAAACTTGTTTCCTATAAAATTTAACTAAACTGAAACCAAATTTGGCTGCCTGGTACGTGCTGGCTGCTGCCCTTTTATCAGTTTCTCTATCAAATGGAAAAGCAAAAAAATTGAAGTGATGACAACTGACAAACCTGTATCATTATACTAACGAAAACCAAAGTATTCATAGCCATAAAAAAAATACTAGTCATATAACGCAAAATAATGAGCAGTTCGCTACATTTTATAAAATCACTATCAGCACAAGGGCCCATCGAAATTCCTGGTGCAAGGCGCCAAGGCTATGCTAACTAGTGTTAGGTAAGGAGAGAATTATTTAAAGCAATTTATAAACAATAATTGCATACAGTATCAAGCCTGCCAGAATATAACAAAAAACTTGAACATGAAGGTCATTATTTGGAGCAGTGCCATTTCCGGATCACAAACTTTATGGAGGTAATAAAACATCTTCTCACTACTAATTGCTCAGTAAACTAATCATTTTATAAGAGAGTACAAATGAACAATATTGATGTAAAACCTCTCCCATTGAATTTCTCTATGTTACAAATACTCTACTTCCATTAGTGGAAAGAATTTGTGGTGCTCCAAAATAAAACAAATAAATAACAAATACAAAAACACTCGCAAAATTTAATTTTACCTGAATCAATATGCCTACTCATAAATTATGGATATAGGTAATAACAAAAGCTAGGCGTACACAAGAGAACAAAAAGTTGTACACAACCTTCAACTTGAATGGTAGTGATTGACAAATTTAGACCTTCATCCCAGCAGAGGATAAATATCTCAAGAGGTACTCATTGGAAGAACATGTGTCAGCCAGATCTTGATGCAATTTCGTGATTGCTTTTTGCAAGGATTTTAAAGCAGGAAGCAGAGCTCTAGAATTTTGCTGTATGTAATGACCATGAACCTTACATAGCTCCTAAAACAGAAAAGTAGATATAAAAATTCAGTAATGGCAACAACAAATTCGCCATAACCTAGTAAATGCCAGTAAAATGCACTATGGTGCTAACAATTTCTAGGATGTGTTTCTCTTTGGTGTAGATTAAGATAAATGAGACCTATGCTCGTGCTCACCGGAGGGGGTTAGGTCAATACTAAAACAAACAGAGGACTAATTTTGGTATATTGTCCTAAATTGGGACTAATTTGAGAAAAAAAAAATGTAGGCTCAATAGAACTATTAAAAGTTGCTTCAGGTAAGATGAGGTTAATTAAATCCTATAAGATAACTGAGGCTTATTTGAGGCTTGGTTCCATTATTGCGTAACGAGTACCTGACACCACTGTAAAATGAATTCAAGATGTGGACAGCTCTCCAGAAGATCGGCAAATGCTTCAATCAGTCTCTGAAGGTACTTGAAAGGTACTGAGGAACTGACAACTGATATATCCGAAGGGCTGACAGCAAAAATGCATTTTTTAATCAGAGAATCTTCATTCAGGCGAAGACTAAGCAACAGTGCTCTTTGCTTTTGGTCATCTGCCAGAGCTTCCTCTACTTTCTGCATGGGTAAAATGATAACTAAATCACACTATTAAAATAGTGTGTTAATATGTGCCAGACAAGATAATTCACTATTTGCACAGTTGCACCTGAGCACACAAGTAATTTCTGCATAACAGAAAACTCGTATAATTCCGTATGGCGCAATATCTAACACACAAGTAATTTCCTTCATTTTTACATATCAATGAACACAGCAGGTTGGACTTGGTCTATTATATTGAAACATCTTTATAAAGGAAAAAAAAATCTACTGGACAATTTCAATCCAATGTTAATTAACAGCAAGGATTTAAAGGAGTTAACAACAAGAAATCAATGATATGGTACAAAAAAAACAGGTCAAAATGCTGCACCAGAATGGGTCATGTATCAAAGACACTTGAATATTCCAGATATATAGCAATAGGATCCCATCTTGATCCTTTTAGGTAATCTATATTTAACTAATGCCTGAATGATCCTTGAATTACCTTCAGGACCACAGTACAATACCGATGAAATATGGTAACTGACATTGCAAACCTATTATTTAAAAAAACACATTAAAATCCTTGCCTCAGGAGTAACATCCATGTCAAGATCGGTTGGATCAAAAATGAAGGACTCATCAACTGAGTACAACAACACTCCCTCAGTTGTAGCCGCAGCCCACGACCGGCCAGTTGGTGCAATTCTGAGGCACTTGGCACGAGCTACAGGCCGGCCTTGGTTCGGCCTCGAGCCAGGAAGATCTTGGCCCAGTTTGCCCCTAGTTTGTGTATCGATTCCTTCTTCTACATCACTGTCAGGGTCATCAATCAGATCTATAGGACCTGCCTCGGTCATATTTTTTGAGTTTAGGAAGTCCAGTACCCCATCTAGGGAGAGGTTGTGTGTTATCTGAAACCTCTTTATCAGTACCTGACATGTGATGGAAGATCAAAAGAAGTTAAAGTACACCAGCAAACAGAAATAGGCAGATAATGAATATTATGCACATGACCTATACCACTTACATAAACAACATGCAAAAAGAGAAAGAAAACAAATAACCTGCTTATTATATTCCCTTGCTTTATATTTTTTTAGCTTAAATTTTTTACTACAGGATCTTCTACATAGAATTTGTATTCCTACTGGTTAGCAGCCACATTTTCTTTGGAATCTTAAATCAGAAGGTCATAGCTGCCTTCTAAGCTGCTAAATTGGAACAAAACTCACCTGTTCAGCGACATCATACATACACACAAATCTGCTATTTCCTCCTGCAAGTATGAAGCTCCCATCCGCCGAATAACACAGTGAGGTGAAATACCTTCCTGCAGAATTAGCAGCTGATCTCCTGTCAGTCATGCGGCGGCCACCTGAGATATCCCTTCTTCCCTCAATCGTGTACATCAGAACACCATCGAGTGGGTCCCAGAAGTGGATCAGCCCATCGAGGGTACTACAAGCGAGTTGCTTTCCATCAGGCCGGTACACAACTGTCAGAACATCATGGTTGTGAGTGAAAGTCTCAATGGAGCCTTTTCCTTCAAACACATCCCAGAGTCGCACAGTTTTGTCCCATGAAGAGGAGGCAAGAATTGCCTGAAATTAATGAAAGTATAAGGTCAGCATGATCATGCAGTGTAAATTTAAGATTTTTAATTCTTCGATTTTTGTATGTTTTGCTCATTGGTTGCTAATTAGATTTGGATCCAAGACTTTGATTCTAGTTTTCTAGGTCAATTATCAAGATTCAGTAAAATAAGTTAAAACTCTTAACCCATGTGTGAAAAACATTATATTTAGAATAACATCTTCTGTGCTTTTTGTGAGATTACACTAAAGCCTGGAGTTTTGTATCAATATTACCTGAGTTATTTTTATAAAGTAACAAACAATAAATATTGCAAAATGCAACACAAGTTTGTCAAAAAGGGACTATCTAAAAAATGTAAAATTAATAAAAAGGAGATGAAGCAATAGAAAAGAAGATTGCAAAAGAGTACATGTTAACTTACATTAATTGGTGAAAACATCAATCCATGAACTGGACCCCCATGACCACTAAGAACATCTAGCAAGCGTCCTGTCTTCATAGACCACACAAATATCTGAAAAGACAAAAAAAAACCAAATGATTTTAAATAAATATGAAAAATATAATATTTCCACATCTTAGTACTACCTTGCTTGTAACCAATTATTAACATGCTTTGCATATGGCACAAACATTCGATATGCATCAATGCATTGTGAAACAACACCAAAAAAATAAAATCAAACATGCTCAAAAACAGAATACATCTGTTGCACTACCACTACCATGTAATGCCAGCTTTTAAACTTCCAATACAGAATATTATTATTATAGCCTGTATACTATAATTGACTAATATGAATTCTATAGCAAAACAGATATGCTAGATGCCTACCTCAAAGGAGTCCAGGGTGCCAGCACAAACTACTTCCCCACTATGATCAGCCGCCAAAGAGACAAACTGTCTTGGTGAAGGGGTGGTAAAGGTACGAAAATTGCGGTATCGAAACAGGTCCCAAGCACGAACTGTCCCATCGAGAGATGCGCTGAGAAGAGAATGGTTGTTGGCCAGGAAGTGCACTGCCGTTACCGCATTTGTGTGCTCAGAAAAAGTTATAAAGCAAAACCCAGATGACACTGTCCAGACCTGCATTGTAATAACATAAAGGTTAAAAGTATAACATGAAGGACCATGTATCAACTTCGGACAGTTATACGGTTATACAAGTTTCTTTTCTTGTTCTGCAGGTAAGAAATTTGAAAAATTGCTGGGAATTCACTGTGAATAGTAGTTAAGTTCAAATGCTTTACAAATTCTATTTGCTTTGTTTGATAGGAGATAGGTGGTCTTGATCACTTTCTGCAAATAAAATTAGCATAAAAGGAAAACGCAAAGGGAAAATTGAGTTAAATCGAGTCCTTATTCCATGAAGGATCTGGTTCAGGGTGGGGAGGTGTTAATAAGATCTAGTAACATCACGAAAAGAGTTCAAACAGGGCTTGATTAAAATAAGAGTTGTGCATTTCATTTATTCATTGATACTGGTACAGTAAGCTGATGATGTAGATTAACTCACGATTTGGTAGCATTCAACTCAGTACAAACGCCTAGCGTAAGCAATAGATTTGTTTTTGACAACCTGACAATTTTACAATTTAAAAACTAGTTTATCCGAAATATATGTTCATACCTTGACTTTGTTGTCATCCGCTCCAGTCGCCAGCAACTGAGAGTCAGGCGAATACGCCACACAATTAACATCGAAATAGTGCCCCTGTTGCTTAAAAACATAGCTCTCGGACCGCCACTCCCAGACAAGCAACTGCCCCAAATTTGCACATCCAAACAATAACCAATTTCCTGCCCGATTAAATGCTGCAGTTGTAATCTTCTCTCTTGAAATTGACAACAGATGCAAACAGACAAAATCTGGCATCTGGTACAGTCCAAAAACCCCATTTGAGAACCCAACCACCACCATGTCAAGCCCCCGATGGTAGTCACATGCCGTTAGTCGTGCTGGCGCTTGCATGAAGAAATTCTTCTTTCGCAGTCGCCAACTGGGCTTGCTAGGTGCATCTTCGTCCTCAAAAATTTTCTTTTTTGTGGCTGGACTTTCAAATTTTATTATGAGATTGTTGTCATTATCATCAGCATCTAAATTTTGATTTTTTGTATCAGGAGAAACTGGATCTAAATCTATGTCCATATTGTCCGTACTTTCAAACAAATCCCAGGTGAAAATCGCACCATCTCGTGAAACTGAGTAGGCACGGTTGCTGGTACCAGTTTTTTTGTCAACTGCAAAGAAGGCGCCTACAATTGGTTCTCTATGGCCGAGAAATAAGAAGGGCTTGTTTTTAGATCGTTTCCCTTTGAGAGATAAGAGACGCATTGTCAGATCCTTCGACCCAGCAAGAAGATAATTTGAGTCAGGGCTCCAGTCAAATGAGGTGACAGTGGCAGAGAAGTCTGGAAATGTTCTTTCAAGGTGAAACGGGAAAAACTCTTTCCTGATATAAAATAAATATTTTCATAAATTGAAGTTTTCATATAAGAGAGTGAGAGGTTACTGTGAAAGTGTGAATTGCAAACATGAATTTTCTTTATCCAAAAAAGGTGAAAATTCATCTACCAATAAGCAAAATGCAAATATACAGAGGAAATGCGTAGTTTGTGAACCAAGGTGCAGAAAGGAGGTTAAACTGCCAGTGAAAACCAAATTGCGTAATCCAGGACTAAAAGTTCACCCACAACTGCTGAAATTTAAACCAGCAAACAGCTAGATAAAAGAAAATTTAACCCTCACTTGAAACCGGGGCAGCGCCAAATCTGAATCAGCTTCCCCAGTCCGACGGCTATAAGCGACCCATCGGAGCTGAATCGCGCAGCCGAGACTGGCTTCTTGAAAGTGGAGCGATGCAAAATCGCTCTCGAAGGGACGCTTATGAGATAAACACGGCCTTTGTCGGTGGAGTCGGCAGCGAACAAGAGGCGGCCATCGTCTGACACAGCGAGCCGGGAGAGGTCGGACGCCGCCTCAAAAGGGAAGGTGATGGAGCGCGAGTTTATCAGATCGGAGGCGATGATGCGATTACCAGCCGGTGAAAGGAGGAGCGAGTCGCCGGAGATGACCGCGTTTCCTCCCCGGTACGGCGCGCCTAAAAGGTTCTGGAAGCGAAAATTCATGGTTGTGAGCCTTGTGGCGCCGAGCACTTGGGATAGAGAAATTAGGGTTTAAGCTATTAACAGAGGACTGTAAAACCCTAGAGCTGGGAAAACTAGAGAGGCGACTGACAAGAAACGGAAGTTTATGCTGAAATTGGTGGGTCCGGATCCCCTCAAGTAACCCAATCTTTGGGTTTTAAATCGTACTGTCCGATTCGAATTCTTTGCTTGAGATTGCTTCGCAGTTCGAACTCATTTTCTCGGGCTGCGTGCGCTCCACTTCAGATAAATTACCACGAGTTCGAATCAGACGGTTTAGATTTAAAACTCAATCTTTGAGTTACTTCATTGAATATGAGCTCGAAATTGGATGGATGTCCATCCAATAGGGATGTAAACGGATACATATAATCCGCTCCGTATTCACTCTGTATCCGGATTAAACGGATACGGATAATTTTTGCATATGAAGAAAAAATGATAGATACGGATACAGATAATTTCATGAAGGTAAATATTCGTATTCGTATCCGCAATTATCCGGATTTGAAATTACTTCCAACCAACTTTAACTTTACTGTTCCGGATAAAAGTTGTTATATATTATTTCATATTCATTTCAGTCTTAGTTGTGATATAAATGAGAATATGATATGGTTTTCAATTTAATCTCTTTTTTGCTGGTGATAGTGCTATAATAACGCAATTTATTTTTCTTTTTACCTTCATTTCTTCATTCTTTTCCATTTAAGACTTTAGTCCATGAATGTAGTATGTTTTTAGTCTATGATAAATTAGTTTTATTATTGTTTCAAGACAACAACAAGTCATTTTTTTGTATCTTAAAGTGCATAACTCAATTATCTAACAATTATTTGTTTTGTATCTATATTTGAATCTGTATCCGTTGATTATATATTTCGTATCTGTATCCGCTCATTGAAAAACGAATACGGATATGATATTAGCATTATCTGCTCCGAAGCATTTATGTTCATATGATATTTTGATATGGTCATATATTATGTTGTCATATAATTTAATAATTGATTTTATTTGTCTCAAAAAATCAAGACGGATAATAAATTAATATTGCATAAAAAAATTAGATTAATTTCTGTCAAAATAAAAAATCGCATTGAAATACATATTTATTTTAATGAACTAAACATGCGAGAAAATAAAGATAAAGAATAATTAATGTAAGAAATTGTGGAAGTAGATAGTAAAGGAGCAAATTGTATAGGGATGGTTAACCAATTAGATAAATATATTTTTATTTATTCATATTAGTGGCTATATGTTATTTATTTTCATAACTTAAACTTACCTCTAAAACATTTTAGTTTTAAAGAATATAAAATAATAAATTAAAAAATTCATTCTATACAAATGTAAAAAATATTTTGCTAAACAATGTAAAGTTTTTGAAAAAATATTTTGGATAAATTTCAGACCGAAATGATATTTCAGTTCTTATAATTTTTGTAAAAAAAAAAGCAACCATGTTGGTTTCATAAAAATCTTATTTTGTAATTATGATTTATAAAAAAAAATTCTTATCTTTTCCTTCAAAGAGATGCTTTCGTCTAGACCGATGGATCAAGTAGCACCACGGCGGAAAGGAAGAATCAGATCCTCCTTCCTGAACAATACTGGTGAATAAAAGGGGATCTACATTAATGCTTAACAATCTTTATAATTTTATAAAATTTAAATATGCACAATAAATTTTTTTTTTAATAGTATTATGATTCAATCTCTCATAAAATATTGAACTTGTGTCTCTATTTTAGTGGTTAAAATATCACTTTATAGTCTTAAAGACTTGAATTTAAATCTCAATTGTCACACATTATGTATTTTACATTTCAGCTTCTCAATCTAAACTTTTCTATTCCACTACAGTTCATGAAACAAATGTTTGGTGATTTTTTTTTTTTTAATACTTGACTGATGCAGTCAAGTTTTGCATTAAACATCAAAAATATTACATCAGGTCTAGAAATTACAAGGCATCATAATTATTCTATGACTGGTCCTAGATTACCAGTCTGTTACCCCTTGTGCCTGTTAGGCGTATTTCTCCCGGTGCACTTTCCTCCTTTATTCTGATTTTTGCGGACTAAGAATTAAGAAGCTGAGAACTATTCAATTCTTCCTTGATTTACTCTAAAATGTAAAAACAGATAGACAGTGGCGAATTCAGACGATAACATAAGTATCGGCCTAAGGATATATATTTTCCTTAGTATTGTACATGCATCAATGTCTAGGGTTTTGTAGTTATTCTACTTAATTTACTTATTACCAGGATTAATCCATAGCTTCATTTCTGAGAAAAATCAAATTTGGATTTAGAACTACAAAAATATTAAGTCCTTGTAAAATAAAATGGTTGTGGATGTAGAGCTTGTCGATTCTGGCATATTCCCATTCAATCCAAAAATAAAATATTTTGAAAAAGCTCAGGGGCCTGAGGTTGACCTGACATAATATATATATATATATTTTTTGGTGATAAAAAATTAAGTCAATATGATATTTTTATAGATATACAACATAATCGTAGCTCCACTGCTCCAACCAAATCTTCATGGTTTATTTAAACAATTAAGTATATACAAATTCAATTCTAATAACAAACTTTCTACAGGTATTTTTGGTATGCAACGAATCAGATTACCTAGGCAATTTCGAAGATATCCTAGAAAAAATTAATTTTATTTTAAGTCTCTCAACCTTCCTTTGCAGGCAAACATAATATAGGCGATGAAATCGTCAATAAAAGACATTCTTTTATGTTTTTTAATATTAGTTTATTAGAATGGTTATTATGTAAATTTGCCTGATGCATTCATACGGCAACTATGTTTTTTTTTTTTTTTTTTTTTGAAGAATGTAAAATTAAAATCTCCGATTTGTGCATTATGTATATTACAGTTAATGTACAATTAAAATCTTCTTTATTCTTTACATATCTATCATTGACTATGTACAAAAACTAAATGAAAATTTGTTCTTACAAAACAGAAAACACAGTAGTTAACCATTACTGATATGTATTTACCAAACGTAACAAGTTTTATGCACCATAAGTTTGGTGCTAGACTTATAGAATTTAAAAGCATTTGTGTCTGTCTCTATTAAATGCAGGTGAGGTGTCCTTTTCAAAATATGAATTAGGATGGATTTAGAGTTGTAGTTAGATGTTGCTTTAGCGATAATCCGCAATCTCAATCACAAATATATTTGCAAAAATGTAGAGATGAAGTTATTTACTTATTGTTGTAAATGGTATAATGATCTTTATTGATATTCAGCCTTTACACTTTATGGAAAATAAAAAATTAAACAATCAGCCTTTTTTCTACCAGGAAAAGTTAAAAGAAAATTAAAAATATATACAAAATAAACCCTGATATATACAACTACTTTTGATATGATCCTAAAAGTGATGAATTTGTTGTCCGAATCAGTACAATTAATCAGTGCAACTCCATGATCACCATAAAAAATTATCAGCATTTGTTTACTTCAGTAGAATAGTTTTATTTGTGTTTTAATTTGGCTACGGCAGATAGGACACCTTTGCAGCTTCTGGCTACATGAAATACATGCCTGTGATATAATCAAGGAAAAGATTAGAAAACCACATTTAAGATATATATATGTAAAATATTAATACCATAAAGATTTTTGTTAAGCAGAGATTAAGCACAAATTAATTAGTTAAACGCCATATATACATACCTGGTGGCCACAACCAAAAGCGATGGCCTTGGGATTTACAAGGCAGACTGGACAAACATGCTGTACAGATCAATTAAAGTCATAAGTTAATACTCTCCACAAATAACTTATCATTAAAATATATATTCAATAAATATAAAATGTAAAAGCTTGTCGCGCTGAGTACTACCTGATCGTCTGAACTGGGTAGAGGAGGGGCCGTGCTGGTACTAGCTGTACTTTCGTTGCCTGGATTTTTTAATGAGGTACTTTCTGGTGGTGCAAATGTTATAGATGTGCTACTAGTATTGACATTCCTTGAAGAAGGAGGTGGGAGCGGAAGTCTCCTTGGGCACTTACCAGTACTCTGGCTGATAAATTAATACGGTCAGGGAATAAGCCAGTATCAGTACATATGTTGCAATATGTAATTGATTTAGTATATTACGAATTTAGGATTGTTATGTGCATATATACATACCCTAGAAGTCCAAGTTGTAATGTTGCTTTATACTGTGATGGAATTTCCATTAGTGCTCTGAGAGCAAATGTCACTTCTTTTCTTGGCTGAGAAATTTTGCTTGACATTATCTCTGAGAAGTTCACAAACTGAAAGATATAATAAAAACATAATACGTTAAATGAGAGGTTTGTCTAATATAAATCTAATTGCTATATTTTTTTTTTTTTGTTTTGGAAGAAAAATTAAGTACTTGAAAGTTGTCGAATAATCTGGATGAAATCCTGTCATCAAATTGCTTCATTGTGTCCCAAGGACCATCACCAACTCCAACTAGAACTATGGACAATGGAAGTTCACTACAACAATTTAAACAAAAAGGGGAAAGGTTATATGTTAAATTACATCTAACATACATCAAACTGAAAGTGTTTACATGTGTTTTCATTTCTAGGTCTATTGATCACTTGCTAATTAGTTGCCTTAACCTAAAAAACAGTAGGATAACTGAAGGGAAATTAACATCCAGTCTTGTTTTTGTGAAATTTTTTGTTAATAGTTTACTGGTTTGTTCTTTTTACTTAGTTTTTGGACTAGACAGCTCATAGCTACATTAATTAATTAATTGACATATTAATTGAACCAGTTATGGATTAGTTAGTCATATAATATATTACAGAAGATGAAGTGTGCTTAATAAGCTCTGTGAGCTGAATAAATATATTCCCCTATATATGAACTAACTTCTTACCTAGCCTTCCCGATCGCTTCCATCGTCTTTCGCTCATGTTCACTTAATTCCCCATTTCTTGTATCTACGCTCTTGGTGACCTAGATATGTATCAATTTAAAGCATTTTTAGTTTTTGTGTATCCTGGTAAAAAACTGTATACTCTGTTTTAAGGCAAAAGTATCAGAAATTAATCACCGCACATCCTTTTTGATCTAGCTGATTAGCGATTATTAACTGATTGCATTGTGTATCGATATCTTATCCTTGACATACCTGACCATCGGCAATAATTAGCAGAACATGGTACTGGCCACCACTGCTTTCAACTATGGACATAGCCGTCTCAATTATTGGTGCAAATGAAGTTGGACCTGAAACAGAAAACTTTTTATTTCTTTTTTCAAAATTTATAATCAATACCTACTGGTACAATTTTGTACCAGCTGTGCAAACTTTTTTCTGTTGGACGTACCAGCTAACCGGACATGAGGAACCAGTTCTCTATATCTCGATAAAACTTCAGTGAATCCATTGCAAGGTCTCTGATCAGGGTAGAAACTGAAAACATTTCGATCTTGTGTTGATCCTGACAAACCCAATAGTTACTTTCCATTAGTAAATTATTTGGCATGTAAAAATTGTAGTAATTTTGATTTTGACAATGAACTATACCATCTCCAAACCCGAAACATGGGATCAAATTATCATCGTCAAATTTAGATAATGTTTGTCCAATTATAGAAATAGCTTGCTCGTAAGGATTGGAAAATTCTCCGATGTTATGTAAGCTGAGTCCGTCAAATGATTTTTTTCCTACTCAAAACAATTAATGTATATATATTCATATATTTTACTATTAATTGAACCATATAATAAACAGTGTTCAGATATCAATTCTTTTATTATTTTGAGCTTAATTGCACCATTGCCAAATTATTAGTCAAATTTTATTTTGTTTTGAAATTATTTTTGCTTTAGTTATGTCATAATATATTATTTAGAAGAAAGTCTGATTTTTCATTTTGAATAGGCCAATTCTGATCAACAATGTAAATGAAAGATCTTCATTTTGAATTTTAAACCATGATTTTAAGTTGGAAAAAAAAAAAACAAAGAGAATGCATTTTTTTTCTTTCTGAAATTAATTGCATGCATAAAATTAAAAATTTAATACCTGTCCATTCATTACTTTTGGTGAAATCAACACCAACAATAAGATTTGATGATTCCAATCCAGCTTCGGCGAGAGCAGAAGTGACCTGGAATGATAAATAAACCTTCGTCTATCAGCATATATAGATTTGTCATTGACATAAAACATGATAATTATCTCAATTTGTTATGCTATATAGCATTATATATAGCTTAATTATAGCTTATTTCAAGAAGCACGCTTCAAAAACATAAATGTATCAATATATATAGATCAAGAATCACATTGCAAACTGTAAATGGTTAATACAACTAAGAGTTTTTGGTGTCAAGTTTAATATATATATCTAATACATAGATGTATATTCATTAGATCCTTGGAGACCCCTATAAATTATCTAATTACCGACTTACCGTTGTTATTCTCTCTTTGTACTTAGCTACACATTACCTACCATCTTTTAGATTTATACGACTATAGTTTAATAAACAAACATTTCAAGGGTTAACCGGCCTGATTTTAGCAATCTTACAATTATCACTCTCTTTTCAATTTAGTTGAACTTATTATACCTGTTCAATGGAATCATAGCAATCACTTATAAAAGAGTACTGTCCATTGATTCTTCGGCGTTTTGTGGGTTGCTGCTCTGATGTATGATCTGGTAAATATGACATGGCACTTCCCATATTTTCAGAAAAATATAAATGGTTGAGGTCCGTTTTGAAACAGGAAATTAATCAAGGAATGAGAAAACTGTCTCTGTGACAACCCTTTTAATAGAGCTACATCTTCACCTTTAATTTGCATTTCATTTTCTCAGAAGGTTGATAGGAAAATGTTGCCTCCATTAAATAAGGCGGGAAGATTTCAAAAACACGGTACGTGCTTGGTGTAATTCTTTGTTAATGACAAAGAAAAGTCCACGTTATATAATTCACGTGTTATTTTCTCGTTTTAATGGATTTGTTGGTTGAACAGTCATCAGAACGTAGGATTTGACCAAATCAAAATTTTTTATTAATTGTTTCATTGTCGTTTTTAATTAATGGATTTGTTTCATTTTCTCAACTACCTTTTTAATTAATCAATATATTAGTAAGGACGACATCTTAATTTATTTATTTTCTCAAAAAAAATTGTGAATTAATCAAAACATTATTATTTTTTTCGTTTGATTGTATCATTGTCGGTTGCAATAGGGATTAGATTATTTTAAAATGAATTGCCATTTTGGGGTTGCTGGTCTTAATAGTTAATATACACCAATGTGTAAATTGGATGGGAATATTAGGAAATAATCAGCACCATAGTTTGAAATAAGCGAGGGGCGCGCAATTCAGACTATGGGCACTTATTGCCATACTCTGATCTACTGGTCAAACATAGAATCCGACTTTCAAACTAATCAACTCACATAATATTCCCATCCAACTTATTCTGCAAGAATTGCCATCTTGCAGAATAAGTCCACATCAGAATAAGATGTGCGGTATTTTGCTTTGCAATATTCCTCTGTATCCCAGGATAATTAGGTATGGTAAATTGTAGCCAATTAATTTTGTTTTCATTTCTACATTAGAAACGTTCCCCAGCATCACTATAACAAAGTAGATACTTTTTGCGAGGGAAAAAACACATTTACGACGGTTGTCCGTCGCAAAAAGTGTCATCGCAAAAAGTCACTTTTTTATTCTCGCGAAAAGTATCTCACTCTTGTTTCGACCAGTAGGTACCTAGGTATACTGTTGGATATTGCTAATATTGATCATGGAAACAAATCGTTAGGTATTATTTCGTAAATACATAACAAACATCACAAAGTAAATATTAGATAGGTTAACAATCATTTTAGGTTGGAACTGGGAATAAAAAACATACAGAACGTGCTATGCCACCGTGCTTCCAACACATTACTAAAATTCAATTTGTCGCTCTCTTCTGATACGAGGAGCGTCAATTCTATTTGTGTTTCTTGTTTGTGCGAAAAACCCTCCTCGATCAGAGTGGAATACTGTAGGCTTACTAAACTCTCTAAAAAGCATTCTGAAAGTATAAGAGTCATGCTATGTTAACGTATTAAACACATTTTTGTATGTGTTTGCACGCGCCAAGTTTAATTTTTAAATTTATTTTTTTGTGGTAAATTATAAAAGAATTGAAACTAGAAATTTCAATAAAATAATTTGTATGATTTATTCAAAAAAGAAATTTTAATTTCTTTTTTTCTATTTTCTCTGATATTTTCTGATTTTTTTTAGTAAAGATTGGAAGTCGATGAAGTCACCCAACTATTTAATATCTATAAAGGGGTCTGGATCCTCTAAAGTAACCTAATTTTTGGGTTTTGAATTGAAACTGTCTGATTTGAATATATCATTCGGAATGTGTGCAATGAATTGTCACGGATTCGAATTGAACGATCTGATCTAAAATCCAAAAATTAAATTACTTTACCGTATCTGACTTTGCCACTAGATCTAAAACCCAAAAATTCCACACGAAACCTTACTTCATAACTTACAATTTTGACCATCAAATTTAAGTTTTCCAGCCCAGTGTAAAATAAGGAATCCGTATCTTCTGAGATAACAAAATTTTTCAGTTTATCTCAAAATCTAGACATATTCAATTCGGAACCTGTCTATATTATATGTGTAGTATTAATCCGAAATGGGTTGTTTAGAAATTTGTGCTTTAAAAGTTTGAACAGTTCAGATTTTTTAAAAATCAACTCAAATTTTTAAATATCTGATGTGAATTAATGACAAGCTATGACTTGAGACTTTCTCCAAGGAGCGACAATGCGACATGCGACTGTGAAAAGTAGAGGGCGTATTTTCAAAGTCCGGACTAGTATGTATAAGCAATTAGTTCTGGAAGAAGAGTTTGAATCACTGCTCTTAAATCTGGTGGTCCAAATCGGGTGTTTTGAAAAAAATCTATTAAGAACAAAATAAAATATAAAATTTGGAGAAAATTGACAAAAATAATTACAATTGCAATTCAAGTATGACAAACGAATTCAGTTCATACTTAAGGGTGTGTTTGGATGCACTGAGAATAGCGCTATTTTTAGAATAGCAGTGCTATTCTATTTTAGAGTCATCCAAACAACATCAAATACTATTTTGAACATTTATAATAGTCTTATTTCGCTAATCTAACAAATACTTGAAATAATGTGAATAAGTTTTTCAATAGTAGCTATTCTCAGTAGCTATTCTAAAGGATGCATCCGAACAACTTTTTAGCTATTTTAAATAGTTTTGAGTTAGCATAATTTTTAAATAGTAGCTATTTTAGTTATTCTAAAGTGCATCAAAATGTACCTTTAGTGTCTTTCTTCTCATTTTTTTTCACCTTTTATACTAACTTGCATTAAAATATAAATATCAATGTATATTCGGAAAACAAAAAAGGTATATGAAGCAAATGCGTTTTATGTTTATTTTTATTTTTATGAGAAGTACATTTTATGTTTGACATATGGTACAGTGCCTGTGTTCTACGATGTTACGATGTTAATTACGTGCATGTGTGCAATCTCATGTGTTTGCATAGTTCTGTGGCATGTTGTCCGACATGAGATTTGCTGAAAATATATCCGAAATTCTTACTGTCAAACATGTTTCCGTGTAAAATGATGTGAGAGTCAAACAAACTTTATGATACATGTCAAAACTCATTCCCCTAGTTGAAAAGATCAACTGTATTTTTTCTTTTTCGCTGTTCCAACACTGATGTAACGAAAATACAAGTTAATGTACTAATTTGAATTTTAGAAGAAAGTCACAGACCAATTTGATTTTAGACGGGCTATCTTTTTTATGGAAAAAGACGAAACATATGACCAGAAGCTTCATAATTGAGATAATCAATATCAAGTTCTTTCTCGCAATTACTTGGTAAAGTTTTGGGAAGGTCACTTAACAATATCCTTAGTGAGCGAATATTCGTCTCCGAAGAAACTCTCCTTCAAATTGTCACTTAACAATATTTCTTGGTCAATAATAAATGCCTTTCATATCATAGCAGTTAGCAGATGGTATTAATAAAAACTGCTTTGGTCTGCGCCTGTGACGCACAGTCCGTTAGTTAGATGATCACATCATATATATGACATCAGCTTCTTCACTATACAAACTAGTGAATTGAAAAAGCCCAACCGGGTCAGATCCGATCTGGCCGAACTGTGGACTGCCCCCGAACTGGTCCGATTCTAGCTAGACTTCTGACCGGTCCGGACTAATTCTCGAAAATCCGGACTGGTTCGATCCTAACAAGAATTTGGACCGATTTTTTTAACTAAACCCCCCGAAAATCCAACCCGCCCATAATTACCACAATTTTTTTTAGATTAAATTAGAGCAAAATTTTTTTAGACTAAATTACTGTATTTTTTTTTTTTTTGCGATTTTGGAATTCCAAACCGCAAAAAGTTTTGTAGTTAAAACAAAACGCTATAATTTTTTGCTGTTTCAATTTTTTTTTATTTAAATAGAAATTTTTATATTTATTTATTTTTATATTTAAATATTATAAATATTTTATATATTTGTATTAAAATAGATGAAATAATATATAATTTGATTTATTAGAAATATTGTTATAAATAATCCGGATCAACATTTTTCATGTTGAATTTTTTGCGGATGTAAGAAAAAATTAATATTTTTTTTATGAGTTAGTGGAAAAAATAAAAATGTTTGAATTATGAGTTATTGATCCCGGTTTAAAAGCCACTTCTAGGTAATACAAAAAATATTATGATCTTTCTAGTACATTTAATTTCTAAAAAGTTGTATTTATGTTGAGAATTCTTTTTGAATAACAATCATTAAATAATTTTTTTTTTCAAAAATAGATACAACTTTTTAAAAATTAAATTTACTAGAAAGATGATAATCTTTTCTATATTTACTTAGAAATGACTTTTGAACCGGAGTCAATAACTCATAATCTAAGCATTTTTTTTCCAATAACACAAAGAAATATACTAATTTTTCTTACAGACGCAAAAAATAAGGCATAAAAAATATTGATCCGGATTATTTGTAGTAGTATTTCTAATAAAACAAATTATATAGTATTCTATCTATTTTCAAAGAAATATATAAAATATTTCTAATATTTGAATACAAAAAAAATTATAAATATTTCTATTTAACTAAAAAACATATGAAAAATATAAATAATTTTGAAAATGCAAAAAATTACAGTGGTCTTTTTTTTTTACCAGCAAAAAAAAAATTTGCGGTTTAAAATTCCAAAACAGTAAAAAAAAATTGTAATTTTAAACTGAATTACTGCAAAAAAATTTGTGGTTTGATTTGGATAGATTTTGAAAAATTACGAAAATCTAGATAGTTGCTAAAATTTCATATTTTTTTTATATTAATAAAAATTTCGGAAAATTATCTCAGCTTATAAGATAAATAGACAACGGATGACGGGCTAATAACATCTAACTAAAAGTTCGTATTCCAAGCTATTGTGTATTTTGACCGGGGCAGATAGAGTAAAAGTATGGTTTAATTGATTTTTATTTTTTTATTATATATAATTTTTTATACAGTGTAAAGTAAAATATTATAGATATCGTAAAATTGATTTTGATTTTCATTCACAGTACATTAATTTTGTATGATTGGTCTCATTTAAATTTGACCCTCCTATTTCTTGAAAGTCGGGTTTTGTCCTTGATTTTGACAAAATAAGAGTGCATTTTGAAGTAAATACAAAACTCGTATATGATGTATTGAAGTTAGGGCCGCTGTCTGGTTTTTCAAAAAAGACGTATTGAAGTTAGGGGGGCAACGAATCAAACTGAATCAAATTTATTCTAGTTTGAGTTTGAATAAGATTTAAACTGAACTAATTTGATTTATTTCTAATAAAACTAATTTTGAATTGAATTAATTGTAAACTACAAATTTTTTCAGTCGAAGTCAATTGAATTACAAATTACAATTTTTTTTGGCAGCCCTAACTATACCGGTAGTTTATGTATTAGTTTTCCTCTTGCAGAACAAAATTTACACGGTTTTTTTTACCTTTCATGAATTCACACTAATGAATTATGAACTAGTTCAAGATTTCCTTACCTTTTACGTTGCTGAATTGATTAAAATTACAGCATAAACCTAGTTAAATGAATCTTATTATATCGTTAATTTATTATGCTGCTGAAATATTTTCTTATTATAAGCTATGATATAAGTTTGGTTCTTGCATTATTAAAATTAATTGTTGAAACTATTAGTTGTATTATTTGAGATTCAAATCTAAATAGTTCGCGAATCAATTTCAAACAAATTATATCCAGTTTGAATTTGATTTAAATAAAATTCAAATCGAACTAAGTTTGATTTGTTTCGAATCAAATTAAACTCAAATCAAATCACGAACTACAAATTTTTTTGCCATTCCTAATTGAAGTCATTTGAGGTTAAAACAATGCATAAATTTGCTTTATTGAAATCCAATGATCCCAAAAGACAAGCAAAGACTTTCGACTCGAGTACAAAATACCTGACATGATGACACTTTTTTTGCTTCAATATCGGATCTTTTTATTAATATCAAAGCTTAACATCCCCTCTTTCTTGAATTTTTTTCATAAACCATAATTAATAAAACGTTTCTTACGAAACCAATATGATTGATTTTTTTTTTTTAAAAAACTATAAACACCGTGGGGTTCCCACGGTCTCAATTTTTTTTTTTATATAAAACAGATTTTTTTTTAATTTTTTGTATTAAAATATTAGAAATTTTTTATTATATTTCTTTGAAAATATATGAAATACAATATAATTTTATTTATTAGAAATACTGCAATAAATAACCCGGATCAATATTTTTCAGGTCGGGTTTTTCGTGGCTGTAAGAAAAATTAATATATTTCTTTATGTGTTATTAGAAAAAAATAAAAATGCTTAGATTCTAAGTTATTGATCCCGGTTCAAAAGTCACTTCTAGATAATCCAGAAAATATTGTGATCTTTCTAGTAAATTTAATTTATGAAAAGTTGTATCTATTTTTGAAAAAAATAATAACTTTTAAGTTATTTAATGATTGTTATTCAAAAAGAATTCTCAAAATAGATATAATTTTTTTATAAATTAAATGTCCTAGAAGGATCACAATATTTTCTGGATTACCTAGAAATGACTTTTGAACTGGGATCAATAACTCCGAATCTAAGCATTTTTATTTTTTTCTAATAACACATAAAAAAATATATTAATTTTTCTTACAGCCGCGAAAAACCCAACCTGAAAAATATTGATCCGGGTTATTTATTGCAATATTTCTAATAAATCAAATTATATTGTATTTCATCTATTTTCAAAGAAATATATTCAACATTTCTAATATTTTAATACAAAAAATTAAAAAAATTATGTTCTATAAAAAAAAAATTGAGATCGTGGGAACCCCACAGTCTGGAAAAAAAAAAAAAATTGAGACCGTGGGAACCCTACGGTTCTTATGATTTTTGAAAAAAAAAAATCAATCATATTGGTTCCTAAAAAACATTTTATTAATTATGGTTTATGAAAAAAATTCCTCTTTCTTTCCCTCCATTACATCCCCTCTCTCTTTCCGAAATGCTATGTATTCTCTGTAGAACTGTGTGAAGCTTTTAATTTGGACTGGTCATTTTGATCGGACGGACTAAATTAGATCTCAAAATTTGGGCCCCCTCTGATCTGATCCATCCAATCAAAACGAACAGACCAAATTAAAAGCTCCGCAGAGAATCCTCGCTCCTCTCTTTCCCTCCATTCCTTGTCCCTTCAATTCTCACTTATTTTTATTGCTTAGGGAGCTTTATCATACAACATATATATCTCTCAGTTTCAGATACCCCATGCATGACACCGATTTGTACATTGGCCCTTGCTTTGATCCTGTTAACTTACTAAGAGGCCTCACCATTAAATCCATTGAAGGGGAAAAAAATTAATGCTTGCAGCCGATAGTCATTGATTTGTTTTGTTCACAATGACCCGGTGCAACACAGTATGGAACCTTCCATTCATTCGACAGAACATGCATGAGATCACCAACGTTAATTACAAATGTGTTTGGTACCACTGGTACGGTAACCCATCTTGACGGGCCAATATCATCTTTGCGCTTACTCCATTCTGGTACACAGAATGATAATCAAGTCGCTGTCAGCGTGGGGCGCCAGACCAAGCACTCGGTCGGATCGGGACAAGTCGGGTATGAATTTAGATGCATCAAATTCGATATTGTGCTTCAATCTCCTATTGGGGTATAGTTTGCATATTTCTTCTTCATTTAGTTCTAATGAAAGAAGCATCACTTACATTAATCTACAGCCCAGTGGTTTTTTGGTCTTCTTGTATTCTTCTCTCACCCCGCTACAAGCAAAATGTGTTGACTGATGAACTATTTGTAAAAAAAAAAATGCCACATTAAAGTGTAAGATGTATTTTAAGTAGGAAGTAAGGATAACCAAAAGGAAAATTTTAGCCTCTGAAAACAAAAAACATTAAAAGGCTTCCTTGCTTCCCAGTTTTGAGATATGGAGGCCCAAAAAGCCCATAAATAAGGAATTTTAGAATTACATTATTCCATGAACGGAAAAATAAAGAACATTTCTTTCAGGAAGTATATATTGCAGAGGGTCAGAACTAGAAAGTTGAGATTGGAAAGTAAAAAAAATCAAGTGTAATGTGATTTGGTTTATAAGGGAGCTTGAAATGTTAATGCATACAATGATACAAAAATATAAATTTAATAGACAAAATTATAAATTTTCAATTTATAAAGATATTTTGAGCAATATATCAAAATAGTGAATTAGCTAGTCAGCTTGATTGTTTACACATTGTGTTATAAATTTAAAATTAAGTCTTTTGTCTTTTACAATAGCAATGTCAAAAGGGGAATATAATGTATAGGCTGAAATTGACTTCCTGGCCTGCCAATTTTCCCATGGTGGCCATCTTTGTCGCTGATTAGTAATCACTAATCATGATTTGATATTTGTGAGGAAAAATGTGTAACCTTCCCACGTTCAAATAATCATTCGCCTAAGGAAAAAAAAATGGTTAGTTTCACTTTCATATAGTAAAATCCAAAAAGGAAAAAGAAACAAAATGTTGTCTCAATTCTATTCGATATTACCAGATCTCATGATTAAATTAACAAAATATCCATTAACTTCTACTTATCATTCATTTTGGTATCTGAATTTTCTAATATTTTATTTTGGTCCTAACACATAATAATAAATCTTACTACCATTGTTAATAACTTAATATCACCATCGTCACCGTCGTTGTTGAGAATAATTAAGGTGAGAATCAAAATCCAATATCATCTCCAATTAATAACATGCACCGGATTTAAAACATAGTAACCTTCCATGCGAAAAGCAATTTATCTTTCAATTGTGCTGAGTCATACTATTATTTACCTCATTATCATTCTTTTGATAAAAAAATATGGACAAATTTAATCATATAAGGGTATGTTTGGATTGTGCAAGGATTAGTGTAAGAATAGCATCTTTTAAGTTAGTATTTGAGAATAATACTAACCTGATTGGTTTGAGAATATTGCCAACTTTAAATTATTTGAGTTTGTAAAGATATCGTTTAAATTATATATTTATAATAGCAATGAAGGGAATGAATAAAATAATGCTTAAACTAATACTATAATTTATTTAATGTAATATTTTATTTAATACTAATCTAATATTTAAACTAATAATATATAACATTTCATATTTAAATTAATATTATATTATCTTTAATATTTAAACAATATTATATTATATTTAATACAAATCTTATATTTAAACTAATATTATATTATATTTATTATAATATTTTATTTAACATTAATTTAATCTTATATGATATTATATTTATTTAATACTAATATTATATTACATTCAACACTTAACATTTAGTTTACACTAATATTAAAAGTATAAATTAATATTATATTATATTTAATCTAACATTTTATTTTACATTAATCTAATTTGATATTATATTTATTTAATACTAATATAATATTTAAATTAATATTATATTAAATTTAATATTTAAAATAATATTTTATATAATACTAATCTAATATAATATTATATTTAATCTAATATTATATTTAATATATAATACTAATCTAATCTTATAATATATTTATTTAATAATTAATACCAATCTAATATTTAAACTAATATTATATTACATGTAATATTTAAATGATTACAATATGATATTTAATCTAATATTTTATTTAATATTAATCTAATTTGATATTATATTTATTTAATACTAATATAATCTAATATTATATTATTTAATACTAATTTAAAATTTAAACTAACTCTAATTGAGAAGAATCAAATTTTTTGTTAATATCATTAACCCCACTAGTTCTATTTTTACTAACCCACTATTTCTATTTGGTTTAGTAGAATAGAGTTCTTCTTGAGCTAATTCAATTTGCTAATTTGTGTTCAGATCACCAAAATTTAAAAATAGTAAAGCTAACCAAAGATTAGTTCTATTCTCGAATAACCCAAACACACCCCTAGTCATTATAGATATGGAATAAGTATCCATACATATCAGAATTCTTATCCATTAAAAGACTATAATTATTAATTTGGATTAAACCCATTTCTAAATTTGTGTTGAAATGCAACCGTAGAAATCAAAATGGTATAGAATGTTTATTAAAGACAAAAATTGTACATATTTTCAAAATCTGTTAAGCTGGCAACTTACAAGCTACCTTTGAGCGTGTACATGTGGGAAAATATATAGTCCGGCATATAATAAAAAAAAGGAATATAACTTGTCGTTTTACTTGCTATTATTCTCTCTATGACTATTTTCATTTTTTGGGTGCGAATCTAATAAGTGGACCAGAAAAATTAAACGAATCTACCACACGAGCCAATATATATTTTAATATTTTATCATGGAGGATACCCCACTTCACCTGTCCTACATATTGGTTCCATTGCATCACCTAATCGTGTTAAATATCTGGATACTAATCACCATGTGCCCTGTACATGACTTGAGTTATACTTGTATAAAGTATAATAACTTGAGTGAGGCTATGTTACTTTGTAATGTGTGGATCGTTATGGTACTTTATAATACGCGGATTGTTATGTACATTGAATTTATATTTTTATTTTCAAAATTCAAATAGTCAATTAAAACTGCTCAATATTATTATCATATGAAAATATACTTAAAATCCAAATTTTATATTTTTAGAAATTTTTATACTATATTCTTAGACAATTAAAAAATTACTTATCTAAAATTTTTGGACCATCCGAAAGTAATGATATTCTACCTAAAAAAATAGTAAAGAAAATATAAAATTTGGTTTCCAAATATATTTATATATAATAATAATGTTGAATGGTTCGAATTAACTATTTGAACTTTGAAGATGGATATATAAATCTAATGCACGAGACGATACGCGCATTGCAAAGTATCATAGCCTCACTCTAATAATTTTATCGAAAGCTTTATTATGCACAATATAATTATAAATTTATTGGTCTCCAATATTATAATCTATAAAGAGCTCTGTAACGAAAAGAGACGGGTAGAAATAGAATGTGATACAAGAAATTATAGCCCGAATTAAGGGTTAAAAATCACTAAGTTCATATACGCAAACTCATATAGGTTTCTTTATGCTTCCCTCCGCTTCTCTTCATAATTTTTTTATTATGAAACTAGTAACTGATGTCGGTAAGATGCGGCTTTCGTTCCCTCTCTTTTCTTTTAATGAAAACGTTGTGAAGCATATTAATCTAAAAAATAATAAAGGATAATTTTCGCTCGAGGTCACTAAACTTTGTTATTTGTCACAAATTAATTACTCGACTTTAATTTGTTTTTCTATAGCTACTAAAATTTTCATTTGTTCCAATTAAATCACTATCTAACTTTTCTATCCAAAAATTTAACGAAATATAATTTTTTCGTTAATATTTTGAATGGAATATACATATGCTGTTAGTATTTCGAACAAAATGAGTATATTACGCTAATTTGTTAAATAACACAAATTAAAATTGAGTGACTAATTCGTGATAAAGAACAATTGTTAGTGACCTCTAGAAAAATTTACCCACTAATAAATAAACAATAAATTCAGATGTTGATTGGTTTCGGGAACAGCGACCCAAGATTGAATTAAGACAGATGCAACTAGGATGATTAAAGGGATCCATTACATATTTACATTACATACCTTGGTAGTTGGTAGGGAACCTAAATTGGCCTATAAAATAAGTTTCCACCGTGAGACAATTGGGCCCCACTGCCATGATCACTGACCATCGATCCCATTTGGGCTACTGATACTGATACCCCTTCTTCTTTGGCAAGGTGCTTCCATTCATGGAAGTTGCATGCTAGTGGGAAGTGGAACCCAACTGTTTTGTCTGCCATACTGTGCAAGAAAGCATATATCCATCCCAAATTACACTTGTTTATACGCCCAACATATTCATTTGTCATTTTGTTTGACTAGAAATATAGCTATAAAATGCATATAGAAGATTAAAATTATATTGATTTTTATTTTACTCTTTAGTATTCAAATTTCAACTCAAATATTAAAACAGTAAAATTAAGACTGTTAACTAAGGAAAACACGTACTGTGTGAAAGGTTGCAAATTCAAAACTCAGATTTCTTGTGAATATTGATATAGTTGGAAAACACTAATTTTTTGTTACAAATTATTTGAGACTAGAATGTTTTCAATTAGTTGAGGCATAGGGTACCTCTTACGGATTAAAAACATGAACTTGTATATCAACTGCTGATTTTTGTTAATAATTTATAAAAATATTATATTAGACTTTTGTGTCTGAGTATACAATGCATTTCATTGAAAAGCAGAATAGTAATGTTAAGTTAAAAGACAAGAACAAAGTATCAAAAATGAATCAAATTCAACTTATTTAGAGATAGATTTACTTTGGATGAATGGAATCAACTGACCCCATATATTTTAAAAATATAGTACTTAAACATGACTATATATTAGAGTAAAATGTTAACGCATTGTATAATTAATATCCATATTTTTATTGAAAATGTTATATAATTTACATTCATTACGCATTGTTTCTGAATTTATTCCAACTACAAATTTCTTCCAAGAAATTGCAATTAGAAAACGCTATAGGAGAGATAATACGGAGTCCCATAACAGCCCCCAATCAACAATTTGTTTTTTTTCTTTCAGCTTCCCATTTGGGAAAGTAGGGTTAGAGAAGGACGATCACCACTGCGACTCTCCTCTCCATTTTTTGTGTGCATGTGTACAAAGATCTTCACCGCTTTGTTCTCTCCTGGAAAAGACATGTCACGTGAGGCTGTTGCTTAATTTAATCGGGTAAAATTAGTCATGATTTTTTTCCCTCAATGAAAAAAAGGAAAATCTAGTAATGAGTTGAATCCTGGTGTACCCCAACCTCATATTGCATTCTGTCTCTTTGGTTGAGCGTTCTTTTTTTTTTTCCCCTTTTTAATAAAGTATGATTTGTTTTTGAACTTTTTCAGAACTTTTTCCATGTCATAAGCGAAATTTAGGATTTCTTACATGAAATTTTGAAATTCATCCCTTCATTCTCCTCTCTGATATGAGAATCGCATTGCTCCATAAGAGCATCTACATTTTTAAATTTTTTGGAGTTTTTAAATAACTGTTAACTAATTTTTAGAAATTGTCTCTGGAAGTTTATAAACCCCCACATCCTTAAAACTAAAATTAGAGTTTCTTAATTGTCATATTAGCAAATAAATTACAAGAGAAAAACATTTTAGAGAATTATTTGACCACGTCAGAGTTTATAAACGATTTCTTATTAAGAAACTTTGGAGTAAAGTTGTTAAATAAGAAACCCATCTGCATGCCTGAAACTAGTTTAAAAACTGCCACATTAGATTAAAAACTCTAAAAGTTTCAAGAATGTAGATGCTCTAAGATCGAATGCGCCAGTTTTTTTTATATTGTGGTGCCATAAAAAAATTAATTAAATTGATTAAATAAATGCATGACATAATGGACGTCCAATTTATAAAAAAAATTGCTAATATTTTATGAAAGAGAACAAAAATACTCTTGTTATTAATTATATACAATATCTAAGGTTTAGCTCTATTTTTACACATTTATTTTATTTATCATATATTCTATTTATAAAATCAAATAATATGAGTATCCAAAAAGAGAGAAAAAAATCATAAAAGATGTGAGACTGGAATTACCATAATTTATATGGAATCATCTGTTATAAAATCACCAAATACGCATCGTGACATTCATTCTTTACACACTAAATATCTCTAAAAAAATAGCAAATTGTCTCATTGTGAGGGGAAATCTGAGGGTATTTTTGTTATCATTTTATTTTCTGAGGGTATTTAAAAAAAACGGAGAAAGATATTAGTCTACGGTCTGCTTTTGATCCGACGTGAAAACGATAAAGCTCTCTCTAATATTTTATTTTCATTTATTATAATAATTTAATTTACATATAAGTTTTGGAGGTAAATCCTGAATAATAATTATTTAATTCAAATCACTCATTTTTAGTTATAACACAAAAACGATTTTTTTTAAGCTCCAGACATGTACACTCAATGCATAATACTTTTTTCTCATCTCTCAATCAAAACTATACCTTTTTTGTAATAGAAAGAAAAATAAATAAATAGCACTCAAGTTTAAATTGTAGTCACTAAATGCACACTAAGGTTGTGTCTTTAAAATTGGAGGTACCCAAAATCATCTTATTTTTTTATATATTTATTTATTTTTGTCCATCCATGATTTTATAGAAACGGAAAATCAAGTTAAACATATTTATGTTATATTCATTTATGACTAGAATTACCACTGCATTCGTAAACACACCATTCTGACTGATATTATACTACACTTGGAGACTTTTCCAAGTAAATAATCAGGGTTAATGGTTGTGGTACTAATGAAATGATTGGAAACTTTAACTACTATCAAACAATCACAATATTCTTTTAAATAAGTATGAAATCTTAGTATGTATTATTTTAAAATATTTGAAGAAACGCAAATATGTAATGCTAATTAAGTGACCTCTCCCAAAAATTTCATAAAATCTATCTTTTATTCTGGTATGATCAGAACAATTTCATTCCATTTTTTCGGAAAGTAATTATTAATTAATTAATTATCTTTTCTTCGAATTTATAAGCGCTACCTAATACACAGAGTATTAATTCACCATCTTTTGTTTTAGTAATCATAAAGTATAAAGAGTCCTTATAATGTAAGGTATAAAGAGTTCCGTTAGTATGATATCAGTGTTATTTTAACTTATATAACACTAACTGTAAAATTTATTGAATAGACTTTAAGCGGTGAATTCAAACTGTTCAAATTGCTCTACTTCATGTTAGAAATGTACTAAAGGCCATAATATGTTGGGCCATATTAATAGGAAATATTGGATTAGTTCTTATTGCGCTAGGTCCAAATTTTTTGTTCTCATCTGATATGATCTTATCAGATTAGATAAGATTTTCTGAAATGGTGTGAATGAATAGGTGCATATGTTTTATAAATATGCAGAGATCAGTTCATTTTTAGCTAGCTATTCTGTTCATTTCTATTCAGAAAACAAGAGAGATAGAGAGATAGAAGGGGGCTGTCGGTTCGGTACTAGCATACCGAATTACAGTAGTTTGTCAACCTGTTTGTGTGGATACTGATAGAGATGCAACTGCTGCGCTGGTGCGTATATCTGACGCGGAAAAGGAGAAGAAGAGGACAACGGAGCAACTAGACGAAGATTTCCGCTGCTCGTTTAGTGGTAAACTCTATATTAATCTTGGAATTAATTTTATATATGGATTCTGGTTTTGGGGTAGTGAACAAACTGATGAACAAAATCGAATTGTTGCAATTTAACTTACCTGAAATCTCAACACTTCATTAGTTGTGCGTTTAGATATAAAATTTATAATTTTTCAAATTTATTTAGTATCAAGTCAAGTGATCAAATATGAGAGTTTTTAAGTTAATTTTAATATATTTATTTTTTAATATTTTTGACTGCTTGATCTGATACTAAAATAACTCAAAAAAAAAATTTTTTTTAATTCAAACGCATCGCTCAAAAAGTAGATCAATTTGAATAGTTTGAATTAATCATTTGAAATTTATTCAATAAATTTAAAAATTAATGTCATATGACACTTAGAACAGAGATTAAAAATCAGAGAACTTTTTCCAGGACCTGTGGTTAGGGATCTAGGAACATTTTATGAATATTTCACGGTCCTCGGAGAATCCACTAGCATTAGGTGTTGAAAAATTGAATAGAGATGTGACACTCATAATAGCAGTTTTAATATTAAAAAAATATGTAGCAGCTAAAGCACTCTGTTGATTCTATAAGAGCTGCTTTCAGAGAATCAAATTATTTCTTACAAACACGAAAGCTGGCAAATGATTACAAAATATTGTGGGAAGCTATGAAAAAAAAGTACTCTATCATTGTTAAGTTTTTGTGTTTTTATTAATATCATATTATGTTTTTCAGTTTTTTTAACAGATTATCTATTTCTTTGTTCAAAATCATAGGGAAATAAAATGATTTCATCTTCTAAATTAATTATTAAGAAATAGAAAAATTGGTAAATTATTCATTATTCTTATTTTATAATAAAAACAGAATAACAACATTAGAACTGATAGCGATACTTCAATTAAGATATTAAAAAATAAAGATCCATATTTTGGCGGTCAGACATGGAGACGCACTCTAAGACACGATTTGACATGATGCATCAAGTTTTGCAATGTTCGTAAATGTGCTTGTTTGAATTTTAGTTTCTTTAATTATGAGTTTGGTCATGCAATGCCATCATGATATGGCTTCAAAATAATGTACTGTGTCAGGTATGTGTTGTCACTTGTCACCACAAGCACGTTCTAGAAATTTTGGGTGCGTTTGGATCAAGCAAGAATAGCACTAATCTGAGAATGATACTATTTTTTTGAACATTCGATATTTGAATAGAACTGTTAGTTTATAATGATCTAGAAGCCAATAATACGATAATTTATCATATAAAATTTTGTTCATAAATTGAGTAATTAATAAACTGTCATTTTGTTGTCTTGAGTATTATTGCATTTATGAATCATTTCTTTTACTGACTAGAGTTAATAATTGAAATTTTGAAACTTCATAATATAAATGATATATATTTTTAAAAGTCTTTAACCGAGGTAATTAGCAGGAACACTAATTAACTGCTATAAGGTTAGTATGTGGATTAAAAAATGGTTAAGTTTTACAAACCATTTGACAAGAGATGTCATTTTAATCACATAGATACATGTTCTAGGAACATGATATTCGACAGATCCCAAATGAAACATTAAATGAAATTGTGTTCGTGTCATTAATGTTTTCATTCAGTGTTAAGTTCTAAAGTATGAGGTATTCATCTTTCCTACTAAGAGATATATGTGTGTGATTGTTACCTAACGCCGTCTGTAAAAAGCAGTTATAACGGTAGCTCTTTGGTATGCATAACTTAGCTGAGGAAGTGATGGTTTACCAAAAGTACTACTGTTCCTCGTATTTCTATACGAGTTATAGCATCACTGGGCTCTTTGGTAGAATAAGATTATCTGCTAGCAGTATAATTACAAGAGTAATTATATTTGATAATATGCTCAAGATTAAGAAAATATTAAGTTTGCAAGGATGACATACACCTACCTTGAAACTGATCTGATAGCTATGGGACGAAAGAATTAACACGAGTAAAATAGTTTACTAGATCGTGGTATTGTACAGTACAACATCATCTGTGTAATTGGATAGTCATAGTGTAGATGTCAGATGCCTCCTATGATTATATAAGTTAAAACAATTTTAATTATATTTACCAACATAACACAGATCTTATTGGGTCACACCGTATAAGAGCTAATCGAAGAATCTTATTGATTAATTATAAATTGATTATAATTAATTATATGTGATATAATTAAATTATAAATGTTATATAAGATGACAAGCAGAAACAAAAGTTAATTTATAAGCGTACACGATACGTTATATAAAAGTTACCGAAACAACAACCGAGAGAAATATAATTGTACATGACAATTATATATATATTTGATTTGGATTTTAATTATTAATTATGTATTTGAATTATGGGTTTAAAGCTCATTAACAATTAAAGCCTTAATTAACAATCAAAGCCCAAATCGATTAGATTGAATTTTGGGGCGAATTGGAAAAAACCAAATTTGCTACCTCCACCAAAACCGCTATCTAATGGCATGGCTTGTAAATAGGCCGAACTTGAGGGGCATTTTGGTCTTTTGGCAAACTTCCTCATTTGCCTATAAATAGAGGGGTGAGGTGAAAGAAAAAAATTACTAATTCACGTGTTATCGAATTGTCTGATCAGTTTGTTAATCTATTTTCTCTCTTTCTCGGTTTACGGTTGTTTAGAGTTCATGAGATCGGTGAATATTATTCTTTTGGTACCCCACGTGTTTAAGGCTCGCATGCTTGTAATAACCTTTGACATTAGCAGCTCGAGACTAATACTATCTTGTCTTTTCTTAGTGAATAGTATTTTTGCATAATCCCACGATTTACGGTATTTCTGGCAAAAGAAATAAATCGCTCTCTGGTTAGTCCTGGTGGATAACCGATAGAGGTATCAGACGTCTGATACTCCGAGACAAATCATTCCTGATAGTCGCTTTTCTCGCTCGGTCTGCTTTCCAATCAGAATTTGAAAATAAGGTATAAACATATTATATTAATCTATTTAATTTGTAAATATATTAAAGTTTTAGAAATCTATCATGGAGTAGATATGTAAAATGATTAAATTGGGTTTTGATGTCAAAGGAATACTAAAGGTAAACCGCATTGAAAAGTTTCTTGACATACCCCGTTTAATTGCTAGCTTAAGTTAGAAGTAAAATTTTTGTTTTATGGTATTTTTGTAGCTTAAGTCTAAACCGGTTTTGGTTATCCCGAAACCCAATAGGAACAAGAATAACACTAACCCACTATTCTTTGTTTATCTTATATGGATTAACTCACTATTCTATTAACCCAACCAAATGTTGGGTTAGCTATTATTCTCAAACTTAAAATTAGCTTTATTCTTGCTCTATTCCTTGTTTCATCCAAACGTATCCGGACCATGTGAAAATTAATGATGGAAGGGTAGCAGAATGTGTATCCTGTGCATTAACTCAAAGGAGAATTTTTTGAGTTAATGAATCTCAACCGTTTGATTTGAACAGAGCCAATCTGGCACCTGCTTATAATATAGAGGACCTTTCAATATTAGTGCAGATCTAGTCTGCATGATCTTAAAACAGATCGGATGGTTGTGATTCATTAACTCAAAAGATTCCCTTTTGAGTTACTGCAGAGGATACAAATTCAGGGTAGCAATAATCGTAATAAAATAGTAAAATAAATTGAGTGGGAAATCTGGAAATATGCTAGAGAAATAAATTGAAGGACCTTTTTGCAAAGGAAATCCAATGCGCATAATTTCATATATAGAACTTGATTTTTCTGATATTTGCCATTTCTCCAATAAAACATTGTTGGATTCAATAATACTCGAAAGCAAAAAATAATGTTATTCATTTCAAGTGTAGATAGATGACATCATGATAAGGTGTAAATATGAAGATATGTTTGTAATTTCTTGTGACTACATAAAATATACATGATTTATATTTAATATGACACTAATTCATAATTGGTCGACGATCCAGAACGTATAAAAGTATTTTAAAAAAGAATACAAGATTTTCATTTTATCTTTGAAAAAAACTGTATACATATGGCACTTGGTGGTGATTTTGGTATTGCTGAATGGATACAAGTTTGGATGCAAATATTATAAAATTAAGGGGCTCTTTACGAAATTTGTACCTTTAAAAAATGGAGAGGAGCACTATGATTGCGGTTGTTAGGGAAAGACCAAACAAAAGAGGCGCAGCCTTCACTTCAATCCCCCCTTCATCGCCACTTTGAATGGTAAAGAATCCAACCCAGATTCCTCTCTCAACTTGATTCCCCTCCCTCAAGAGAAACCGTTGAATTTATAAACATACACTCGAATGCTTTGTGAGAGTGACGTATTTCTCCACAAATTTTGTTGGTCAAAAATAGGGAATCTGGATCGTTAAATTTGATCACTGTACACACATACGTGCAGAACACTATTTTTTTTTTTTTTTTGCGATAGGAGCACTCTTGGCCTTGGGTGGGTGTATATTTTAACAGCGCATATTTTACTTCACGCAGCGCAGTGCTGTATAGTCTTTTTTTTTATTTTTATTTTTATTTTTATTTTTATAAAAGTTGGAAGTCAAGCTATCCAATTATTTAATACTCTTGTAATATAACAAATAATTTTCCCCATCTAGATTTCGAACTCATATCAATCATATTAAGAGAAAATATATATTTTTTTACTTTCAATCCTCTAATTTTTGCTCAAGCCCACTTTCTATTTTTAAGACTTTCGTACTTTTTTTTTTGGGATTGTTTGTAATTTTTTTTTCTCATCACCCATTCTCTTTGTACTTTTTTTTTTCTAGTGTTTAATCTCGTCTATATTTCCGACAACCTACGAGAAATACGAGAAATCTTGTGAATTTAAAACTACGAACGTTGTGTACATAATTTTCTTGAAGAGATCAATATTTAAGAACTTCTAGGTTTCACTCACTTTGTTATTTTTTTTCCACATGACATGCTAGGTTTACAGATTTGATATCAGCACTTCACAAAGTTGTGTAGCAAGGTTTACAGACTTGAAAACTTAGATTTAAATAATTGGATGTAGAAACTACCGCCGAATCTAAAAAGATAAAATTCATAGATTATTTGTTAAGTTTATAGACTTGAAATCAACACTTTACATGATTATATTGCAAGGTATTTATGGACGACTTGAAATCAACACTTTACCTTGGATATAAATAATTGGATGCAGCAACTAGCGCCAAATTTAAAAGAAAAAATTTAGATTACTTGTTAGTTTACAGACTTCAAATCAGTACTTTACAGATATGTAAAGCAAGATTTACATACTTGAAAGCTTGAATTTAAATAACATAGGAGTGAATATAACACAAAAAACATGGGAGCGAATATCTCAAAAATATTTTAATATAGATCTCATTTGAAAGATAATCGAGTATAACATATTCGTAGTTTTTTTTTTTTTATAATTGGCGGTGAAATACCGCTAACAAATATATTGATAATAGAAATTTTTTATTTACAACCCTTAGATGCCCAAGTTGGATCGCTCAGGCCACCTCGTAGAAATTAAGAAAAATTAACTTGCAAAAATTGCCGCCAAAAGTGCACAATAGCCCTGTGCATAGGTAACTTTGGTCTTTGGCTCCCTTCTGCCCCCTCTCCCTGTAACCTGGGACTAAAACGGTATTTCAGTTATCGTATCATTAATTAAAATGAACACTGGCTTTCTCTTATCTGAGAATAATCTTCTATTCCTTTCGTGCCATAAACTCCATGCTTCTGCCGTTCACACCCGATTCATATGCCCCTCTAGATTTTTACTAGCCCCTTGTTGAGCCAAATTCCATTTTTGCTACATATGGCCACCTATTTGTACCCGTATGTTATAGTGTGCAAAAATTTCTCTCATTCGTAGTTTTAGATTCACAAAATTTCTCATGATCGTCAAAAATACACAAGTGAGATTGAATGAAGAAAAAATAAAAGAGAATTGTGGGTGATGAGAGAAAACAAACGAATCTTTTATTTTTTTGACAAGAGAGAAATAAATTAAGTTAAAAAAAATGGATTTGCGAAACAAGATTTAAAAGTCGTAACAGGTAAAAAGTTGTTAGAAATCACATTTTAAATAATAAAATATTGTCAGTTTAAAAAAAAAATGCTAATGACTGTTTAGAAGGCAGTTCCGATCAAAACTATCAGTGAATTTGAGCACAGATTGATATTAATTGGAGCAGTTAGCAAGCTCCATTTATTAGATAGCACTTCTAAAAATTAAAGAGTACTCAATTAAGGGTTTGAGACCATAGACACGTAGATCAATCCAAATTTAAGTTGAACTAGTAAAATAAAAGTTTCTCTAATTTTTTTTAACACTATTTTCTCTCTTTCCTCGAAGAGAGTTGCATGGGATTAAATTTGTATCCCTTTCTCAATGAACAAGAATAATTCTCCGGACTCAAATTCTAGGAAGTTCTTCTCCAAGCAAGGAATATATATGAGAACAATAAAAAAAACTATATATGGTCAATAGTTGCTGATCAGGATTCGATTCGAATGAAATTGTAGAATAAATAAGTGAAATATACTAGTTGTTTTATGCTCTCTTGTGTCATCTGATGGTAGGAGCAGATTTAAAGTCATTTAAAAAGTGGCTAAGCCACTCCTATAATTTTAAAATTTTAGTTATGTGTACTAAGATTTAATTGAATTTTACTTTTTTTTTTAAAATTATATAGAGCTAGCCCTTCTCATTGCATTTTAAATTTTAGCTCTCTCTATCAATATTTTCTAGTTTCGCCCCTGCCTGATGGATTAATCTATTTCATTGATCAATGTTTGAGAAAATGCTTTAGACCGTTAATTACGAAACAATTAGACTGATATAATTAAGATGACGTAAACTTAATTTTAAACCTGTCCAAGTTAAAAAACCTAACTTTAAATCTGTCAAGGTGGTTTAACTTGCATATGAGGTTCGTCAAACATTCTTGTAAAAATATAGTGGTGGAAGAATGCATGGTTGATTCATAAGGCCGGAAAAATCCCAATTTAATTTATTCAATTTTTTTCATGCTTGATATATTTTTTTTTCTCCTTTTCACAATTTAATTTCTCCTTTTGTCAAAAAACCGGCCGGAGAATTAATTAATCACCTGAAATTCATAATTAGTGACTATCATTCCAAAATAATTTAACTAGTACTAGTTATTTCATGACCATTAATTTGTTCATCACAACACATACGCTAATGGATTTTTACTCATTAGAGTTTGAAAACTCCATTAAAAAGCTTCAAGCTATTAGTAATGCACCTACGTCTTTAATGTGGAATCAGGGGCAGATGAAGAATTTGTTTTCTCAATATGGATTTTAACTATTTACTATTATATTAGTTTAATAATACTTATCACTTTTTAAGTATGAAGCAGCGAAGAACTTCAACACAAAATATGAAGATCAAATTGGATATATAAGGAATAATTTTCTTAAAAGTCGATAAAAATATCAAGTTTTGAAAAAAAAATATATACATATTGAGAACTAATATTTTTGGTCTACTAACAAAGACAATATATACTCTCTATGTGAAATGTGCAAGTTCGAAATTCGGATGAGAATTTTTTGTAAATATTAAATGGTTAGATATATGTGGAGATTAATTGTCTGTTTTGTAAATACTCTTATCAATAAAATCCTTTGGCAGTCACTGCCAATTTCTCAAAAAAAAAAAAAAAAAAAAACACATTATTCAGGAGATCTGGTGGTGGAGAATCTAGCATATTCCAATCAAATTAATCCCGGCCCAAATTTTTTCTTGCTTATTATATATACAGGTGACTAGACCATGAACGAACAAGTGCCTAGTTAGTTATCATGCAACCTAGCTAGCTACCAACTAAATATTCGGCTACTTACAGTATATATAATGGTTTGACATCACCTATAATTCACCTTTCTTCGCATAAATGATGGGCTTAGGCTAATTCCATGTTAGCTAATAAAGTACTAATAATATAACCTAGTATGTCGAGGTTCTTGAACCATCCATTAGTTGACCGATCGAATTACTGATGTCATGTAGAATAAGAAAAAGAGAAGTTAAATGTTCTCCAACTTAAAAAGCATGTTAAATTAGATATTGGTTTTCTTCTATCTAATATCCTTCACAATAAAAAAAAAAACTACATTTGAGTTAATTAGCCTAATTAAATCAATTGGAAATGGTTTATGCTAGAGAATTAAGTTTTAGTTTGAGGAGCGTATTCTTGTAAATAACACTTTTTTTTGTCAATTCAATTGTTGGCTTCAAAGCCAACCTTAAAAGAAATAAAGAAAAAAAAAAAAAACCCAGAGAAATAGTATAATAAACGATGGTACTATAATTCCTCCAAATTCCAAAATTATTATTTGAACAAACATATACATGCCAATTCGTTGTCACTTTTTCTAACAAAGCAATAGTAAAGAAAAGAATGTGTTAATGGATGAACTATTATGTGTTCTTTATGAGAGATTTTTATATGAATAACATTGCGAATACAAGATGCATGATGATTTCATCATCCCTTTCTAATTTAAAAATTATTATTATTCATTAATAAGGGTTAACCAATGAAAAATCAGGGGACGCTTACTTGGCTTGTAGGGTTCAAGCAATCCTTATAAATACCCCCACTCAGGTTTCAATACACCAAAACCTCAACTGGTACCTTTCTTCTTACACACCTCCAACTTGCACCAGTGTACCAGCACCCGCACAGATATTAAAACACTCATAGACGAAAGCACACATCCTTCCATTTCATGGCCTCCATGCTATCTTTCTCCCCTCCTCCCCATATGAAACCAATGGTTTCACCATTACCATCTTCTATTGGTGGCACTCACTTTGAGAAGAAACTACGTCATTCTGTGATTTCACAGGTTGCAACTGAGCCGCGAGTTACTGTACCTGTTCGTTGGACTGAGACAGCACGGCCGGACGGTACAGGCACAGGTCAATTATCAGCTTGGACTAGTGTCAGGCAAGAGAGGTGGGCCGGAGAATTGTCCGTGGAAGGGAAGATACCACTTTGGCTGGTATGATATACATATATACCAGTACTATAATTGACATATATGCATGATTTTTATATGAGTCGGCAAAAACAGAGACATCAAATAACAAAGAATGAAAAAGTTAGATTTTTTTTATCATTGTTATTACTTATTAGGGAATAAATTAATGTTGACTAACTAATATTAATTATTATCTAACCAACTTGTAGGATGGAACATACCTAAGAAATGGACCAGGTCAATGGAACATAGACCAGCACCACTTCCGCCACCTTTTTGACGGCTATGCTACACTGGTACGTGTCTCCTTCAACAAAGGCCGTGTCAGTGCTGGCCACCGCCAGGTCGAGTCTGACGCTTACAAAGCCGCCAGGAAAAACCGCCGCCTCTGCTTCCGTGAATTTTCTGAGACTCCGAAAACCAACAACTTCCTTTCGTATGTCGGTGAGCTGGCAAGCTTGTTCTCGGGCTCGTCACTCACTGACAATGCCAACACAGGTGTTATACAGCTCGGTGATGGTCGGGTGCTTTGTCTGACCGAGACCACAAAGGGTTCGATCCAAATTGACCCAAACACACTTGAAACGATCGGGAGGTTTCAATATACTGATAGTTTGGGTGGGTTCATCCATTCGGCACATCCGATCGTGACTGAGTCGGAATTTCTAACTTTACTACCTGATTTGGTACGGCCTGGGTATATCGTGGCTAGGATGGAGCCGGGTAGCAACGAGAGAAAAGTAATTGGAAGAGTTAACTGCCGAGGTGGGCCCGCACCAGGATGGGTCCATTCTTTCCCAGTGACAGAGAATTATGTTCTAGTTCCAGAAATGCCCCTGCGATACTGTGTGCAAAACCTCCTTCGTGCTGAACCGACACCACTTTACAAGTTCGAATGGCACCCCGAATCGGGGAGTTACATGCATGTCATGTGCAAAGCTAGTGGAAAAATTGTAAGTCATTTTCCTTTTTCCTTTTTGTTCACCTTGACATTGACTAACACTTGGTTTTACCTGATTGTAACATTGAAATCATTTAGTGATGTATTACGTTGTTTTGCATGTGCAGGTAGCCAGTGTCGAGGTCCCACCATTTGTTACATTCCATTTCATAAATGCTTACGAGGAAAAGGATGAGCAAGGTCGTGCTACCGCTATAATTGCCGATTGTTGCGAGCACAATGGTGATGCAAGCATTCTGGATTTACTTCGGCTTAAAAACTTGCGGTCTTCCACCGGCCTCGATGTGCTACCTGATGCTAGGTAAACTAAATATAATTTCTTCCTCCCATCTTATAAAGCTAATGTGAGGGGATAGTGTACGCGTGAGTCGGCACTAATCTTGTGTTCTGTTAAATAAAATCGGGCCATGCATATCCACTTTATCATATTGTTAAGTGAAAATTAGCATGTAATCAGTACTATATTTATAAAAGAAATCAATTTCTATGGCAGGGTTGGAAGGTTCAGAATACCGCTAGATGGATACCCGATCGGTGAGCTTGACGCGGCGTTAGACCCAGAGGAGCATGGAAGAGGGATGGACATGTGCAGTATCAACCCAGCCTACCTGGGCAAGAAGTATAGATATGCCTACGCCTGCGGGGCCCGGCGCCCTTGTAATTTTCCGAATACCCTTACCAAGGTAACAAACTAACAATGCCTTTAATACAATTCAAACTCACTCAGTTATGGTATCACTAATCTTGAAGTGCTAATTTAAGTTTCTGATAATGTTTCAGATTGATTTCCTAACAAAAAGGGCGAAGAACTGGCATGAAGACGGTGCAGTACCATCTGAGCCTTTCTTTGTGGCAAGGCCGGGGGCAACCCGGGAAGATGATGGTCAGTTTGCCAGAACTATTTTTTCTCACATATGACATCATTTTGAAAATACATTTTGATTTGGCCAGAATCTTAATTAATTATTGCCTTGGTCTATGTACAGGAGTTGTGATATCAATAGTCAGCGCCAAAAATGGAGGTGGGTACGCACTGGTACTGGATGCCTCCAGTTTCAAGGAAATAGCTCGTGCCAAATTTCCATACGGGCTCCCATACGGATTGCATGGCTGCTGGGTTCCAACTTCCAAGGGAGTAGAGAAAACAAGTATGCAGTGAATAGTTCCAAGGAAGAAGAGAAATCTGTAGCTAAAAATGTACAAGATAACTACTAAAAAGAGAGAAAAAAAAAAAAAAATAACAATGGATTCAAAAAAGAGCACAGCTAGGTGTAGGTCTGTCCTGTAGGTATAATATGCTAGTTACATGTCTCAGGATTCAGGGAGTTTTTGATTCGAAGTTTGTATAGTTCTTATATTAAATGGTGATGTAAATATGTATTTATCAATTAAATAATTACAGCTAGTAAGGCATGCCTTTTTTCATGCTAGCCCATTTTACAAATACAGTATAAAAGAAGCCCGCAGAAGTTCAGAATAGACGATAAGCCCAAATAATTAATACTTCGAAAATGCATGGCTGTGGTTTGCCTTCTTTGAAAGTAAGTTATTTCAGAAAGGGATTGCCATTTTCATGTCAATAATTGTAAAATTAAATGTTGAGAGAAAATTTTATGTCTCAATGCTTGTTTTACCCTTTACTCTCTTTCTCATCTTAACTGTCTGAAACTCTCAATTAATAAGGTAATAAAGGAAGGTCCCTTCTTCGGAGATACAAAAAAAATATGTTCTAAACCCATATTTTCTTTCTCCTCCCCGTATCTTCATATTTCATTTCTCCTTAATCTCTTTAACATGTATGCACAAAAAAAAAATGAAATAAATCACAAATCGTGGAATCAATCGTAGAAAAACTCACTGTGAAATCAAATTGTGTGATTTTCATCTATGCTGAAATTCTCAACACAAGCAAGTTTAAAAACTCATATTTCAAGCAAGAGAGCAAGATAAAGAGATTAATTAGAGACGGACTCTGTCGCTACCAACAATTTTCGACCAAAAGCTCTAAAGAAGGTAAGCTATTCATCTTCTAGTTTTGAGTTTGTCGAAGCTTTCCATCAATGCAGTTCAAGTAAATGAGTTTAGATAAGATTTTATATATCTTGTACTAGATTTTATATTTCTTTAATCCAATCTGTTTCTTCTTTTCTTGTTTGGTTATTTGATGGTTCTCTTTAATTTCTGAACCCATTATGGATATTACAATATATTTTTTAATATAGTTATATAAGCATTGGATTAAAATTAATGGTCTACATTATTAATTAGGAGTTGACTCTAATCTTACTCTTTTTTTTTTTGTAAAAGTTTTTTTTATTTGCTAATTCTGAATTTTTTTTTCTTTTTGTCAAGTCAGAAAATTGCAGGGATGGAACATTATGAAACTAATGTTAAAAAAAACATTTAGTTATAGATGTGATATGAGCACATGTATGTCTAAATGAGTTTATTTATTGGGTTGATAGGTCCTTTAAGGATCCACTTGATGGGGTACAGGGTACGTATTGTTCAAGGATGGAATTCTACAATATGGTGCTGGTTTTAGTTATGTTTTTTCATGTTTTCAAATGGAGGCTCTTAGTCTAATTCATGGCATTAGGGCGGTAATTCAATTGGGTGATTGTACATTTTTTACTGATTTTGAATGTTTGGCTACTGCTTTACACAACCCATCCTCCCATTCTGGTATCGATTGGCAAGCTTTTTCTGAGTTCATGTAACTCATCAGTTTATTTTCTCATAATTCACATTACACACATACGGAGGGTTTTAAATCAGCAGGCCAACTATATCACTAACATGGCACGTGCTTTATTGTTTACTAGTATAGCGTCTGTAATAGACTAATTGACAAATAATAAATTTTAAATGACATTTAAGTGATATCTACAGATAAGTAATATTTTTTAAATGACATATTAAATAACATATATATTTTTTGACATTCTTTTATAAAAAAAATCTCAAACAATATAACACACTAAATGACAAATATAACATTCTTCAAATGATATAAAATAAAATAGAAAGAACTGAAAACACAATCAATCAATTATTAATCAATTCTAAAAAATTCTAAATGACATTTAAAAATAGAAACAAATTAGGATCAACCAGAAAAATGATACATTTTGCATGTGTCAAATACGTGTGACGGTTATATGTCTAAATAAATTTGAACCTACATGTAAAAAAACATAAAAATGATGCATACAAACTTCTACACATAAAAATACATAAAAAAAATATGCATAGAATCAAGATGTTTGGTCAGAGAGCTAATACTCAATTCGAAATTTTATCTTTTAATCAAAATCGTTGACAAATCAAGACATTTATATGCTTAATTATGAAGATAGAGGATTTACATACTCTCTTTTTGCTACACTATACTTTCTGTTGATTTTTTATGACCAGTAGTTTGAAGTTGTTTAGCATCTAGTATTGGTTCTTAGTATGTATATATAATATGTAAGATACTGATGTACAATTCTGTTTGTTTCAATTAAGTTGTAAAATATTGATGTACAATATATGATGGAAATACAAATACTTGGTTCTAAATATTGCGTATGAAATATTAATTTCATCTACAATGTGGGTTTGGAAAACGTATCGGCAGGATTTTTTATGGGTTTCCAGAAACTTTGGGCAATGTTAGAAATTGCATTAGAAGATGATCGACTTTAGCAATAAGTACCTTCCTTTATTTGAGTTACTGTTAGAAATACAATATATTTTTCACTTCACTTTTTCTTTATTATTTTTTTGTGTTTATTGATTGAGAAATAAGAGAGTAGGATAAAACAGCTATTTAGATATCAAATTTTCTCTAAGCACTCAATTTTTGTAATTAGTGTGCCACATTTTCTCTGAACACTCAATTTGTGTAATTATTGACCTACCTGACAATAGCACTCCCCTTTCAAAAAGAGGTTAAGAGGCTTTGATCAAATAGTTAAATACTTGCAAATTATAAATTTACTTAAGTCGGAGCATCATATCCGATAACACCAAAAGACGGTAAATAAAACAAATTTGAAAAAAACCGCCAACAAAGAGAGGGCAAAAGAATTAGAAGCTTAAACTTAGAATTTCATAGTTTTACAGAATACACTTCTTACTCCAGTTTTAACACCGGTTAAAAACAAGCCATGATCACATCCAGTATCCACATAAACCGCTCAAACAGTGAAAACCCATTTTTCAACGATAAAAACAACAGGTATCTGGACTCGACTCATACTCAAAGAAAACACTAAAGGACCTTTACACTACTTCATCCATATCAACATCATCCTCATCATCAGGATCCATAATCTTCATCTTCTTGACTGCCTGAGCAGCATCACTCCTGATAGCTCCATTCGGCACCTGGATCAGTATATCCGACTTTTGCCCTGTCTTTGGGTTCACAAATCCACCATTCTTCTCAACTCGGTACACTAGTTCATTCTTTCCTTTCACTGCTTCTATGTACACTGTGGAGTTTTCATCAATTTCTTCTTGGATCAGCATCTTTGATAGCTGAGTTACTACACGCTTCTCTATCCATCTCCTGATTGGTCTCGCACCATAAACCTGTAGAAATTAATTACAAGAGTCAGTCACATAATCCACATAACACAGCAAAGACCGGCTTAAAAATGGTTCAGTTAATACTGTTACAATTAGTCTATAATTTGTTACCCACCAGTACCATACTGACATGATGGAAACATTGTTTCAGTTTCTCATCTTTCCCATTTGAGCATAAAGTTTGTTTAAGACCTCAGACTTACTAAACTACCAACTGTGACCTGTTTTATTTTTACACTCTTGTATAATTCAGCCTGAATTGAGTTTTACAAAGACTAGGCTTTACAAAGGCCGAAAAAGTTTTGCCAAGTCTTCAACCATTAACAGTTTTAGATCACCTACCAAAGCATTACTGTTTTAATGATAAATTGTATTAGGATATATGAGAGCAAATTATGGGCCTATTTTACTTACAGGATCATAAGATTCAGAGAGAATAACATCCAATGCAGCATCAGTGACAGCCAAGGCAATGCCTCTCTCTACCAGACGTACAGCCACATCCTTCATCTGGTGCCTTGCCACCTTCCTGAGTTGATCATGCGATAATGGGTTGAATATTACTATCTCATCCAATCTGTTCAACAGTTCAGGCCTGAAGTGCTTCCTGACCTGAAATTTCAAGAAAGAAAATCATTCAGAATCTCCCAGACAAATCAGCACACAAGCAATCAGCAATGGCAAATACATAAAGAAATATGTGATTGTCAGATTCTTTTTTCCATTGTGTTTTCTACTGATAGTTTTAATAATTGCATACCAAAGGGAACACAAAAAACCCATCAGTTCACATTCAAATTGTAATTTACACAATAATAAACGAAGATAACAACATACCTCTTGCATGACAAGTTCATGAGCAACCTTCATGGAAGTATGACCTAACATCCCTGTAAGGAGGTGCTCCGCACCAAGATTTGAGGTCATGATGATAACAGTGTTGGTGAAATCGACAGTTCTGCCTTGACCATCAGTCAATCTACCATCATCAAGCACTTGAAGCAGTGTGTTAAACACTGCCACATGGGCCTTCTCTACCTCATCAAAGAGTATCACGCTGTATGGTCGTCTTCTTACTTGTTCTGTCAGTTGTCCACCTTCATCATGTCCAACATAGCTGTTTGTACAACAAAAAAAAAAAAAATACATGTAAGCATGCAGCAAAATCAGTAATCAAGCTGCCTATTTCAGAAATATCAGTTTCATACTGGGCAATTTTACATGGGGGTCACACTGGAAGAGTACTCTAGCATTTATTATCTTGAAGCACAAATTATTTTGAATATATAAAAGTCCAGATCTGCAGTAAGTAAAACATTGGTAAATAATTGAATCATAACATACCCAGGCGGGGCACCAATCAGGCGTGCAACTGAGTGCTGTTCCATGTACTCCGACATGTCAATTCTGACCAGCAAATTCTCATCATCAAACAACTGCTCCGCGAGTGCCTTTGCAAGCTCAGTTTTCCCAACACCAGTGGGACCGAGGAAAAGGAAGGACCCAGTTGGCTGTTGTGGCCTGCCCAGACCAGCTCGAGACCTCAGAACTGCCTCGGCCACGGCATCAACTGCTTGGTCTTGACCAACCACCCTCTGATGTAACCTATCTGCCAGACCAATCAACCGCTGTTTGTCATTCTGGCCAAGTCTCGTCACTGGAATACCAGTCCAACGGCTAACAACCTAAAATTGGTTAAAAACTTCCATTAGCTCACAAATATATAATATTGTAAAACCTTTTCCTTATGAAACCAGAAGGACATTCAAACGTACCTCTGCAATGTGTTCAGGGCAGACAGTTTCTGTTAGCATTAAATTATCACCAGTCTCCCCTTCCAGCTTGGAAATGGCTGTATCAATCTCTTGCAGAGCACCATATTTAATGTCAGCAACACGAGCCAAGTCCATTCTTCTCTCAGCCTCTTGTAGAGAGAACAACAGCTCCTCGCGCCTCTTCTTCAGTTTTCTGATCTCATCCACCCTCTCCTTCTCTTTTCTGTATTTCATCATCAGAGGCTGAAGCTTGTCCCTCAAGTCATCCAGTTCCTTCTTGACCTCAACAAGTCGGGCTTTACTGGCTTTGTCTTTCTCTTTCTCTAGAGCATGCAACTCAACTTCCAGCTGGATTCTCTTTCTTTCTAGGTTATCAATCTCCTCTGGCTGGCTGTCCAGCTGTACTCTAACATTCGCACAAGCCTCATCTACCAAGTCAATTGCTTTGTCAGGCAAGTGCCGACCTACAAGAAATTAACACAACCAATAGTAAGTCAAACTGAATATAATGGGTATCAAGCAATCACAACATACAATTGTTATTCCTGCCTAGTTGATTGGCCTGTACCAAACTTAGTTTACAACTGTATCAAACAATAGCCATATAACAATAAAAAGAGTAATTTATGTATAGCAGCAATTGTTACTTTTACCCATAATAGCTACTGTTCCCAACTTATTATCCTACTACACATTAGTTAGGGTTATAATTTGCAATTTTTCATCATTATTCTTTCAACTGAACTTCTAAATTGTTTAAGATGGAATGGTCTTTGAAGTTTAGAACTGAATCATACTAAAGACTCCTCTAAGCCACCTAACCCAGTATTGAAAGTCTACAGAAAAATTACGATTTAAACTACTTACCAGTAATGTAACGACTCGATAGCTGAGCAGCTACCACAAGAGCCCTGTCCTGTATTCTCACTCCATGATGCCCCTCATACTTCTCCTTCAAGCCTCTCAAAATGTTTATAGTATCAGCCACACTAGGCTCAGCCACATAAACCTGTTGAAACCTCCTCTCGAAGGCCGCATCTTTCTCCACATATTTCCTATACTCCTCCAGTGTTGTCGCACCAATGCATCTCAATTGACCTCTTGCAAGCATAGGCTTGAACAGATTTGCTGCATCCATTGACCCCTCTGTTCGACCGGCACCAAGCACCAAGTGTATCTCATCTATGAACAGTATAACCTTCCCATCTGCCTCTTCTACCTCTTTCAAAACTGATTTTAGCCTCTCTTCGAACTCACCTCGGTACTTAGCACCTGCCACAAGTGCACCCATGTCTAGAGCTACAAGGCGCACATCTAGAAGATTACTCGGAACATCTCCACGCACTATTCTCTGTGCAATACCTTCTACAACCGCCGTTTTTCCTACACCTGGTTCACCTATCAAAACCGGGTTGTTCTTCGTGCGCCTAGAGAGAATTCGTATCACCCTGCGGATTTCCTCATCCCGACCAATGACTGGATCGAGCTTTCCTGCAACCTCGACCAAATCTCGGCCGTACGTTTTAAGAGCCTGGAAATTTGTGTCTCCAGATGCGCTCTCTACTTTCTTACCTTCTTTACCACGGAGCTTCTCCACCTCCGATTTGATTCGGGATGTACTAACTCCAGCCTCCTTCAGTGCATCACCGATCTGAGAATCCTCAATCAGACCGAGAATAATCTGGTCAACAGCGAGATGAGAATCACCGCGCGATTTCTGTGAGGACTGAGCTCGCCGGATCACTTTAATGAGAGATGTAGAGGCGGGAACCTCATCTGGTGGAGGCGACTGAGAAGGGAGTTTCTTCAAGGCGTTTGTGACGACCCGCTCGAAGGAGTCGGCAGAGGAGGGGTTGCCGGAGGAGTTGGTAATGGCTTGTCGGAGAAGGCCGTGCTGGTCAGAAATGAGAGCGGAAGCAAGGTGGAGAGGTGTGATCTGAGCATGGCCAGCATTCAGCGCAAGCTCATGCGCCGCGACTAGCGCCTCGTTTGTCTTGTGCGTGAACTTGTCGGGATTCATTTATCTTCAGACTGAGAAATTGAACTCTTTCGAACTGAAAATTGAATTGGGAGAGTTTTAGAGTGTGTTCTCGACTGCTATGTTTTCGATTTTTCGAATTTCTTGTGGAAGCGAATTGAAAGAGGCGACAATTTAAAGGGGGAATAGAGACGGTCATGGTCGAGTCTGGAATAACAGAGAAGGAAAGGGAAGAAGACGGAAGGTACTGGAAAGCGCGCGAGACTTCTGGGGATTTGTGAGATTTGAACGGACAGATACAGGGATGGAGAATTTAATCCGATTCTAGGATTGTGCCACGTGTGTATGTAGCTAATCTTTTGTAATTTGGGAGCTTGATTTTGCTAATGGCCCACAGACAGGTTGGTCATGGGTCGGTGACTCGGTCCCGGCTCCCAGGAGGTACATGCATCCTCTGAAATATCTCAAACTTTGAGTGTTTTTTGAATAATCTCAACCGTTTAAATACTTTACACGAATCTCAAAGCACAAATAATACTGGCCCCAGGAAATAAATCTCAACCGTTCATATATTTTGAGATCCGTGCACAAAAACTCTTTTTTAAGATTTGTATACTGTAATTATTACAAAATGAAGGGTTGAAATTGAAATTACAGGACCCTGCGATCCTGTACGATCGCAGCAAATTGGCTTCCAGCCTTCCCTGGTCCCTGCCGCTATTTCGAATAGACTGTACACATCGGTCACGTAAAAATTGAGATATCTCAGAGGATACACACTCCGGTCTCCGGTGGGTAGTGTATTTATACTCGGGCGGGTACGGATACCTCGAGTATACCCGAGTCGGGTACGGGTACGTCTCGGATACGGGTATACTGGGGTACAAGGATATACGAGTAAGGGTATCTCGGGTATATTTTTCAAAATCCATACCGTACTCGTCCTATACCCGTACCCGTGTACCCTTGACGGGTAGTGCGGGTACGGGTATTTTTTATTTTTTTTTTGCTGTTTTTTTTCTTGTTTTCTTGTTGGTTTTTTTTGGCTGGTTTTTTTTTTGCTGTTTTTTGCTGTTTTGTTTTTTGCTGTTTTTTTGTTTCTGTTTTTTTATTTCTGTTTTTTAGATTTATTTTTGAAAATGTTAGATTTATTTAAAAAATAAAAATTAAATCTAACATATTCAAAATAAATCTAACATTTATAAAAATAAATCTAAAAAAAGAAAAAAAAACAGAAACAAAAAAACAGAAATTAAATCATGGTATTGGGTGGGGGGGAAAAACTGAATTTTGAATTCGGATGAACAGTACTCGGGTATCGGGTATGGGTGCTCGGGTACTAGGGTACGGGTATAGTCGGGTACGAGTAAATTCGGGTAGGGTATGGTCGGGTATTGGTCCAAAAAATTGGGTCCGGCCCCATTTTTGCCCGTACCCGACCCATATTCGGGCTCGGGTACAGGTACCCCAGGCGGCGAGTACGGGCGGGTATGGGCAGGTACAGGCGGGTACGGACGGATATACCCATTAAGGATATTGTTAATACTCTACCGGTGGGTACTCAGTTTGTTGTGATCTGCTGTTATAATAAATGTATAGTGTACTGTGCAGTAAGCAGCATGTTGGGCTGGAGAACTGGGCAGGATTGCTTGGGACCTGAACTTGGGTTTGTTGTGATCTGCTGGGGACTGAGCGGTGGGCCCCAATGGCAGAGCTGTGTAGTATTTGGGTTCAGTTTGAACTTTGAAGGTCTAGATGGCGGAATTTGGTATCCTTCCTTCAAATTTATCAGATTAAATTCATTGGATCTTCACTGCATTACATCTAACTAAAATTGTGGAGTTTGACTATTATGGCATAGTGTTTTTCAAGGTTCTAAATAGCGTTTATTGCATCATAACGGAGAGCCTTCAAAAAAAGCTATAGCGAATAGTGACGCTATAGCGAAAGCTATTCCAAATTGCGTTTTTAATTTTTATAAAAATTATATTGTATATTTGTACTAAATATCAACATTATTTTGTCTCATAAAATAATAAATAATATCAAATTGATTAAAAAATTATAATATTCATATTGAACCAATACAAAGTCCAAATTGTAACTCAAAATATCTATAGTAATACTAATATCATAAACTATCGATCTTTTTCTATTTAAAATATCTTCAACATTATAACATAATTTATCTTTTTTCTATTTAAATTTCAAAATAACTTAGAAATTGAATAGAAAAAAAAATCATATTTCTAGTAAAATAAACAGATGATCCTTGAAGAAATTCTTGTTAGTCCCTAAAATTTTCATAATTTAGCAATTATTTATTTGATTTATCATAAGTTAAAAAAAATCAAGAGCAAAATAAAAAAATTATTATAACGGACTTGAATTTGATATAATGTAATATTCATCAAAATTAAACAATATCTTCACCATTTATTTATTTTAAAGCTCATATAAATTGAAAAAAAAGAAGAAGAAAGCAAATGTTGCATAGCGCGTGCTATTTGCGCTACATGCTATACACTATAGCGGATCACTATTACCGCTATAGAGTCTGTAGCGCAAATAGCATGTTTTAATGCCATAGCATAGCGTTTGGTCTCCAAAAACGCTATACTATTTAGAACACTGGTGTTATTTCAATCATAGTGACACTAACTTAGAATAATCAATCATATAAACTTTAAACAACTAAATTCTAACCGATCTATCTTAAAAGTGATGTATTTACATACAAAATTAATAAATTTTTGAATTCATTTCATAAGAAGTCAAGCAGTCAAAAAAGAAGGTTTTTAAGTTAATTTAATTCATTTATTTTTCATTATTTTTTTACCACTTGACTTCATAATAAATTCAAAATTTTATAAATTTTACACGTTAACATCACTTGTAAGGTAAATCAGTTAAACAGTTTAAATTTGTTGTTTGAAGCTTATTTGATTAATTTTGGAGTTAGTATTATTATAACCAAAGCCAAAGACAAACATTTGAGTAATGGGAGTAAAAACATATAAGAGCTATGAGAACTCAAGTTGTACATTGTACAATGGTTTGTTTTTTGTTTGAAAAATAACGGGGATTGATCATATAAAATATTATGAATAGTATGGGGGTCAATTATGATGCCCATAGCATTTTATTATAAAATATATAACAAAACCACATAGTATTAAATGGTTTTTTTTTAACTAGAGGTCAATTGATTCTCATTTGATCTTTGCCCTCTGCCTCTTAATATGACTAAAATAACACTGATGTTATAGTAGCATACTCAAAACTATGTTGGTATATAGATACTTAACGCAGGAGGTGGCCTATCATGCTGTGGGAGGTACCTGCTCATATCTTTATTTAGACGTTCAATAATTCGATTTGAAAAGTTCAACATATTATTTGTATTAAAATGTGCTTGGAGACCAACTCTTATTTTCTTTGAAATTTTTTTATTATTTTTTAGAAATTTTTAGAATCAATATTTTTAAAAAATACTAATAATAACTTTACCATATTAAAACAATGATTTTAAAAAATTCTAAAAAATAACAAAATTTATCAAAAATAATGTAAAATTTGATCTCCATCACATTTTAATACAGAGAATATGTTGAACTTTTTAAATCGAATATCTAAACTTTAAAGATGGAGATCTGAATGAAAAGTAAAACGAATACTTTAAAAACACCGAATTTTTTATTAATATCCAAATTTAATATAAAATTTCAAAAAATATCCGGATTGTCGGGAATTTTCGAAATCTACCCTTTCCGGAAATTTTTTTTCCGGAAATGGCTTCTAAAACCGGAAAATTTTTTTCCGGAAATTCTCTATTTCCAAAAAAAAAAAATTTCTGGAATTCCATTGAATTCGTTTATAAAATTCGCAGAATGTTGCTTTCACAAAGTGCGCTCTCTCACAGTAAGTTTTAATTTATTTATATTTTAAATTTAATTAATATATAATTTAAATTTAATTTATTTGTAATTTATAATTTTAATTTAATTTATTTATAATTTTAATTTCATTTATTTATAATTTAAATTTAATTAATTTACAATTTTAATTTTATTTATTTATATTTTAAATTTAATTAATATATAATTTTAATTTAATTTATTTGTAATTTATAATTTTTATTTTATTTATTTATAATTTTAATTTCATTCATTTATAATTTAAATTTAATTAATGTACAATTTAAATTTTATTTATTTATATTTTAAATTTAATTAATATATAATTTTAATTTAATTTATTTGTAATTTATAATTTTAATTTTATTTATTTATAATTTTAATTTCATTTGTTTGTAATTTAAATTTATTTTATTTATAATTTAAATTTAGAAGTATTTGATTTGTAATTATTTAAATATGTAACTATTTAAATTTAGAAGTATTTTATTAATTCGGAAATAATTTTGATTAATTCTGAAATGTTTTCGAATTGTTTTAGGAACTTTTTGCTTTTCGAATTCCTTACGGAGCTCTAACAATCAGATCGATCGGTTTTTGATTGAGGTAATTTTATTTTCTTTAAATTCGAAAATAGTGTAGAATAATTATTGTAAATTGTCTAGAATATTTTTACTAATGGCAACACAATTTTTAATTACTTATATGTTGTTATTTTTGAAATTGCCAGACCAATCGAAATTAAAAATGACAACTATTTGTGTGAAAATTTATATTGGAGGGGAAATCCAATATAATGATGATGGGGTCTATTACAGTACCCAAGCTAAATACTCATTACAATCAGAGATCGATCAGACAATCAGAGCTCCGAAAGGAAAATAGATTCCTAAAAAAACATTAAATTAATCGAACAATTTTCTATATTACTAAGATAATTTTCTACACCATTTCGATAATTTCTAAACAATTCTAGACTATTTCGGTATTTTCTAAATTATTCTAAATAATTTTGGTATTTTCTAAATTATTCTAGACTATTTTGGTATTTTTTTTTAATTATTCTACACCATTTCGGTAATTTCTAAACAATTCTAGACTATTTCGGTATTTTCTACATTATTCTAAACAATTTTGGTATTTTCTAAATTATTCTAGACTATTTTGGTATTTTCTAAATTATCCTACACCATTTCGGTAATTTCTAAACAATTCTAGACTATTTCGGTATTTTCTAAATTATTCTAAACAATTTTGGTATTTCCTAAATTATTCTAGACTATTTTGGTATTTTTTAAATTGTTCTACACCATTTTGGTAATTTCTAAACAATTCTAGACTATTTCGGTATTTTCTAAATTATTCTAAACAATTTTGGTATTTTCTAAATTATTCTAGACTATTTTGGTATTTTTTAAATTGTTCTACACCATTTTGATAATTTCTAAACAATTCTAGACTATTTCGGTATTTTCTAATCTAAACCATTTTGGTATTCTCTAAATTATTGTACACTATTCGGTATTTCCTACATTATTCTACACAATTTTCTAAATTTCTAATTATTTTGGATATTATTCTAAACTATCTAAATTTCAATATTTAAATAAATAAATAAAAATTACCTTAAACAGTGTTGTGAAAGAGACGCCTCTGTTTTGATTCGTTTCTTTCCTGGGCGGAGTTTATAGCACACCCCCGAGTCCGGAAATTTTTTTTCTAGATTTGGGACATTTCCGGAAAAAATTTATCCGGTGTGAGAGAGTTTCCGGAAAAAATATTTCCGGTATTGGTGAGTTTCCGGAAAAATTTTATCCGGATGTAGAGCTTAGTTCCGGAAAAAAATTTTACGGAATGGGTACTTTTCGAAAAAACCCGGCAATGTGGATATTTTTTGAAATTTTATATTAAATTTGGATATTAATAAAAAATTCGGTTAAAAACACAATAGCCTAACTCCGAAACACAGTATGTATTGGAGCTACTCAAAGTTACTAATTAATTGCTCGATTAAATTTTCTCATTGTGTTTTTTATTGTGGTTATTGCTATTTTAAATTAATTTTCCACACACCAACTTCAAATTTCAGATTGTAGTTTCTTTTTTTAGATAATCATGTGATACGTCAATATGTCTAATAAACAAGCTTTTCATATACTTTCTTGTAATGAACCAACACTGTTTGAATGCCATCCAATTAATAAAATTTGACAAATGGATCCCCTATAAATACAAGGACACTTTGCAACTGCTTACATAAAAATTCAAATATTTTTTGTGGAAGCCCAACTGCTTCAAGATGTATCCATAAAGCATTGAATTGCCAAAAAAAAAATTATGAATTTAGTGTCAGAGATTTTCTGTTTTTAGACACATTATATTTCAGCCCATTCGCCTCTTCGGCTACATCAACAGAAACGGTAGTAATGCCATCATCTTCTTCTCCAGCTAACATTATCTCGACTAGTCGTGTCACCACATTTTTCTCTATCCACCTTCCAATTGGCCTTGCACCACACCCCTTAAAAAGAAAATGGTATTACAAAATATTTGTCAATTGAGGCTGATGTTTAAATGAATTTTAATGACGATGTAATACAGAATATATTTTCATGTTGAGAAATTACTTACAGATATGTATGCCTTCTCCAACATAACATCAATAGCCTCATCAGACACAGTTAATTCGATACCATCTTGGTGTAGTCGAGTTTTTAAGTTTAAGATTTGATGTGAAAATATCTGTTTGAGATGCTCAGTCGAAAGAGGGTTAAATATTACTATTTCATCAAGTAAGCTTATAAATGTTGTGCTGAAGCGGTTTTTCACCTGTGGAATGGTATGAAAAAAAACAGTAGAAAGTTCTTTTCAGAATTATATCAAAGTTTAAAAGAGCAGACAATAAATTACCTTACAAGTAGTGGTTTCACTAAGATTATGGTGACAATACCAAATCTAATCAATACTGTAGGTAACAATGGCGTAGCTAGAATTTTTATTAAGGGTAAGCAAAATAAATTATTATTATATTAGTTATTATTATTTTATTTTATTTAAATTATAAAATATTATAAAATAATTTTTATTAGAAGCGGAATCGGTAATTAACCATAAATTAAAATTGGTACAAATCCACCGAATTTGATCGAAAACTCGATTTTTTTTAAAGTTTACTTTGAAGTACATAGTTCACAAGACTCTTATATTAAAATTCAGCTCATTTTGAATAGTTAAACATAATAATAATGCATTACATTAAATTTCAGTATATTACTTTATAAAACATTTTAGTCTATTATTTTCACAAAAAATAACAAATTTATTGTAGTACCACTATCATACCATTCTTATTAACCTTCTTCTTGTCGGAATATTTTGAAATAGATAGATAAAAGACTATCAAAATTGTAACGACTTGGCCAATTTCATTAATCGAGAACTTTAACTCAATCAAGAATAGACAAAACTCAAATCCAAACTAACTATATACAAACTTGATACCATATTTCAAAATCCAGAAGTGGGCGATTGCCTACCTCTAGATATAGATGGCTCCGCCACTGATAGGTAACCGAGCTGTTGTTGATGCAACTAAATTACCTTTATTGGTACATTACCAGAATCTACCCTTATTTTCCTGCTAGTAGTTATGTACTAACCAAATCTTGATTGGTACATTAAGTATCAGTATCTTCTACCCTTATTTATCTGCTAGTGATGTACTAACCTGATTTTAATCGGTACATTATCAGTATCTTTCACCCTTATTTAAATGCCAGTGATGTACTAACATATATATACAGCTGTGTGTCCTGACTGCCAGTGTTTTTTCTTACCTCTTGCATGATAAGGTCATCAGATTGGGTCCATGAAGTAGGGTCAACCGGTACATCACGAAAATGTTTTGATCCAAGATTTGAAGTGGCAATAAAGACAGTATTGGTGAAATCAAGTATTCTCCCTTGGTCATCTATAATAGTACCAGTCTGAAGAAGTTGATGGAGATCATTTATAAATGTAACATGTGCCATCTCTATCCTCTCTAGAACCACAACCATGTCGAGTCTTCTCCTAACCGATTCTGTTAATTCTCCTTTAAACCTGAAACATTGGTACCGATTATTTTAATTCTCCCTCACACCTGAAATATTGGATCCAGATATAAGGAATCTATAATCATTGCAGTAATTTACCTCAGTGAGTTTTTTTCTTCCTTTTGAATTCTCTCATGATTATCATAGGAATTTCGAAAAAAAAAATTATATGAATTATTTCTTATTTAGGATTTGATCATGTGGTGTATATCACATTTTTTTTGTGTTGCACTGTACAAAATCTGACCAGCCTAATATCGAATTGAACAGGTATTTCAAGGTCCTTAACAATGCATTGATAGAGCAAAATCACAAGAATTTCAATGCTTACCCTATAGAATCAACCATAATTTGTGAAACAGATTTCTCTGTTTGGTACATTGACATGTCGACTGAAATAAATGCCTTGTCATCACCAAAGAGTTCGTGCGCAAGCACCTTGGCTAGCTCGGTTTTCCCAACACCATTTCCTCCTACAAAGAGGAATGAACTGAGTGGCTTTTTCCTAAAGGAAAAATCGATGCTTGACAAACTAATAGTTTGTTCGAGTATGCCTGCCACGTGGTCTTGGCCGATCACTCTATCACGCAATCGGATTGCCAGGTCAACTGTTCTGACAATCCCTAGCTTGTCTGTTGGAAGGCCTGTCAAACGGCTCACCACCTATATAAGCACCATGCCATTAGATTGTTGATTTGACATGGAGCCACAAATAAAAAGAACTAATTAAAAGACTTTCTGCCTAATAATAAAAAAGTAAAGGGGCAATTGATAAAACTCGTGCAACATGTCGATCACTCTCTATATTGCAGATTAGATTTTCAGATTCCTAGTCATATAGAATGTATTGATAAGTATCTTGAATATGTTTTTCTTGAAAAAAAAAATCTTGAAAATATAATTTAAATTATTTTGGGCATATGTAACTCCATAAGTTGTCCAGGGAATATTTTCAATTAGAGTATGTATGGTCAATTTACCTCTATGATATGGCTGGGACCAACAGTGGGTCTTCCGGTAAGGTCAACACTAAGGCGCTCCTCGGGTTTTGGTATGTCGATCGTACCTCCTTGGCCACCAAGGAGCTCTTTTGCTAAACAGCTGATACAGTGAAAGAGAGAGAAACTTCTTCTGTGGCTCCTTTGTGATTTTAGTTCTGTTCTCGACTTCTCTTCCTTTACATTCATTGACTTTGTCCTCAGCATATCCTTGTTCTTTCTATCCTGTTATATGTTATGAATTGTTATTTTGATGTGATTAGAGATAATCAATAAGACATGACGAAAATTAACATATTTATACAGCCATGTAAAAGAAATAACATACCCGAAATTTTCCTTCTGTCACTGATGAACAAGCTTCATCCATCAAACGAATCGCTTTCTCAGGTAAGTGATAATCTAAATAAATTGCAAGATGAAACATAGTTTCTCTTAGAGAAATGATACGTCTATAGTTCAACTATAGGTTCTTTAAATTATCTCAATCTTAAACCAATTAAGTTATGAAAATAATTCTTTCAGCATAAATAGAATATTTTCTATGTACTTTTTTTGTCTATGCGACCTTGAAATTTTTAGGATGGCAAATGAGCAAATCAAAAGGTGAGGCACTATGATGACATAATTATCAAAAATTAAGTAAATATATTGAAATTAATAAATCAACCAATCAATTACAAACCTGTAATATGACGATCGGACAATTGAATAGCAGCTTCAAGTGCCTCGTCTAAAATTCGAACACAATACAACGACTCGTACCTCTCTTTTGACTCTTTTAACATGGCCAGTGCTTCTTCCTTGCTCGGTTCTGCCACAATCACCTTCTCAAATTTTCGCTCTGAGTCATTTTCCTCGAAATGTTTGTTGTATTCATCTGGTGTTGTGGTGGCAATGCACTGCAATTGATGCTCATTGATCATAGACCTCAGCAAAGCACCGGCATTCTTCTTCCCAGCCTCGTTTGATCCATCACGAAAAATGAGGTGAATATCCTTGATGAAGAGGATTATCTTACCATTTGAGCTTTCTACTTCTTTCAGGATTGCCACCATCCTTCTGTTGAACATAGTTTGGTCTTTAGCACCCGAGATGACGGCTTTTGTGTCAACAACCACAATGCTTTTGTCCAGTAGATCGTAAACTAGCCTTCCTTTTAAGAAGCGTTGTGCGAACCCTTCAACCACTGAGGTCCGTCCAACACCTGGCTCACCAACAAGAATTGCACTAGTCTTTGTGTTTCTTATACAAAAGGTTTTGGTTAACTGTTCAATCTCGAATTTACGGCCATAGACACGACTCATTTTTTGTGCCGTCTCTAAAAGAAAATCATGACCATGTGTCCTGGTAGCCTTCAAAAGATTTTGTTGCCCCTTCTTACTGTGCATCTTGTAGAACTCCTTTTGCACTACTGTTGTGTCAATGCCGGCATTTTGAAGGGCCACCGCGACATGAGGATTCATGAGAAAGTTTGGTAGGAGCATGTCAATAGGTCGTAGAAAACGATTGGTCCTGCTCGTAACATAATTAATGAAAGATAGGGAAGACTCGTTGGCTTGAGATGACCGTTGATTGATGTTATCCAAGGTACATAAGAATGCGTTAACCAATGATTTTGTTGTGGTATCATCGGCATCAGCATTAGAGATATCGAAGAGATGAGATGGCCTTGAGAAAAGGATATCGGCAAGTTGAAAAGGGGTCAATGTGATTTCATTTGGTGCCCTTTTCACCTCTTCACGAGGAGATTGCATCGCCGGCATCACTTTGTTGCCGGAGTTTGTCATCCTCGATCTATTCTATCTTTCAGGATTTAGGCTTGATTGGTGGCAAATTTGTTTAAAGTTGTTGCATTGTGTACTAATAGCTTTGGGCCGTTGTGTAGTTGTATTCAAAGGAGGCCACGTATGTAACCGTTTATGACCATCCATTTGCTCATTAGCAAGTTTAATTTGACTAATTTTCCATTTTTAGATGTTGTAAAATTGGATGATAAGAGAGGAATTATCCACTGGGTGGGTGGATAATGTGGTAGTTGTAATCAAATAAATCCGCTATTTAAACGCTGAATATATGACCTTGTTAATTTGGTTGTAAATAGGAACTGTATAATTTGTAAGAATATGGAACAGACAAAAGATAGAGAGTGAGTCTATGGTACTATGCATATTACGATTTGGCACCGTGCTACAGCTCTATATTCGAGTTTTCAAATTCTAACGGTCGATCCGAACCGTTCATCTTGTTCTCCATATTAATATGTGTTTGGAGACCAAATTTTTTTTTTTTTAAATTACTATTTTTTTAGATATTTAAAAAATTACTTGATGTGAAAATTCTGAACCATCTAAAAATAGTGATTTTCAATAAATTTAAAAAAAATAGTAAAAAAATTTCAAAAAAATATAAAATTTGGTTTCCAAACACATATTAATATAGAGAACAAGATGAATGGTTCGGATTGACTATTAGAATTTGAAAACTCAAATATAAAGCCATAGCACAGTGCCAAATCGTAATATGCATAGTACCACAGACTCACTCAAAGATAAATATACAATCCGTCGTATAAAGTTCTCTTCTAACTGCATTGTTGGTGTGACTAATTCAGAATTTGGGGACTCATATTTGCTCTACAATTTTTGCTGTCATTTTTTTTAGTGAAATTGAGTGCCATATGTCTGAAGAAAAAGTGCCTTTTGAGCTGAATATAAATTTGTCTACATTAGTATCTTTCCTTGGAACGATCGTCAACATTTGTACTTAAAAAGCAATTAATATTTGTAAGATGACAGTGCTGTCTCCATTTTTCTAGACATAATTTTTTGTCTAACCTGAAATTTTACAAAGAAGAGCAAAATAACAACTACTTTTCAATAAAAAATATAGTTTTTTAGGTATACTATTTAATCGAATGTATTCAGCTATTACTCGTAATTTTTATTCATAGGAAATACAAAAAAAAAAAAAAAAAAATGAGAAATGACACTATGGAATTCTAAAAACAGAAAGGCAGTGTCATCATTTGGCATCCCGTAAAAATGCCAAATCAAAAGAAAAACAATTATGTATGTTGGATATCAAATGAGACCAAATTTCAAAACAAAACAAAAAAATCAGAAAAGTGGGACTTCAAATGAGAGCAAATTTTGGACAAAAAAAAAATCAAAATGATGGGACGCCAAATGGGAAAAAAATCAGAAAAAAAAATTAAAATATAATAAATTTAGTGTGAATTATAATTTGTGTACTAATTTGATGCTCACATTAACATACTAGTATTGTGCCTTTGCGTTGTAACGAAAATATATTATAAAATGAAAAAGGTCAAGAGTTTGATTTACAATTTGAATTTCAAACTTTGATACAAGTAAAGAGATTTGATTAGAAAAAGAAAAAAAAAACAAATGACCTGTAGAAATATTTACATCCCATAAGCAAAAGCCAAAAGGACAAAAAATATTTAGTGAAAGTGAATTCATATTAATAAATTAGCTGCTCCATTTTGTGACACTAATTATAATTAATGTTACTAAAATCCCTCATCAACATATGTTCTCTATATAATTAACAACTGAAACTAAAAAACAACATGAACATACTAATAAAAAAAGAATATTTTATCCTATCAAAATTGAAGAAGTAAAATTGTAAAGAGATTCACTATAGCTTAAATTGAGTAATATATTAAATTTTGATATATCAAATAATTTGATAAGATATCAAATGCTAATAAAATATTTTTAAAAGATGTCAGTATTTGATATTCTAAAAAATAAATTGATCATCTATCATGATTATTAAATAAGGAAATAAGAAATGGGAGATAACTACAGATGATATATAAGGAAATGAATAAATTGATTTTCTCTCCAATTTTGTTCTTATTAATTAAACCCTAAACTCTAAACCCTAAACCCTAAACTATATTTTCTGAAAATTTTGAATTTTGACACGGCTGCATCACCTAGGTGCGGCCACCTTTTTTTTCGTTCAAATTGAAAAAAAAAAAGGACCACATCTCCTAGATGTGGCCCGCAAAAAGGTGGCCGCATTTAGGAGATGCGACCATGTTAAAATTCAGAATTTTCAGAAAATGTGATTGTTTGATTTCTTTTTTTGAAGGGTATGGTATATTTAAAAATTTCGGCCCATATGTAGACCATATTATGAAATTTTCATATTTTCCATTTAGTTTTAAGAACGAATTTGGTTCTTCTGAAAACGTTGTCCAAAGCAAGAATTTTTCTTTTAGTTTTATACGAAATGTTAATGATCGATGACATGCTAAATATATGTTAACTAAGATTAATCGTATATGTGTTGCAAAAAGAAGAAGGAAAAATAAAGATCTTATGGTTTGGGAAAGAAATAACAAATAGGAATTGTGATACTTGATAGAGAAAACTAGAGGTGCTATCGGGTCAGGTAGGATCTAAATACTATTATATTTGGATTCGTATTCTAAAGGTTTTCGGATTTGAATTTCGATTCATATAGATACTTATTAGTTTTAAATCGGATCGGGTCCGGATCCGAATATCTATCTACCTGTATATATTTCGGGTCTAGTCTTTCGATTCCTGGTAGATAGATACCCATAACTTATTTGTTGATTATCGAGTCCTAGCAGATCCGGAGCAGGTACATGTCACAACTCATAAGCATTTAAGAAACTCTTTACGTTTTAAATATAATTATAGTTTTTTAAATATATAAACATAATATATCATTATAATATAAATTAAAATCTGCTTCAAAATATTGAACGTGAGATAAATTTAGAAAATAAAATATTGGAAGAGATAGACAAACACCCGATATTTTTAATTTTATCCAAAAAATAAATTATTTTATTATAAATAACTAAAATCACAATAAAATTTTATTTCTACTCAAACCGTAAATAATATTTATGGTTCAAATTAATAATTCAAAACGTAAATATTTTACAGTTCTAATTCGGATGTATTTAAATAATTGCTTAAACTCCAGTGCGGGAATTCTTGCTTAAACCCCAGTTCTAATTCTCTATATGGTATAATATAACATAATGGGCTTTAGAAGCAAGAATTCCCGTACTGGGGTCTAAGCAATTATTCAAATACATCCGAATTAGAACCGTAAATAATATTTACGGTTTGAATTTTTAATTAGAACCATAAATAATATTTACGGTTTGAATTGTTAATTCGAACCGTAAATATTATTTACCGTTTGGGTAGAAATAAAATTTTATTGTGATTTTAGTTATTTATAATAAAATAATTTATTTTTTAGATAAAATTAAAAATATCGGGACAAACACTCATCCATCCACAATGAATTTGGTATTAAAGTTTAAAAAAGATAAATTAATAGGCCCACTTTTTCTCATAATCTAATATTGGTCTTTATGAGATATCTTCCTTGATCTTTATAGTCACGGATTCCACCGCTCAGATTTTTTTTTTTTTTTCATTTCTCCTTTTTTTTTAAATAATAGAAATCTAGTTCATATTTAATTGATAATTGTAATTACAAAAAAATTGTAGTTGCAAAATGAAAGAGAAATGCAAGTCGTTCAAAACATTTAAGGCAAAACTAAAATAAAGTGAAATAAAGATAGCAAAAGAAGAAAGCAAGAAAATAAAAATGAAATTTAAGTTTCAAAATCTAAAATAAAAGAGATTTATTTGTTAGTCAATCTTCTCTTGCTTGTTGGGTGGAGCCATGCAAGAGTTGTGCCACTTTCTCTATCAAATCTGAGATTGTCTTATTTGAGTCTCTGCACATCTTTCTCTCTAGATGACAAACAATGCAACTAGAAGGGTTCCTCTTGTCTTCTTGTTGCTGTTAATTTCGAGTATGGCTTCAATCGACTGTATCCTCTTTCTAATTTCTGATCAGTCCTCCAACTAATATCACATTGAATCTGAAATTTTAAACAAATTTGTACTAAATCAGGTTCTTGCTCGAAATGATTCAACAATTTTTTTAGTAAAATTGACTGATTTAACCGGTTTTGACCGGTCCAATATCAGTCCGTGCAGAGCTTTTAATCTGGTTTGTTTATTTCAGATCAAACGAGCCAGATCAAATCTTTGTTCGAATTGAAAAAAAATCAAAATTTGCAAAACTTTTAATTGAGTCCGTCCGATACAAAATGAACGGCGCATAGCTCCCGAAAAAATCCGCAGAGAATACGCCTCCGTCCAATACCATAAACGATTTTCAAGCGAATCAAACAGTGAGTATGATATTTTATGATTTCAATGCATTTTTTTTTTCTTTCACATCATGAGTATGATATTTTATGATTTAGGAGCAATAGTGATATGAATTCAATACATCTCCTACTGATCGCTCACCAGTCTAATATAATTTGCCACTTTTGCAGCTAAAATAGCGAGCAAGCGCATTGTGACAAACACCTTGCGCGCACGGTTTTGAATTGAGCTAATTTCCATTCAAGGGAAGCGTCATGGCTTCCTTCGCCAGAGCTTTTCGAGCGCTTATGCATAGAATCTCTATCTCTCCTAGCAAAGACCCCTATGTTATCCAGCGTAAGCCCCCTAAAAACCTGTGTGAGATTTTTCTTTTTTTTTTATCACTAAGGAGAGTCTAGTGCATATTAATTTCTCTCGATTCGTTAGGAATTCAGTTCCTTGGAGGGGATTTGCAAAGCTTCGGAGTAGGCACTCGTTACGTGCAAAGCGTGAGGCGATTTCGGGCATCTGAACCCGTTTACATGGGGAGGCGTTCTTGTAAGATCGCTGGTAGAAAGGTGCGATTCCGTTTTATGATCTTTTCTTTCTTGTTCGTTGACTACATAAGATGTTGTATGATCAAAATTGGTGTTTGCTTCTATCCAATGTATATTGTATTTTTTTTACAGGATGCTCAAAATCTGAAGAAGATGAAAAGGAATAGCAAAATAGGGAAAGAAATTGTTGCTGCGTAAGTTCACATGCTTTCTTTTATGATAATTTTAGTGCAGTTGTCTGAGGGTATGGAACATTTTGAAAATGAAGAAACTATATACTCCTCCTGAGTCTTCGGTACAACCAGTACTGGTGCTGTGTCCTGTGTGCATATTTACCATTTGATTTTATGGTTAACAAAATTGATCCATCTATGATCTATCCATCCTTTTCGGTTTTTGGTTTTGGTTCTTAATTTGCTCCTTAATCATTTGGGAGGGCGTATAATTGCTGCTGTAATCGGTTATCTTGGCATTAGATAGCTGAACTGAGGGATAATTGTGGTTTGTTTAGTAGTTTTGGTTTTACCATTATTTCCCCTGGCCTCCCAGACTCCCACAACTTTTTATCTGTAAATGGAGATGGTGTTAATATGTCACATTGAATTTGCTCTTTTCATATGCTGATGCAGTGTAAAAAAAGGGGGTCCAAATCCCTCATCAAACACCAATTTAGCTGCGATTTTAGAGAAGGCAAGAGCTCTTGACATACCAAAGGAAATTATTGAGCGAAACATCAAAAGGGCATCGGAAAAAGGTCAAGATACATTCATTGAGAAGGTTTATGAGGTTTGTTTTTGTTCAAAGCAAAATGTTATCTGACCATTATTCAATGTAGAAGCCATGGCCAAATGACCTACTTAAGTTTGCTTGAAGTAAAACCTACATATGTAAGATACCAAGTTATTTTGGTAAGAAATGTTTGTGTTTACATGAATAATCGCAATTTAATAAATCGACTTCTTGCAAGAGGAATTTCTATATTAAGCTACCAGTCTGGCAGGTTCTGCATTTGTATGAAGAACATTTCCTTATGATTTGGAAATACTAATTACTATTGTCCGCACCAGGTATATGGCTTTGGTGGTGTTGGGATGATAGTTGAGGTATTGACCGACAAAATTACCAGATCAGTGGCAGATATCAGAAACGTGGTAAAGGACAGCGGCGCCAAGCTTGCTGTTCCGGGTTCAATTATGTTCAAATTTAGGAGAGTCCGGGTCGTGAATATAAAACCTGGAGATGCTGATAAGGATCAGTTGCTTTCTGTTGCTTTAGATGCAGGCTCTGAAGATGTCATCGAACCGACAAATATTGAAGCTGATGAAGATGACAATGATGATGGAACTGAAGAGAGGTAAAACAATGCTAAAATTACTTTTTGCTATTTTCATCCAATCTGATGGTGGTACATGACCTTTATAATTAGATTCGGGCAGAAACAATAACTAGGTGTTAAAATTGCTTGTATGAACTTTGTGGCTAACTAAAATGCCCCCGGACTAGGTATTTAGCTCTGGTCTTAACATTTATCTATTCAAATTGATGTTTAAGGTTTTTAAGCATCACTGTCCTGATTCCATTATAGTGATTTATCATTTACTGCTATGGGATACTTTGCTTGGGTTATTAATTCAAAGGAATTACGATACCCAAGCTCAAAGTAGAGTTAAAACAAAACAGCACAGCTACAGAGTGGATAACCCTAACAAGTAAAAACATATCCATATGCACAGCTGATTATTCGGTACCAATAACAAATACAGATTTTGTACAAATGCCTTAATTTAAAGCCACGTGCCAGTTTATACAGATACAGATTGGACATCTAAGCTTACTAATTCTGGATTGAACCAAATAATATATGGATATGGTAATAACAAAGACACAGATAGAAGATTACAATCTTTATGCTTTGTAATTAGATTACAAGCATGCATTTATGCTTTCTAACTTGTATAACAGACACAAGTGCACAAAATATTAGTCTTGCAATAAAAAGAATGATAAATTGATCCATTCAAGGGTTGATAGAGATATGGATATCTGTCATGAATTCTGGATAAAACCAAGTAATATATGGATACTCATATGGTCCATGCGATAACAAAGCAGACATAATGTTAGCTTTTTAGAAAACCACATATAACTTCTGAGTTACAGAATTAGATTACAGGCACTAATTATTATTTGTTACTTGCATAACAGATGACAAGTGCACAAAATATTAGTTTTGCAACCAGAATTAATGATGAATTAGGTGTTTTTGATGGTTTGTACGATATCTGGTTATATCTGATCCCAATTAAAGGGCCATAATATATCCATATCCATTGTTGCATCTTTCGCCAAATCTTATATATATTTATCCGTATTTATGAAAATTTTCATATCCACAACCATACGGATGCAGATGTGGATTTGGTACAGACAACATCCATTCTGTTTTCAGCCCTAATTCAAAGTGAAGAAAGGAATTACCTAATTAAACTGACTTGTCTTTTGCAATTTTAAAATAAAACTTTTTAATCTATCCCTGCTAGATACTATAAGATAGTAACTTCATTAGAGGGTTATGAGGATCTATTATCCAAGTTACGAGAAGAAGGAATTCCTTTTGAACAAGATAATGGCTATGAGTTGCTACCGTTGGACCCAATTGAGGTACTTCCAAAAATTGTATTTTCTAGTTCTTCTAATCCTTCTGTTTTGATCTCTTCCAGTGATACAAAATATTAGAGGGACTTGCTCTTTTTTTACATGACTTTTTTTTGTTGTATTTACCAGGTTGATGATGAGGCCATGGAGCTAAATAAGGAACTGATATCCAAGTTGCTAGAACTTGATGATGTCGATGCTGTCTACTCTGATCAAAAATGATTTCACGAGGCATATGACCAATATATGGTTATGTCAGATCAGATTGGGGTCAGGTTGAACGGGGACTGCAATTTATTTTCAGTTTTTCCATAATTCAAGAATAATTTGATAATATAACTGGATTTTTTTTTTGATAAAAATTGGGGCATACCCCTACTGATTTCATTGAAATCACAAGCGAAAGGGCTGAGTACCAACCAGCCAGTACCTCACCCTGGATACAGGATAGAGTTTATTATATGATGTAACATGTTTTTAATTAGTTCATCTATGTTTTTTGGATATGTAAATTTACAACTGTTTTTTTTTTTAAATGATTGCCTCAAGTAAATGCAAAATGCGAGAAATGAAAAGAAAGGAGAAAACAAAGGTGTAATTACTCCCATACCACCAGGATGTTCTATTTCTGGTTCTGCAGCATGGCTGCATAGAAATTTTGCTAGGTACAAAAGGCGGGATGGTCCTTGGGTGGGAAATAGTGCAATTTTAGAACAGCAGAAATTTTGGTAGTTTTGTCTACGTCTTTTCATTTTCAATAATATACATAATGGTGTACATTTCTCCTCTCCGTTTTTTTTTAATCTTTCGCCTTTGATCTATCTCAAAAAATAATGTAATTTTAATGATTCTAATCGGTCATATTGGATACCATTACTTTCAAAGAGACTGTCATAGTTTCATATAATATACATAGATATTGACGAACTTTGACAATTTTGTCAAACATTATTCACTTTGGTTATAAGCATGGATGTAACACTTAATGGAGTGCCGTAGGCTGATTTCTTCAGTGCCAAAAACGAATAAACATATTATCAGCTGTCAATAGTATATTTTTGACTCTGATGGTTAAACTAGGCCGCCCAGCATTTGATGATCTCAATCGTCTCAGAAAGCCTTTACCATTAGTTCGTATAATTTCATTAACTGATCATCTAAGAATTGCATTCCCCTCGATACAAGAAAAGGAAATAAGGAGAGAGCATATGATCTCTCTCCCTGTTCAAAGGAAAAAAGCTTAAATGAGAGAAATAAACATTAAAATATACTGAGACTACAAAATTTGAATCTCTAATCTAATATTTGTCTTGCAAAGATGAATCTATGTCTCAAGTCCATAACAATCCTATTGTTAAACTAATATATTATTAGTTCCATGGGTTCTTGCGAGCGATTCCACCTTGCTTTGAAGAACTTGATTTAGTACCCTACAAGCAAGCACAAATTTGCAAATCAAAATAAAGTAAAAGCCTCCGATGCCAATATAATATTATGTAATTTTTGTTATGTTGACATACCAATTTTGATTTCTTGGACTTCCCTCTGATCCTGTTCTTTTGAGGTTTTAATTTGTAGATGCGAACCATCCAATGATGAGTGGTAAAGACCTGTGATTAATATCAGTAGTAGAAAAAAATTACCATAGATATTCCATGCAAGTAGCCTTTTTTTTTGTAATTATATATTCTGTTGTACTTGTCATTTGTGGAAAATACTAACAACTCGAACTAATTTATAATTAACATGTTTTCTTTATCTGACTCAAAAAAAAAAAAAACAATTTCAGTTTTTTTTTAAGCCAAAATAGACTAAATAAATCATAGGTGGAAAGTTCTTTACCTCCTCAAAATGAGTTAGCTTGAAATGCTTCTTTCCTATTTCATATCTTCTAACTCTATCAAATCCCTTCCCATCTGTCTCTACAAACCTACTCAACATATAGATTAATTAATAATTAATTAGAGTTCCAGATAAGATGATAAACTGTATTGCAGCTGAAATAGTTAAAGGGAAGAGATTGTCTTACCGATAATAACAGAGCTTATACATGAGGCAGTTGAGCATGGTCGGAGTAGCCTGTGCATCAACACGATAGTGTCCATCCCTCTATATTTAGAAGAAATCAAAGTTATAATATACCGGTTAAATAATTACAAAAAAGTTGGGAGTGGATTCAGCAGAAAGAGTCAGTGTGAACCAGAATCATATACTTGGGGAACTCACAAGATAATCAGCTTCCTTTATGTGAGGAAAGACGCCACCACCAATGCGAACCATCCATAGAAACTTATTAATGTCATCACTAGGATATCCGACAAGACCTGAAATACAGAATTGTTTTCAATATATGACAGTTTTGAAGCCTTCTATGCAGGGCACCCCTGCTTGGATGCATTTACCAAAAAAAAAAAACAAAACCAACAACATATTCCATGTTTTGCAATAAAATATCTAACATTTCTTTGGATTTCAACAACAGAACCATTAGGTGAGCAATAAAAAGGGCATGCTCCAATAAATATTGACAAAACGCCCTTACATCTTTTCAAATCTCAAAATAGAACTACAATCAAATCAGCAAGAACATTCCTAAGTTACAGGCATTCCAGACTGCTGGGTCTAAATGCGGACATATACCAGGAATTAACAGTCGCGTTGATAGTTTACACGTAATGTAGCAACGTTTTGCTTGATTTAACCTCAGTTTTTCCAGGAGTCATTTTAAAATAACCCACGTTATATGAGCGTTGTTGCAGAAAGGTTCAAGTATTGCGTATGAACTTCAAAACCCAACTCGAAACATGGATTTTAATTCCAAAAATGAAATGAAGAGTAATCACCTCCAAATACGACAAGTACATATTTGACATCCAAAGAATTAAAAATCTCCCATGCAGCCTTCTCTGGAGAAGACATAGCTGTACCAACTGTGGCAATATGTGTGTTATTCCAAGTGTTATTGTCAACTATGACAGTTCTATTAGCCATGGCTGTTGTTTGGTAACCATAATCCCACCAAGAAGCCACCTAAAACAACAACATATAATCTTTATAGTAAAAACGACAAATAAATATATATATATATATATACACACACACGAGAGAACCATCTGTTGGCAGCAGGTCAATGCAACATGGTTTAAAACTTAAAATGTGGATTGAGGGACTCATTTTAGGTCTGTTGTGTCATTCTAAGATAACAGCACAGATAGAAGTTAGAATTTTGCAAACTATTTGGCTAAACATTCTGTTGGCAGGTACCTCAAGGATAATTCCATAAAATTTTCACAACAAATGTCAGGCATTAATAAGAAGGGAACAGGGGGGGCGGGGGTGGGGGCGGGGCAAGGCACATTTGCCATTTTCATGGTTCAGACCTTTATTACATAAGACTACACACTGCAATATTAATAACAGTGAGCAACTTCAATTATATATCTCAAACTCGGATGTTAGTCTGTCATTGCATACAAATTACTGGAACACAGTAAAAACTATTAATCAGCATTTCAGTGAAATCTTATTATATGGTTGTACCTTGTCATCAACTTCTGTGTTATGTCGCAACCATGCATAGGCTTCACGAAAATCATCAAATACATGCATCCCATCATGTGAGTGTGATGTCAGGACAATTGATGGGGCAGAGTATGCTTCTGCTGCGGCCCACACACAGTGAAGCTGCCAAATGTAGAAATTAAAAAAAATAAATAAATAAATAAATTCTCTCTGGTGTAATCATAATTACAAGGCAAAGAGGGTGCTTTGGGTAAACTGAGCCATGAATTCACTTATGAGGATTAAAAGAAGCAACTTTGCTGGAATCCAGAACAAATCAGGTTTAAATTTTATTAAAATGTGTTAGATTAATTGAAAATACATAATTTTAAAATTGAGGGTATCTTGCTCAAAATGGTGACAAAAAAAAAGTGAGGTTTTATTGAGGATTATTAGGATGAAATGAAAATGTTTTTAATTAAGGAGACTAGCGCAATATCTTCGAAACCAGATCCAAATAAGCGTGATTTCAGCTGAAATTGTAATGCTTGATTGCATGCTTGGCTTTAGAAAAGTCAACATAAATTAATATTTTCAAATGTTTTTGCATACCACATATAAACCCCCCAGCACAATAAGAAGAAGAATTGAGACGAACGATGCCTCAAAAGGCAACACCAATGGCCACTTTTCCTTCTTGGCAGGTACTGGCTTGACAAGAGCATTCTCTGTGAGTTCCTTCTCCTTTTTTTGTTTCCTCCTTGCAACTTTTTCTTTCTTGACAACTTCAGATTTTGCTGTGGTATCACTTTTCACCACATTTTGATGTGGTACTGAGCTCTCAGTGGAGGTGCTATCCCCTAACTAAGGACATACAAAAGTAGAAAGATAATAACTACCAGATACAAAAATCACTAACCAGCTATCTTTGGCCAGCACAAACCAGCATGCATCTCTTTGATCTTACAATAAATTTAGTAAAAAGAAAATTGAACCGAAACGAGACACCAACAAAAGAAAGCAATGAAAAATATAGGTATTATGCATAACATAATGGCATTGAAACAAAGAAAACCGTAAACCATAGCAAAATATCTTAATGTCCCCAAGATTGTCTCATTTAAGCCAGTGAAAGCTAATTTGCACGAGTACTTAACCAACTTAACTATGCAAATCCATACTTAAAAAGAATAAATAAACTGGCAGAATAACAAACCTTTGCTGTGGCTGGAGCATTGGTATGAGAGTCCACAAAAAAGTTATTTATATGAAATTTAATCGATCTTGTTAATACACCAAATGCTTCTGATAGTGCAATTCCAGACATTATACAAGCAGCAGGTGCCAATACAAGCATAAGTCGAACCTGAAATTAGCTAACATACATTATTTGTCACGGAATGGATTAATGAATCAGAATCAGGTATCACAAAAGTTTTGTTCTCTTAATATAAACGGGGAGAACATTTCACTTACCATAACTCCAGAGAAATACACAGATGTAACCAAGTACAAGACTGCAAACGAGCTTGCATCAGACAATGGCAAGAAACATGCCTGAAATAAAGACAATGAAAAATTATATATATATATAAAGCCCACAAACATTTTTCTGGGAGCTTTGTGAAACCCTTTTTTTTCCCACATGAAATTATCTACTGACAAGGGGTTACTGCTAATGTTATGCAAAAAGGACGTTGTACTTACAACTATACCAGCCGGAACTAAAAAGGCAAGCACATTAATATCCATGAAATAAGAAGGCCATGTGGGAGGCTGATGCTCACTGACGCTGGCAATTATTGGAATGTACTTGCTTGCGTACGTTCTGTCACACAAAAATCAACATTGTTATTCACTATTCTACCCTTCTATGATAGTATAAACATGACGTATCGGTTCCATGTTGGTTAGGTAGCACAAAAGAAGAATGTAACACACTGGTGTTTGTTGCACAAGAATGTTGAAGATTAATTGCATAACTGAAGTTTAATTCAGGCCTAATTACTCTTAAGAACTGAGCAAGCAACTTGAAAAAAAACTCCAAAACCTGAGATCATCACATTGCCTCATTTACTTTTATTGATTAAGTAGTTACATCTAATTTATGGTCACAACCTTTTTAACAGAATACTTTTTGTGCCTTGTTTGGTACACTGGCAATGGTTTGCGGACTTCCTATTTCAGATGTTACAGCTTTCAAATTAATATAATAATAATCAGTTTAAGAAAGCACTTACGGGTCTAGAAGGCTCAAACTACGGCCGCTCCATCCTTTGGTAGGGCTGGAAGCTACCAATGCTATTAATATAGCTATTACAACAGCACAAACAGCTCTGGAAAATAATTTGCAAACAGTAAGTTAATAGAGACAGCAAAAAAGCTTTCTATACAAGTCAATATGCTTTGAAATGGAGCTGGCAGTCGTTGACCCAACCCGATCTAACCAAGTTTAGGGAATTTTATGTGTCAGTAAGTCAGTTCTCAATCAGGATCTTTCAAGTTAATGTGATCAGGTTGGCTTTCGATATTGAATCTTTTAAGATATGATCAGTTAAACAAAGTACTAATATTCCAATTATCTCGAGGTTTTCATTAAGAAATGCATATTAAAAGAAATCAATATGCAACCAAGTTTTTCAATTTTCAACATTACCAATGCTACTTCAGGTCAACCAAACAGTACATGATAATTATTGGTCAGGGTTATTGGTCTGGTCAAGGTCAGTATTATTGACCAGTTGGCCATAAGGGAGTGACCCCATCCTACTTTTAAATGAAAGAAATGCCAACATAACTAACCTAGCTCAACTGGATAGTGGTGGCAATGGGTTTGATTAGGTTCAGATTGAAACTGACATTCTTTGTTATAGAATAATTTTGGATCAAGTACAACATGAATTGACCACTAATCCAATGGTCAGTCTAAACCCAACAGGTCAGCTCAGCAGTGTCTGGTCTACAAAACCACTTCTAGTTTCAAATTCCAATGGCATCGAATTGAATTTAAATGCCCTTTTGTTTTCATTATTAGTACTTCCAAGTTAAAAAGTAGTATGTAAATAGGAAGTCAAAAACATACACCCCCACGGTCAGAACAAGTGTGGTAGCCATTTTGAACAGCCTTGGTGTCAGAATTCCTTTAATATAGTACACAAGGGCCACCACATGAAGTATTATAAATACCTACGAAATCATACATGAAAATTATGATAATTTTTTTAAGAATAGTTTTCCATGCTAAAATCATAACATATCACAAGAACTATTAGCCATCCACACTGGAGTTTGGTTGGATTATATTTGTATGTAAATTAAGTGGTACAAAGAAGATCCAGGTATATGATATAGAGAACAGGTAAAAATAGCATTTAATGAAGCTAAATTGTGGGAAAAAAAAAACAAACCAGGAAAGAGCCAAAGTGCTCTGAGGTCATCACTGCATTAAAACCAACCACAGGCACCAACGCTGCAAGCAACGTACCCAATACAACCTGGTGGATAAGAAAGGGTACATTTTATTCAAACTTTAATAGGAACAGCTCAAGTGTAATCCCTAACCAACAATCCTCAAAAGTGCCCTTGTTTCTCCCTCACTTATCTGGAGAGAAACACTACGGGAAAAACTTCAGGTATCCTTTGAAAAAAATATGGGGGAGCTTAAAGGTATACTTTATCTATTTGCTGCAGGTATATGTGGTATATTTCGCTTTCTCAGGTAAAGCAAGTTTCTTTTCTCGTTTCAAAGGATGTATGGATTTTTCAGGCATTAAAAGAGTTCACATTGACTTCTGTTTTTTTATATTGAGACATCACCTGATTTTGATATATAGTACTTACAAGTGGTGCATAGGCAATGTATAGGCGAGAGGAATAGCGACCTGTCACAATGCACAATAGAACATGCATTGGAATAAGGTTGATAATGAATGTGTAGCCTCCCCAAGAGCATACCTACAATTAAGAAACTATAAAACTAAAGGCACTACTTTAAAAATTGCTTCATAGAAATGATTTTACAAGATGAAAGTGAGATGTACCATGTAGAAGTAAGCGAGAGAATTGAGTGTAGCATAAAAGAGAGATCCTGTGTTCAGTGTCTGCATATCATTTTCTTACAGATGTAAGTTGGTGACATTATAGATGAAAAGTTTATAATAATGGTACTGATAAAGATGGTGATGTAACATTGCTTTATAACAATTGGCAGAGACAGTGATCATAATATAATAAAACAAATGAAGATGAGTGTTTTGACTTGGTAGTGTTACCTTTATGTAAAGATAAAATGTAAATATGAGAGCAAAAATCGCAACAGCTTCATTGTCATAACTGCCGGCCACAGAACGTGAGATATACGAAGGAACCTGCATGTGAGGAATTCTTAAGAACCTATGTATGAACAGAAACTTCTAGATAATTCATAGAAGCTAGAAGCTGCTCTTTAAAAAGAGCATACAAAAATTAAAATCACAGTAAAAGAAATAAACATAGAGGACTACCATTGCCAGAATAACAGCAGCAGTAATTCCAGCTCCAGGACCCTTAACTTCCTGTAAAGCACAAGATATGTAAAATGACGAAAAAAGCCATGGACAAATAAATGGAACCTTTTCTAATATAAGCCTACAGAAACTTAAAAACTACCATATAAATAACCCTGGAAAATGAGAAATACTGTTTCAACCAAAAGACATGGAAGATATCTTCAATATGAAATTACCTCTTGCATTTCCAAAAAAATTGCCTAAAGTACCCCCTGCTTCTAAAGTTTAGATCTTTAACTATGAAATATATACCTTTGTCAAAAGGTAAGTGGCCCAAGAAGCAAAAGCTGAGAAGACGGGAGCTGTAAATACACAGACTGTCTCCACCGACAGAGGTATATTCAAAGAATTCGCTAGCCTAAATCCAAAGGAAATTAAAAATATGAGATATTTTTGCATTCATTACAATAAAGTAATGATAGACAGACTAGTACTGGACAGTACCAGTAATATTTGATGGATAAAGGCCCTGTACTTATAAAAGGGCTCTTATGGCTTTTAGTTTCATTGTGGTAAAATTAGAGCTTTCCTCTAAAGATACATTTTGTACCAGACAGGTTTAGTATAGTAGTACATGCTGACCATTACTACACTAAAAAACAGAGCCTGAACGTACCACCACATGGTACCAGCTGTCAATGTCAATCCTGGATAAACAGTACCACCGATCACACGTCCAAGAGGATACCTACAAAAAGATTAAAAAAAAAAAAGTACAGTGTACTGACTACCAAGTAAAATTTTGAGTAAAAAAATGAATAATGTACTGATCATGAAAATATGGTTAAGATAATAAGATACCAGGTGCGGTCATCAAACCAGTTCCAGAATTCGTATATACCATTCTTCGACAGAAACTGAACCAGATAAAAAATTCAGTTACCACCAATACAATGCAACACGATGAAACTCTTTGGCAATTGATACAAAATCTAAACCAAATTGCAATAAAATATGCAACATGTTTTTTGCATTGAGATGAATTAATCATGTCACCATTGGTTTGTAACAAAGTCGAAAACAAAAGGGACTAAAATTTGTCCGCAAAATAATTATCACATTTACAAGATTAATACAAAATTCTTAATCTAAATAGAAATTAGAAAAAAAAAATAGACATCAAGCTCGAAGATTATTGAATTTCACATTATTAGTATAAGAGCTCAGACCTGAGTGACTCTGTAATTGAAGTAAGGATCGAACTCATGGATCACACTCTCGTACTTAATCACCTGAAAAGCAAAATAAAAAAAAATGAAATGAAAATAGTACATTAGATACCAAGTCAGCTCCTGCAATTAATACTAAGATCTACGATATAGGATCTGAAAGAACTCGACAGAAACGGAGGTCATACGGAAAAGAGGCGGATCGAGAAGGCGAGAACTCCGATCAAGAGAAGAATAAAGACGCTTAGAACACCTCCAAAGGCGTTTCTGAGGGATCCAGATCCCTCCACTTTAGACTTCGCCATTGTTGCAATGGAGAGAGACGGGCAGATGGAGAGGGAAGGAGAGGAGACGAGGCGAAGACTTGTGTATTTTTGATATTATGTGCGGGATAGGGGTTTTCGTAGGGTCTAAAAATCTATTATTACGTTTTACTGGATGGTATGGTAAGAGAGCACTTTTCCTTTATTGCGGTTCGACCCTGAAAGAAAGAATGAAAATGTTGAACTAATTCGAGTGCAATTTCTTTTCTGTATTTGTGAAAAGCAGCATATTGTTGGATTGGTAACTTGATATAGTAAATATATTAAAGCTAAGTTTAATAATTTTAGTGTTAAATTGTTTTGAAATCAATATCTGCAGTGTAGGCTTATAAAAGAAAAAGAACGCCTGTGTAAACAAAACTAGCAAGAGGCCAATTCTGAAAGAGTAAATTTTGTTTTGGATTGTTGTAGATAAGTTCAATCCCTCAAGCTGAGCAGTCAAGTAGTGATATGGAAATATCAACTATCGAAGGTGCTGACCAGTAAACGCAAAAGATTGTGTAGGCGCGAGTCTATGTGAATGAATATGACTGGTTAGATAAATGTCATTGCCTCATTGGTGGATGACATAGAAGAGGAGAAAACGAACCAATGACATGCGCGAAGGGTTGTGTTGGTCTCAACACTCATACTGCCGAAATTTTTATTTTTACCATCTTGAAAAAATTAAATCAAATAACCACGATTCGATCAGAATTATATTTCTAACACGGTCGTAATGTAAAATTGCAGATAAAAAATTAGTTTCCGCAACTTCGAAGACACATTTCATGATCCAATCCAATGATTTTCTTGGTCAATCAACGCTAAAAATTGAAGTTTTGAGAAAAGAATGAAATGTGTCGTCAATATGAAGCTACATACACTCAATTTATGTTTGCGATTTCATATTAAGATTGTGTCAAAAATAAAATTCTGATCAAATCATGATTATTTGATTTAACCTTTTTTTTAATAGTATATTTAAAAATTTCTGCTCATACTGCGTTGCAAACAATTCGGAGCATATGTAGTGTAAAATTTAATAAATATTTACAGGAGACTGGTTAAATTATTTCTGTTTCTTTATTGTATTCTAATATTTTTTTGTGAGGCTTATTTAATAGGAAGTTCATATGAGTATCTATACTTTGGTATTCACATCGTATCCATGTCTTAACTGCTATAAATATTTTGGGGACTGTAAAAGTTACAATACTAAATTTTAAGTATTTATATATGCACAGAAGTATGTATACTTATGCACGGAAGTATTTATAATAAGATGAATAATTTTTACGTAAATAATTATATCTCCAACCAAATCTCTCAAAACGTATCTGTATCATAAAAATATGTGGAGAACCACTTAAATTACATGAGGAGATCATACATATTTTTAGAGGTGATTTTTTTTTTTCCATTCAATCTTGTTCATATTTTTGACGTTTTGTGAGAAATTTTGCAAATCTAAAACCACAAATGTCTTCTACGTAATTTTATCTTTCAAATGAGATCAGTGGTGATGTACTTTCAAGTTCGCCATCACGCATATATTTATACCTCATCGTACAAATATTTTATACATATACTTGCAAGTATTTTTTTACATATAACAATGAATTAATATGAAAGTATTAATATTAAGTATTGTAAGTATTTATACCTATACACTAAAGTATTTATACCTATGAGGTAAACTATTTGTTTAGAAAGTTGACACCGGGACAATTTGGAAATATTGATGTGGAAATACAAAGTCCCTACTATTTCATTAGAGAAAAGTTGATGCAAAAACAATTGAAATACTGAAAAAGGGAATGATCATATTATATTACGTATACAAGTATTTATATCATATTTTGCAAATGTTATATCATATGTTCTAAGTATTTATATCTATAAAAGTTGACACAAAGACTGAGTACAAGGACTGGAAAAGGGGATTATATAATTAGTAGATCCCTACTTTTCTAAAATATTTTCATTCAAGCAAAGTCAAACTTAAAAAAAAATAATGGAGGTTCTGTTGCAATGCTAGCTAAAATATTTTCATTCAGCCAATCAGCCCCATCAAAATCCTTCGTACGTAAACAGTGACAACGTTTTGATTATAATTACTCAGAAAACGTAAAAATAGTGTTACACCTAGGGCAAAGATCTCAATTACAAAACTCACAAGGTTAACTGATATTTCATATAATTAAAAACACATGTACAATGGCCCAAACCCTCTATAATGAAGGCAAACAAAAATCATAAATATAAATTAACCCAAAAAATTCATGACTCCTCAAGGATAGCACGTCCGAGGTTTTTTGCCAGAGCCAGTCGGACAGCAGCAAGTGCATTAGGCTTAAGTTCACCTCCATAAAAGTCAGGTCGTGACTTGGCCATGGATAGCTCCTGCAACTTGCCTAGCAATAGATTTGTCTCTGACACGCCCAGAAGAGGCCCACTTTTCCACTCGAGTAACTTCACCTGATTTATAGAAAGTAAATCAAACTACTTGAGCCAAGAATAATATTTTTTGTATTATTATTAATTTATTATGAATATAAGCGTGCATATTTTAATAAAGCGAAGTATAAAAGGTGCAGTGCAGCAGTATATTATCAATATCTTTTACATTGCTCAAGTTAATTTCTGTTCTCGTGTTATTTCTTAGGATTATTGTGAAAAAAGATATCGATTATTTCTCCCGTGTACTGTACCAGAAAAACAACAGGATGAACCCCCCTGGTCAGCCGGTACTGGCACAAAATGATGGGTACATAAAGAGGACTCATAATTCACACCAGACTTACCGAGTCATGCAGAAGAGGAAGCCAGAATCGCTGTGGTGTTGAAGGATTTTTCATAAGCTGGGGAAAAATAAAAGTTAAAATTTAATTTTTTTTCGTGCAGATCATGTGAAATTTCGTAATATATTGTAACAAAAACCACAAAATATTAAGGACAATGAGGCACCTGAACGAGTAATTCGGTACTCTTTTTACCAGCTTCTGTTGTCCTTCCATGACCAACTTGTTGCAAAGATTTTTTAAAATCACGATATCTATATTAAAAAAAAACCATCAATTTAAAAGTTCACACCTTGAAGAGAATAAAAAACATAAGAAAAAGACTCGAAGGGAATGGGTGAATACTTGTGAAGAAATTCGAGACCTCCAGCAATGCCAACATCTGAACCGAGCAATTCCATTAAACCTTCCCATTGCTGTCAGTTATTAAATTATAAGTATATATTTATAGGAAGCAAAACAACTATTAATAATTCTTTTCAAGTGTTCACCAAATGACTAGTTACGATCAAACGAATTTAATAACTGATTGCAGTCTTCCCAAAGAAGCGCCCAAAAGAAAGAAAAGGAAAAGGAACAAACACAATTTCTGTTGCAGGGATCTGAGGTGCTCTATGGTAAATCCTTCATACTAAATTAATTAGTGTTGAAGGGCATATATGGGAGGGAGAATGAAAGTAAATGCAAAATAGCACCACCTTGAAGCTATCATCAGAGAATGACTTGCTGATATTATCAAATAGCTTATGCGCAATTTGACTAAGCCGAGTTTTGTCGCGAGACTGCTGAAACCAGTAAATCCCCAGTCCTTTATGCCCGTGTTTCCATTGGTACATTCCTGCCATCTGCCAAATTATTACATAAATGTGCAAGAACAATAAATTTAAGGTCAAACAATCTCATAATTAGTTTCTTTTAACAAGAAATCCCCAATTCTGATTCTCTCAAAGAAATTTTCGTGCTGGAAATAAGCAATGACCAAACAATCCCCATACACTTGTTCTCTACTGACAATATGAAGCTTTTGTCTAACTACTTTTGTTCATACATAACTCGTTTATATCCAATATCGTATACACCATTTTTCATTTTGAGTATAGCTCTGGTGGTGTTTTTGGGCATCATTATGAAGCCCTTTCTATTAAGGCCACACAAAAGTTGACGTATGAATATATCCAAGGGCAAGTCAAAATCTACTATAGGAAAAAACACCACTACAAGGTATTGATATGATATGGCCAGTATGGGAGTACCTAGTACGCTAGCACAGACCTTGGATGGGATTGAGGTGAACTTAAGTTTTTCCATAGGTATATGGGAAAAAAAGATACAAAGAAAGGCGGGAGAGAGAGGTGTACCTTCATAATGTGGGTGCTAATGTTTGCCAGTTCATATAAATGGCAAATTTCCAAACTCTGGTACCAAAGCAAGAATGAGAATCAAGCATAGGAAGTAAACAACATTTCAGTATTTTAGTCTAGCTTATACATTTTCTGCTTATATCTTCTGGTATAGTAGCATTCAATTAATATTTTTTAAAAGAGAAGTGGTAAAGTATACCACCTGCTTTGTTTTATTTCATGAAGTAGAGCATTCAATTAATATTTTTGAAAAGAAAAGTAGTAAAGTATACCACCTGCTTCCTTTTATTTCATGAGGTAGCATTCAATTATATTCACAAGTTTCAGGTGAACCATAGATAACTTTAAAAATGGACAAATTTAACCCTCCAAAAAGACATGACGATCTTTCAAAATGCCAATACTGATTAAAATGCCCTAATTATTTGTTGCTTCTATCTGATTTCACAGTGAATTTAGTTATAATATGTGAAGGCATTTTAGCCAATTAATTGTGCTTTTCTAACAGCATTTGGAAAGGTATAAAATAATTTTCTTATTAGTGCTTAGAATAAACTTTTGAAGGTCAAATTACATATATCACATCTGTATTAAACAACAACAAAAAATAATTACCTTAAGGACGGTGCGATAATTTTGCACAGGTTGCTTTAGAAGTAAAATCTCCAAGAGACCTCGACCTTGGTTTAAGCATGTCGAGAGATAAGCCGGAGCAACCTTAAAGGCAAGTAATAGAATAAGGTCAGGTAGGAATTCTAAATACCGCCATACAAAAGTTGGAGCTTATTCACAACAACAACTGCTTAAACCAAGGTTCACTCGAGCAAAACTAACTAGGTAAATTTGGTTGGCTTGAATTATATTTCAAACGGAGGTGGAAAGATGTTATTTGAGAACACCTCAAAGATATGGGGTCTTGCTGCGCAACTAGCAACAAAGCATTGATGAGTGTCAAAAAGGAATAGAAGTGACTCCTGGCGTAATGATGAAAATAAGTAACAACAAATTGAATTGAGGAGGCAGTCTTATTTGGTTTCGGGTTTGGGAAGCTTACTTGCCAAGTCAAAGGATGACAAGCCAATGCTTGAGCATAAACAAGCATGTAGAGCTCTCCTATGCTAGCACCGCCCAATTGGTACCTCTCCTCATTCAACAATCCATCAGTATATTCACTATTGGCTGTCAGCAAGTCCACAGCATGTGCAACTATCCTAATGTACCCAAAAAATAAGAAAATTACACTTCCATAATAAAATTGAAACACTACTTTACCTATGAGTTGCCTAATGCGATACATGAGGATAAACCATCATTAATAGAAACCAAAACAAAATAAACATTAACTAGACTTGAGCCTTCAATATTAATTAGTGATGTTTCTGCAAAGAGTAGGCATTTGCTATCAAATTTTCTTTTTCATTTCTGGCCCCCTCTTTTCGGATGATGTTCTAGCCTTAATGGTAAGCTAATTGGGAGAAGGAAATTTACCATGGTCCAAATGCTTTCAAGCAATCTGCTAAGACAATCTAAAGAAAACAAAAACAAAAAAAGTTGAAATCAAAATCTTGAAATATTAAACATCAAAATGAAACTACATAACAAATCCCTGAAGATTCCAAAGGATGATTAACAAGAATTTGTTCATTAAACTCAAAAGGCGAATAACGTGAATCCAACTGAATTCTCAAATATCCAATATAGATATAAGAATGTAAGAAAGATTGAAAGCTTAAGTTGAAGCTAACCTCTGGATTTTCGGAAAGAATACCGACTAGAAGACCCGTCAGTCCATTATTAGCCGATGGTTTCAGATGCATGCATTTCTCTGCTAGGTTGCTCATCCCTTCTAATCCCTGATTAATTATTGTTTTCCAAATTACAAAGAAAAAAATATTCTAGAATGGCCAGGAAGTTTTGTTGGTCAGCAACCTAAATCATGCAATGCAGCTTCAGTTTAACCCAATTACCCTCACTAGTGCAATTAGACACCCTAGAAGGCTAGAAGCTATAGAAATTGAAAAAGAAAAAATGGACAGAAATGGGTAGCATGCAACAGATTGTAATGCTGAAAATTGTCCCATATTGAAAACTTGTATCCCCGAACAACAACATAGTCACTGCATATGCTGGTTCAGACTTGTATGAGGTCTGCCTGGTACAGTATGGGAAATACACAATAGGCACAGATATTCCTTTGTTGATCCCATGTCCACAACTATTGTATAATAGGAAAAGACCAAGAAAAAAATATCCAGAAATTTACATTTGTTAGAGGCCTTATATAAAGAAGGTGGGAGATAAACAGTTCCAACCAATGGCATGTTGCATCTGCAATATGTTTTGCATCTCCAAGTAATATATGAAGCAAATTGATTAAGCCATCTCGGGTTTTATGGTGGCTGCAATGTACCCAAAAAGGACTTGCCTCGAGACCGCTCACCTTGCCCCGCCATTTTTCCAAACCCTAGACATGAAATCAATTTTTGACCTTTTGTAAACTTTACGGGCAAGTGGTTTGAATTTAGGAAAATTAACAGAACCAAGAGATTTGCAGTACTCTTCTCCATTAGCATTAAAGACAACCTTATGAAAAATTCAATCCAAAATCTGAAGCAGGTTAATTAGAAGACATCCCATACTTCTGTGTAATTTATTGTGAAAATTTAGCAATACAGACCACCAAATGCACATTTAATTTAATGTTTGTATAACAAATCTGTCCATACTTCAAAGTTTAATTGTGGATCACAAGTTCGCCTCAAGTGACTGAGTTGGAAATCCATTATTAATGGATTCAGTTACGACTTGGTTTGCAGAATATGATTTTGTTGAACTAACAATTTTGCACGATAAGAGATGGTTCAATATATCAGAAGGGACTGTGTTTTGTAAAATACTTCAAAAACAGTAAAAAAATATAAAAGCACAGTAAAAGACCTTTATATAATCATGTTTGGTCTGATAGCATATTCCTAATTTTCCATTTGGCAGATCAGGTCGCATACGGGGCATTTCAGAGACGAGAAGAACCACTGCCTCCACCAATCCATTCTCTGTCTGTCCAAGAGAGAGAATTAAATAGCCTGCAATGTTATGGACTAGTTTACCACATTCATTTAATTAAACTACAGCAACAAACCTCTCGCTTATCAAACTGATCAGGGTCGTAAGATCCATGTAGCCACAAAAGCTTCACCTAAAAATCCAGCATAATAAGCTTGAGTTATCTCACCAACGAGCACCATCACAGAACTTGAGTACCAATTAAGTACCTTTCTAATATCTAACTTCCATCGAATTAAGGCTTAGAACCATTAGAAATTAAGATACGACCAGACAACTCCATAAGCGGAACTATCTTGCCAACAAGCACCATCATAGAACTTGAGTACCAGTTTTACCTTTTCAATATCTAATTTCCATCAAATTAAGGCTTAGAACCATTCAACATTAAGATATGGTCAAACAACTCCATAAGCTATGTCTATTAGTAATCCTTAGGGCTGGCACTGGCACCAATATGCCATGGCTAAAATTGTAGGAGCTTACCACCATATCAAGCCATCCCACTGCAAGTGCGGCAGCAAGTCCATTCCAGTAATCAGGTTCATTCTCAACCACCTACCAAAACAAACTTTCATTAAACAGCTCTAAAAAGCTTCAAAGAAAAGGAAGGAAAACAACATCACATATAGAAAACTCACCTGTAAGCTGGTGAGTTTTCTCTGAAGATTTGCGAGCTCTGCATGGACAGTAGACTCGGATTTGGACAAAAGGCTATCATATTCCTGCAAAAAAATAAGAATGACTAGAATCAGGCAGAATAGCCATCTGCATTAAATAAAATTGTGAGTAAAGGACATAAAATAACACTTATATTATACCCTTCCTTTACTGATTTTCTTCAAATAACAATAATGATACCTCTCGATAAGCCTCAATCAATACACACTCTTTCTACACAATTCGGCTTAAAAAGTTTAGATTGGTGGTTGTGAAAGGATCCATAAGGGAGGTGTGCTTTTAACTTTTAATCCAATCTTTCACTGGTTTGCTTATTGGTATTTTTTTTTTAATTATCAGTATATACAACAGCAAAAAACACAATGATGCATAACCCTATCTAATATAAGAGAGATGGCATTTAATGTTGCAAGACACAAAATATCTTGCTTTTATATAATTTCCAAATATCTTCATCCTTGATTTCATATTTCTACGAAAATGGGTACTAAAAGTAGAATAGTCTGCGATATGTGTCATTTCGCAAGGATATAGTTTTTTTTTTTTTAGGGGCACAAAGCAAAACCTTGCTCAAGAAAAAACCGATTTATAATATTTTAGGTTAGAGAAATAACATTACTTCTAACCAGTCAACAAGCCGCTCAGGAAGCCAGCTCAACATTTGCATATCTACATAAAATATCTCCATTAACTCCCATGCTGCCTTTGTACCAAATGGTTGCTCATGCTCCTGTGAGAGAATTGGTTTCCAAATGGAAATATAAAAGACATAGAATTTAGAAAAGATTCAGTGGTTGTATTAAGCCAAAATTATCCCTGAAACCGTGCAAGTATGGTCCAGTTCAACACCATATCACCTTAACTATACTTCAATTGAGCAATCAGTTATTATCTTGATCATCTGTGTTTGTTAACTCTCAATTGTGCTATAAACCTTTATATGCAACAATTACAAGCAAATCCAATATTCACCTCAATTCTATCCTAATCGAGCAATTTGGTCACCACCTTGCTTATTTTTACCTAAATTTGCTCTCAGTCATGAATAAAGCTGCCATCATCCTCAAATTTTCTCATTCGTAATTAGATTGTGCAGCAAGCAATAATTTGACCTGATCTTAACTAAACTATTTATCACCTTGATTGTTCAACTTAGACTCAATATAACACAATTTTGCTCAGTTAGTCAAAAGCAATAAAATAAAATCCCAAGTTAGATCGACTCAAATTAGATCTTAATTGGGCAATAACCACCAATCAGGTCAACTAGAAATGAAAACAAATCAAGGAAAAAATGGCAACCTGTGAAAAACAGAACCAAATAATGGTGTTATCTAAATGTAAAGATGAAAATATGACCTTGAGAAAAGTTTTGGGGGCTTCTATTAATGAGCGAGGCAGTCTTGCAATGCCAAGCAAATCTCTTATGCTTTTACTGTACTCGAGAGTGTATTGCCACCTAAAATAAAAGTAAATAAAATAAAACTCTTAAATAAGAAATTGATTTATCAAAGGAAACACAAACAAGAAAAATTGCATTGCCAAAGAAAGGTCAAAATAAGTATTACCTTACCCCTTGTTCCTTACCCTTCTCTAACAAGTACCAATCTAGGATGTAACAGAAACAGCGTCCAAAACAAAATAAACAAAAATTTTGGGCTTTCCTTCATCACGGCCAAGAAATACAAATAAAAAGGAAGGAAAGAAAGGCATTCCAGATTCATACCAGTAGGTAAGAGCTGGAGCTGGCAGGTTATCCCCGGTTTCCATCTTTGCAAGGCTAATTTTTTTATCATGTAAAAATGCAAAGCTTTTGACTGACTCATATGCAATTCTCCGTCTCTTATCTTCTCCTATATTTCCTTCTAATATTGCACCACCAAGTGTCACCTGTGGTATTCCAAAATGCTTCCAGGGATCAATTTATAGGTTTGTAGTTTCTTTTGGCAACAAGTAAATATTCAAGTTCGGTGTAAATAGCTTGGTGTCAGTTTACTGCTATACAGAAGAATTTAAAGGCTCTTATTTATTATATAACAAAAATGTGGTTACAAAAAACTTTCAGGTCATTTCATTTCCATAAGAGAGATTTGTCTTTCGGTTCAGGAAAATAAAAGGAGCACTAGTTTCCAGGGAAGAGTTTGTTCATCAAACATTCTTTTGAGCAGTTCAGCCTCACCTGCAATTCTACCCTTCGTGATAGTCTTTCAGAATGGCAATTGAGTATTTGCAAATTAATTTTTTCCATTTGTTAAATATATTCTTAAAGAGGTTGACATCCGCGTCAATACCTCCAGGCCAGCTTTCAATACACTCCATTTGCAGATGTGTGCCAGATGGCTTAGATTTCAAAAAAAAATTAAGGGACCTCTTCATAACTTTCATTTCTCGGAGTAAGAATGTTAAAATATGAAATATTACCTCGACTGCCTTCCCTCCAATCTCATCATCCTCGCTTACCATCTCCTCGTCATGGTCCGGAGATGACCCGAGGCACGTGACATGGAGCAGGTTGCCACGTGACCAGGAGATGTGGATACGACGAAGAGGCGATCTCAGTCCATGCTGGAGAGGGTAAATCGGAGGTGGTTGACTGGATCCTTCCAGGGAGAAAGGAATCAGAGAGGCGGAGTCCGAGGGTATTCCGGGCATTCTTCACCAGAGCACGGAGCACTGAGAAAGGAGGGGTATTACCGTACTAGGGTTCGTGTGTCGTTGTACCGAGGGTTTTAGGGTTTTGTGGACGGAGGAGCCTGGTTTCAGTGGAGTGTTTGTGTAACTTGGGTTCGTGTTGTTGTCCCAACGATTTTGGCGGTTTTTGCTTTATCCTCGGAAACATTACGATTCCCTTCCGTGAGATGGTTTATTCTGAAATTGTGTATAAATTATAAATGCACACGATGATTATTTTTTCATTTTGTGTGATTAATAATATACATACGGTAACATATATACTACACTTGTGACAAGCACAAAGGCTAAAAAAATTTTGGTCAATTTAAAACAAACTACGTATTGCATAAAAAAAATATAGGGGGATTTCATGTATACGTTAAAAAAAAAATCTCAGATTGATAATATTATTTATTTTTTCGAATTTCAAAAATTCACAAATTTACTATCTTTTATGTTAAAACTCGTTTAAATTTATAAAGTTATTATTTTTCCATAATAATATATATATGTAGCACGTATAATAAATATTCAACATTTAAGATGACTGGTTTGTGAGAATAAATTATTAATTTCTACATGTGATGTATATATAGTAACAATTATGTGTGTACTTCATAAGAAAGAAAAGGAGGAGAGAGGAGAGTTGGCCAAATTATAACTGAATTATGACCGAATCATATCTAACTTCTGAACGTTAAATATTGAGGAGCTAAGGAATGAAAGAAAAAAAAAGAAGAGAAATAAACTCTATAATCAAATTATTCAAAATTTGTAACTCTCATATCGAAGTATAGAAAAGATTAACTATTTTTGTTACCTCTCTTATTTCCTCTTCCCTCCGCCCTTCTCCCTCACATAAATCAGAGAAATCAACTAATACCAATTCGTTGAACATTTGTACTTCTAGACAAAACGTTTGTGACGCTAACTCCCCGTGTTGTGGATAACAAATTAACTTGCACTTCACATTGGAAAGGTGCACCTAAACTTTGAAGAGAAATTATTTTGCAATTACTCGGAAATCTTTTTCTCTGAAGATAATAATCTTTGAATGAGATTACCGTAATATGTACACATCAATCCATAATCTCAGTTATAAATCCATATCTCTATTTTAAAAATTCAAATATATATTTTAAACTATTAAATATGATTCTCATGTGAATATGTACTTGAAAATCAAATTTAACATTTTTTTTTAGATAAAAATGTGAAGATCTAACTTACCAATTGTCACTTAGTTGTCTAAAAAATATCCCTATTCGGATTTTGAATTCATAACCTCCCACACAATAAGTGTTGCCTTTTACTCATAGGTCAAAGACTAATTTTTAAATTAACATATTTTTTTAATTAATATTTTTTAAATAGATTGCGATTTTCTACCTTATCTAAACAAGTAGTAAAAAGTTATTAAAAATGTAAAATTTGGCCTGTAAATATATTTTTATGCAAATAATCCTTAACGATACAAATTATCTGTCTGTACTTTAAAAATATAGATATAGATCCATACCACGAGTCCATCTGTAATATGCATATTACCAGAGTCTCACTCAAAATAAATAACCAAGGATAATATAGTGAAAAGGGTTTGGACTGAAAATTAAACTTCTGTATTTTGTTCTAATATTAAAACTATAGATCATTTAATCGTTCAATGTTCATTTGCACAGTGTGTATGGCATTGTACATGACCGAAGAAAATACCCACAGATGACATGCTTCATGACATAGGGTGTGAACAAAGCCGAATTATCTGACGGATATATCCGCTTCGAATCCAGATTCTAATTGTGATATCGTTTAATCCGGATAATACTGGATATAGATAATTACTGGGTATATAGAAATAATTCGGATACGGGAAAATTCGGTGCGGGTGTAAACGGAGCGGTTATATCAGGTTTGTTTTGTATGTTTTGCTTAGCGAGATATTATAGAAGGGAGCTGATAGTAGAACCGGAGCTACAGTATCTGCAGGGGACTATCGAAAATTAAATATTAAAATATAATTTTTTGTGAGAATTGCAAAAACTGTACAATTCGATTTTTTTTTTCTAAAGTATTAATACCTATGAATGGAAGTATTTATACTTATGATGTGAACAATTATTTATTGTGTGGATTATGTAGCACCAAGATAACAATACCCGCGCTACAATACCCCCACTGTAGTACTCGCGCTACAGTATCCGGAGACTATCGAAAATTAAATGTATAAATATAACTTCTTATGGAAACTACAAAAACTCCACAATTTGATTTTTTTTTTTAAATATTAATATTTATGTGATTTTCTCTTTCAAATGAGATCCATGATGACGTACTTTTAGGCTCGTTGTCACGCAAGTGTTTGTATACAAGTATTTATACCTACACATGCAAGTATTTTTTACATATAACACTGAAAGTATTAATATCTAAATATTGAAAGTATTTATACTTATACACTGAAGTATTTATACCTATAAAGTAAACTGTGTTTATTAGAGAAAAGTTGACGCGGGAATGATTGAGAAACTCAAAAAGAGATTATTATAACAAGTTATGTATCAAAGTATTAACATCTTACTTTTTTAATTGCTAATAACTTATCTTCTAAGTATTTATATCTACGAAGGTATAAATATATAAGTATTTTTTACACATGACACAAAAAGTATTAATATTTAGACATAGAAAGTATTTATATCTATGCACTGAAGTATTTATTTTTATGAAATCAACTATTTTTGTTAGAGAAAGATTGACGCGGAATTAGTGTCGGGACTTTGAAAAGGAAACCATATAATTAGTGGGGACCATAGAGAAAAAATACTACTGAGATTTTAGAATAATAATTAATTGAGACTATATAATATATTTTTAGAATAATAATTAGTGGGGATCATAACACATTATATTTTTAAGTTCGGATACTGTAGCATGGTACTGTAGCGCGGGTACAAAAAATATTATTCATTGTATAAAGGGCTCAACTTCCCTTTTCATTTTCATACTGGGACTAAGTTAAAGCATAGGAGTCCGGAGCTCCTATTTCTTGAGTGCTAAGCTGCTAGCGCACCGAATACTTCGCAATTATTATGTTCTTTTGTCTCTTCTTTTTTCGCATCCATTCCATAAGATTATTAAGTCAAGTCAACATTATTTAGTTGATCAAATATATAAACTGTTTTGTTTTCCATTTTACTTTTTTTTTTGTTCTGTTTTATTCTCTCTTTTTTAATTAATATTTGTATATTAAAGTTTATATAACTTAATTATCCGACAATTATTCGTTTTGTATCCGTATTTGTGAATTATCCGCTTTGTATCCATATCCGTTTAAGACGGATTTAATTTTGAATTTTACTATCCGTATCCGCTAAATAAAATGTGGATGTGGATATGGTATCGGCATTATCTGCTCCGTTTTCATCCCTAAATTCATGAGACAAGATAATAGGAAGAAATAATACATGCAGAACTGCAGAAGTATCCAATCACTTCATAACTTAGTTTTGAAAGCTTTTGTGTAGGTAAAATGAGATTGCAAAAAACCGAGACACTGTCAGGGGAATAATAATCAAATTAACTATATCCAATTAGGAACTGTTTGGTCCACTGAGGGGAATGAGTATAGGAATAGGATTTGTGAAAATTTGAATTAATCGAAAAAAAATTCATTAAATGTTTTTTTCCCCACATAAATAGTAATATCTTGATTTACGCCGAACAGGTCCTTAGTGATTTCTTTTACCTGGGTGCCCAGTACAGTATAATTCCTGCACTAGTCCAATCTGGAAATGACATTAAAATGATTCCTTCTACCAGTACAGAATAATTCTTCAAGAAATAACCATCCAATCAGGAAGACGCACAAAACTCATTGTTGTTAAGTTCATAAAATACAATACATTCAAGAAATGAAAAGCTCAAATCGACCAATAAATTTCAATGAACCCTCAATTTCTAACATTCACAGTGAGGCTAATGTACTTCATGATCAAAATTTTAATTTCCAATCTTGCAGGGTCAGACTGGAAAAATCTCACACACCCACAATTTAAATCCCAAATACAAGGTCAAGTGCCTTAGACATAACAGACTTGGCAGGAGCAGCAACATTTCCCACCATGCGGGTCCCATTGACAGTGGCTGTATTAGTCTTGCCTCTAGTAGCAGGAGTCTTCAAAGGCAATGAAACCATGAAGCCGTTTTGACCTGATTTGTTTTGGTTGAGCCTCTCATTTAAAATTTGCTTTTGCATATGATCGACTGGTTTTACACCAATTATTAAAGAACTGCTGATCTGAGTGTTGTTTTTTGCGAGGGCCCTTCTTGCATCGTACCGGCTCTACACAAAGTAATTGCTTGTTTATCATTAATGCATATCAAGACTGATAAGGTAATAAACCAAACTAGGGGTGAAAACGGGTCAGATATTATCTGCCCGTATCTGGATCTGTATTCAAATTTTTGCGGATTAAGATATTCTGACACAAATAGTCTGCAGATACAGACATGGATACAATTTTGGTTTTGAAAAGCAGATACAAATACGGATAATTATCCGTATCCGCACAAGTAGACATCCGAAAACTGTAAAAACTGATCTGTATCCATATCCGTTTAATATCCGGTCCGCATCCGTATCCATATTTGAAAAGTAAAAACGGATACGAATATGGTTTTACAACTATCTAGTCCGTATCTGATCCATTTTCACCCCTAAACCAAACAACACGAGAGCAACTTCCATGTCTGATGCAAGTACTTCCAAGACTAACCCTAATTGGACTAGATGAAATGAAGGATTATCCGACAGAACTGTGGTACCATTTTGGTCAGACCCTGTGCTATCTATTGCATGATACTGTAAGGAATACCAGACAGATGGAATTTGCAATTAAAGGCAACTTAAGATAAGACTGCTCAAGTCAGAGTACCTGGGAAAAAACAGGAGGTAAAGAGCAAAAAGAAGCCTCAAATGAAGTTCAATTGCACAGTGGAGAGTTAACCAGGTTTAAATTGGCTTCAGACCATTCTCAGTTAAATTTGGGTTCATGATGAGGAGAGCAATACCTTACAAAAAAAAAATTCTAACATAAAAGAGATTATGACCAGTACCTGGTACAAAATGTGCATCCAATTAGCATCCCTGGGGCCACTTATATGCTTTAGTATAACCCCGCATTTCTCGAATTCCCTCAACACAAGATTAGTATCGCTTGGATAGAACCTACAAAATGGTCACAACTTCTTTTACAAAGTGAATTCAGCTAAAACAGCTGTTCTTTTAGCCAACTCAACTAGTAATCATAATCCAATTTAGCTGCTCTGTTAACTAGTTGTGCAACTAGAAAATATATTAAGAATAGAAAACTCAGCTCGTCAAAGTTTCTACACAAATGTATGCAATTTTAGAGCAAAAAAATATCCTAACTATTCAAGTAGCTTAACCTCCTACGCATTTACAATAATAAGGTAAATTAGAGTACTTGGATATGCTCAGATAAATGAACACGCACCCAAACACAGTGATCCATTCCTCCTCATCGGGACCTCCATTTGGCACATCATCTCTGCTCAGCTCAACCCTCTTCAAACCCCTATCGAACGCGGATTGCACGATCAACGGCCCAGTTTCAACCACGCCATCCATTGGTGACCCCGGCCCTTTACCTTTATCAAAACTCCCAGATCCACTCGCCTCCTCCAACCTAGCCCTGAAGGAAGTAGGCATGGAAGGAGAGGAGAGAGAAGGTGACCTAGAGAAGGATCTGACAGGTGGGGTCCAGCTGGAGGGTGACGCATGGTCAGGGTGATCAGGGGAGAGGTCGCCGGATGTAGCGCGGTCGTCGAGGGTAAATATCGGCGGTGGTGGCGGATCGGCGGCGGCGGAGGTGGAGGAAGTCGGGATGCGTGAGTGGTGGCGGGAGGAGGAGGAGCAGATAGGCGAGGCGAGGTCTTGGTAGAAGGGAGAGAGGCGAGTGGTGGCGGCGCGGCGACGGGAGGAGGCTGGTGAAGGAGTGGATGCCTTATTCATGGCTTCGTTTGTACTTGTTCGAAAAATCTGAAGTTGGAGAGCTAGTTTTGAATCGGTTATCAGCAATTGGAGAGATAATATATTTATTTTGGAGGGGTTTTGGAGATTCGAAAACCTGAGAGCGGGTTTTGGGTTTTTTCAAGTTGCCGCCTTGGAGCTCGCTCACTTGCTTGCCTGCCTTCTCTCTCACAGAACGAACGAAAGAGAGATCAGGAAGCGCGGCTTCCGGATTGTTAAAGAAATTCAGATACTTTGTTTTGCTACACCTACTTACCTAGCGGGCGTGAGAACAACGCAACTCCGAGCTCGTTAGTTGTTTTGGAGTCTGGACTTGCGATTCGGGGCAACCAAATTAGTGATTGGCAGCTCGTTAAGCTAGTTTGTTTCTTTTTTGGGCTGGTTTTTGTATGGATTTGATAATTCGAGTTGCTCTTTTGTGAGTTGGAGGATGACTCATATACTGCCGTCCGCTACTACATGTCTTTTATAAGTTGGAGGAGCATACATGACCAGGTCAGCCAGCCTGATTTTAATAACCAGGCATTTGATCTGAACCATTCCCGTGATACGCATACAGACCCTCGTTACCGTCCATTTTTAGATAGCAGGGCATATTATATATGTATGCGTCGTGTTCTGCAAAGTCCGTGACTGGAAACCAACTTTTACTGCTGCTCCTAATTCTAGAATTAATATTGAATTCAAACTAAATGGTTGAGAAATAGAGATAAATGAGTAGAAACAATAATATTAATAAATGATAAAAGAAAGATGAATTTCATTCAGTCTCATTGTTTGCCTCTCGTGCAAGGAGATGATCAGATGAATATATATTTAGGGGTAGAACAAGCTGGCTCAGTCCGAGTTAAATCCTAACTCAGTTTGTTAATTTTGGACCGAGCTACAATCGAATGAGTTGAATTTAAAACATTCAAACTAAAACCTCAACTTGAAATCATAACAATTCAGTCCAAACTAGCTCGCGAGTTGACAATCTGGCTCGCTGTCGCTGAGTTTGACTAGATGTTGTTTTAAAAAGAAATGAATTTTATAAACTTTTTAACTCAAACTGAACCGAGCTAAATAGTATATGCACACAAATTCATAAAAAATCACAAATTAACAAGCTTGACCCCAGTTTAAACTCGTTTATTCTAAACTGAGCTAGTGACGAGTTGACTCAGCTCGTTAAACAGCCCAATTCAGTAACAAATAAGCTGTTAGTGAACGAGTTAGATGCAAGTCACAGTCCAGCCAAAAGCTACGAGTTTTTTTTTCCACCCCTGCAAATATTGATGACTCGATCTGTTGGAGAAGAATCTAACGCACCTATCATCTCCATTTTATAAGAATTCGTTCTCTCCATTTGTCATTAAAGGGTAAAGCTCAAATATTATACCAAAAAATGGGCAAAGCCCAAACAAAAGAAAGAAAAAAAATGTAGCCTAATCATCAGCAAGCCCACCTTAACAGTTCCAATATGCAATTTATTCTCTAATATTCTCTGATAATATGAAACTTAGTAGAGAACAATTTGGAATATTCACAGTATGAAAAGCAGCTAAGCAACAAAAGGAAAAAAGATTCCATTGTATAATTATGAAGCACAATTTAATGAGACGTGTTAATGCCCCAAGTCGCGTGGAAGCCCCAAGCTCATGCTTAATAAGAAGGAACCCAAAATTTAGCAATTAAATGTATGAATTCGATAAGAGAAACAATCTAGTCAAGTTCTTGTTAAAAGTACAGTAAGAACAAAATAACTCAGCTTCACAAACCATATAGAAATTGCAATTCTGGACTGAAAAAATAAAAATAAAACATTAATTATAGAGTTTAAAATTCTTACCCTGCTAGCACTTAAGATTATAGCATATTTCAAGGAGCTAGGTTCATGAATTCTGCTTAATCAATCTACTGTTTTAATTTTGGTGACTGTCTGGCTTTCTAACAAAGAAACGAGGAATTACTTGATGCACTAAAAAATATGATGCGGAAGTAATCAAGCTTAATACCGCAAAAATGATCACAATAGTCGCAATTTTCCAGTAACTGAATCTACGTCTGCTTTCTTTCCTACAAGAAACAACACACAAAAATAAAGATGGTTTAAGACATAATAATTAAAAGGAAAAAAAGGATAAGATAGTTCATGCCCACTATTAAGTTTCAAAAAGAAGGCGCAAGGTACTCCTTCCACACTTGATTTTGATAAAAGAAAAAATAGAACTAATGAGTTTGAAAGAAATTGTATTATAGTACTTTTAGAATTCCTTTTTAAGAAGGGTTAAAAAGAGATAGTAATCATAGTAGGAACCTGGTCCAATGGCAAGCACCGTTTTCGACCCAGATCGTACCTTTGTTTCAACAAAAAAAATGAAAGAATTAATGAAATGAAATTCACATGCCGCTATAAAATACAGTTTGTAGTAAAAGAAGGTTACCAAGAGAGAGTTCACTTTGAAGTTGGGACAGAAACAATACCATTTAATATCACCAGTATAAACATCTGGCATATAATTCTAATTGGCAAAAAAAATCTATATACCAGCATCGAACATCTGGCATATATATATTTATTTGTATTCTTTCTTTTAGAAGATTATTATTATATGTTTATTGGCGCGGGGTGGTTGGGGGGGTACCTGAGTACGCCCAGCATCTGAGACGACAAAAGTTGGAAGCCCACATCTATCTGCCATTTCCTTCAACTTGTTCCTAACATAAATAAAAATAAATTATAACAAGATAAGAATACGTTAAAATGAGAAATTTAAACCCCTGCAAAATGAGAAATTTCACACCACATCCCTCCAAAATTACTCCTTTATAGCCATGTCATGGAGAGAGTGAACAAGCCCACTAAAATAAACGGGAAGCAGCAGTTTCCATGTCCTTGTATGGGTACAGGAGGTATTTCTCATTTCACAAGGGAATGTCAAGTGATTGTAGGACTTAGTATGTATACATCTCTTGCTGGTTCTTGCACGATACAACAATTTTTGCTTGACCAAACTGCTCCCACTGTCTCAGTAGAGATCGATTTCTGCATAAGAAACCAAATTTAAAGATGAAAAACGGATTTTTAAGCAAGTAATATCTTTGTTTGTTGATATTTTTTTTTCTCGAATAAATTAGGTCTAGTGACCATTTTCAAAGAAATAATAATAGACGATAAAAACTGTTTGTAGAATTCATATCAAGTTTAAAAGGCTTTAGTTAGGCTAAACTCAACCTGAGTTAATAATTGAGCAAAAACGCCCAAGAAAAGATGGATAATAACTGGCATGGTCCGGATACAAGCCAGTACCATCCTGCATACCAGTAAAATCAGAATCCAGAATCTGTTGGTGATGCATACTTCTAAAAATCATTTTTGCCCCAAGTTATTCACTTTTGAATTGATTTTAGACATAGAAATAAACTAAGTTACAAGAGGAAGATGCCTATACCATTCAAAGGAAACCTCAATAAACAGAAAAGAGAAGGAAAAGAAAAAAAAAAAAAAACCTTTGCGACAGTTCCGCATACAACCCAGTCGCAGCATCTACAAATCACAAATACACAAGTAGATATTAGCAAAGTAAATTTTCATATATACCAAAGAGCAAAAGACTAGTCGATTAATTTAACTGCTAACGCTTCAAAAATCGTGCAATGCTTACGGGCACATTGAGAGGCTATCTTTCCTGCTCCCATCTTCAAATCCTGTCGAACTACTAAAACCACCTTGAGCTCCTCTCCAGTGGCACCTGAAGACAAGGATTCGGATTGCTTCCTGGATAAAGCGGGAGGCATACTGGAGTTGTCCTTTGACGCGCCTCTACTGAAGAAGGAGAAGTCGACGAACAATCCGAAAAGAAAGCCGATTACCACTCCTGGGAGGAAATTCTCTGGCCTTAAACTCATCGCCAGCCATGGCTCGTCGCTCTTTGCAGAGAGAATTTAAGAAAACAAAAGGAAAAAAAAAAGAAAGTGAACTGAAACGAGTAAAAAAGAGATTATAAAAGAGATGTTCTGTAAGAGGATAGAAATTGAATAGAATGATCATAGAGAAGATGTACTAGCTTCCCGTGTGGTTAATGGATACCTTGTTGCTGCTGCTTCTGGATAGATTTCTCTTAGGATTGTGCATCTTCTTTGAGTTGCCACATTTTTTTTACGGAAGAGAAGGGAAGAGGTTTAATGACGGCTAATTACATTGAAACCCTTCAAACTCCTCTTATTTATGTGCAGGCTCTCTTAACTAAATAATTTGGGTAAATTTCGTTGTAGGTCACTGAACTTTGTTATTTGTCACGAATTGGTCATTTAAGTTTGATTTGTTCATTTTGAGTTATTCAATTTTGTTATTTGTTCCAATCAAGTCTCTCTATACATTTTTATTCAAAATTTTAACAAAATATTCATATTTCGTCCAAAAAATTAACGGAATATACTCATTTCATCTAAAATATTAACGGAATGAGCATATTTCATCCAAAATACTAACAGAATTAGAATATTCAGTTAAAATTTTGGATGAAAAAAATAGAAGGACTTAATTGGGACAAATAGCAAAGTTGAATGACTAAAAAGAGACAAATCAAACTTGAGTGACCAATTCATGACAAATAACAAAGTTTAGTAACCTACAGCGAAATTTACCCAAATTATTTTCTATTGGTGAGACCCCTAAACTCGAACTTTTTTTAAAAACCATCACAAAACATTAAAAATACAGGTAACCAGCTTGATTTCAGAAATGCAATCAAGAATTAGAAAAACCATCAGGACCAAACTCCATGTTCCATATTGGATTTTAAAAACCGAATATAAACCTCAGTATTCAGGTTGCATGCATTTTGATTTGTTATTCTCATACAATGTCACAGAAAATCCAAAAATGAATTTCGGTTTGGAGAATTTTGGTTTGAAGAGGAACGTTTCGGTTAGAATAAACTTCAACTTAAACCGAAACCTTAGAAAAAACGAACTTTGAAACTTGATTTGAGAATTCAAAAAACCGAAATCCAAATTTGGTTTGACCAAAAACAATCTGAACTTGAAACTCGGTTTTTCCCAAAAAAAAATCCAAAATATAAAGTAAAAATAAATTTAAAACCGACCTTGAAAATCGGTTTGAGAACTTATAAACCGAAGTCCAAGTTCGGTTTGCCTTTTATTTTTATTTTTTAATTGAGACGGGTATATTTGTGTAGTCATTCGTGCAGTGCAGAATATCAAGATTTATATTTGATTTTCAAAATTCAATATGGAACATGAAGTTCAATTCTGATATTTTTTTCTAAAATTTCCTGCAATCAAATTGGTTTTCTATATTTTCACTGTTTCGTGATGGTTTTTTAAAAAAAATTATGTAAAGTCATACAAGTACATAAACTCTAAAGATTTAAATAGTGTTTATCATATCATGGCTAAAAAAATGACGCTATATGCATATAGTGCAGAATAGTGCGCTACAATACCGATAGCGTCGGAAATTTTATGGTTTGAAAATACTATAAGAGCACTATAACGCACTATTTATAACTTTGATAAACTCAAGAATTTATTTTTCTTTGGAGTACACAAACTCTAGTGAGTCACAAAAAATTTGCATGACGCACAAAAATTGCTGTTACCTCCATGATTGCTCGATTGCAAGGTGCGTAACACGGCCTAGACGTTTAATGAATTTTGGACTGATTTTTTTTTTTAATGAAGGAATAGAAATCTAGTGTCTAGATATGTATTGAACTTGTAAATTTTACACCGTTTTTTTGTTTAGAAAACTGTCTGAGTACGAATTGCATTAACTCAAAAGATTTGACTTTGCAGTGTTCTGATGTGGTGAGGAAAACAAAGATTACGGAAAAAATAGAAAATAAATTAGTACTGTCTGAGGGCAGCAGCAGCAAGCTCTTGAGGAATTATATCATGTTATCAGATAATGCAAAGATGGATCAGATCAATGCGTTCGTGGAGAACAGCGTGCTGACAAGCACTGTTCCAAATTGAAATTGAGCTACCAACAACGGTCGCAGCGGAAATAAATCTGCTGTTATTCCAAAGTAACAAGAGGAACCTGTTATTTAGATCCCAACCATTCAAATTTTTCCATGTGGGAATCTCAAAGAAAAAAAAATCTTGTGTGAATCTCAACGAAGATTAACGGTTTGGTTGAGATCAGAATAACAGCAGATTTATTTCCTCAATGATATACTGGGTACACAAGGACTCTCCCCTCAATACAAGTAAATTAGTTACAATTGGTGCTGACAAATCATATCAGAAGTTCATAAATAGTTGAAATTAAACACATGCTTTATCAGTTACATTATTTCCACTAATGAATGAAGTGAAGAATATTTTGCATTTGAGCTACTGCTAATTACTGGGTGTGCTACTCATAAAAAAAAAAAAAAAATAAACCCATCCCAACAGTCGATTCAATTAGACCCGGTTCACTCGCTTTACTGGGCTGAGATTGGGACACTATGCAACACCACGGTTTCGACCGTGAGTCCCGGTCCAAAACCAAAAAGAACTCCCCACTCAAGTCCCTCTCCGGTGGTAGCCTTGCCTTCCTCGGCTGACCGCCTTCTCATCTCGTCTAGGATGAAAAGTACACATGCACTGGACATGTTGCCATACTCGCTCAAAATGTGCCTAGTCGCAAACATTTTCTCCTTTTTAAGTTGAAGCTTAGCCTCCACCTGGTCTAGGATTGCCGGGCCTCCGGGGTGCGCTGCCCAGAAGATCGAGTTCCAATCAGATATACCTGCAATTTAAGTAATGTATATATATTAGAAATATTAAATTCAGGAGTAATTAAGAGTTCAGCACATGACTTTTAGTGTATATATACACATCATTTTTGGAATCTATTGATTAGTTGATTTGTACATACCTATTGGAGTGAAAGCCTCGACAAGACTCTTCTCGATGTTCTTGGAGATCAACCCTGGTACATCTTTGAGGAGATAGAAGGTGAGACCCACTTCGCGAAGGTGACCATCTATCGCCCCCTCTGAGTCAGGAAGGATGGTCTGTTGAGCCGATACCAGCTGGAACAATGGGTGCTCTATGGTGGGGTCAGGATCTGCACCAACTATAAGAGCAGCTGCACCATCACGGAAGAGTGCTTGCCCAACTAATGAATCAAGGTGCGATTCTGAGGGGCCACGAAAGGTGACAGCAGTGATCTCCGAGCAAATCACCAACACTCGGGCTCCACAGTTGTTCTCAGCAAGGTCCTTGGCCATGCGAAGAACAGTGCCTCCGGCAAAGCATCCTTGTTGGTACATCATGAAACGTTTAACAGACGGACGAAGACCTAGGAGCTTGGTGACTTGATAGTCGGCACCTGGCATGTCAACACCACTGGTGGTGCAGAAGATCAGGTGCGTGATCTTCGACTTCAATCGGCTGGCCCCACTCCTTGATGGCTTTGACTGCAGCCACCTTTCCAAGTTTTGGAACCTCGTGGACAACAATGTCTTGGCGTGCGTCTATTGACGGAGCCATGTAAGCACACATATTGGGGTTCTCATTTAAAATCTCCTCGGACAAGTGCATATATCTTTTCTTAATCATTGACTTGTCGCCTGAAATAAGAAAATTAGCAAAAATTTTATGTCTCATTAGACAATGACAAACCATCACATGTTCATTTTTTTAATTTAAAAATTAAAAAAAAAAAAACAGAAAAGAAGATGAATGTCTCATTTGTTAAGATTTAACAAATCACACTTACACATCCGCTTGAACTTTTCTTTCAGCTCAGTCATATGCTCGCTCTTGGTGATGCGAAAGTAGTAATCAGGATAGTCGGCCTGAAGCACACAGTTGGTCGGTGTGGCTGTACCGATGGCTAATATGGTGGCTGGGCCCTGCGCGCACTGTGCCTGTCTAATTTCTTCCACACTTCAAGAAACTAAGAAATCTTCCTTTACGACTAGATGTGTTTAGCTAGCATTTCTCAGAAATTCGATATTTGGTTCTGGGTACCTTCCATTGGACGCTCTGGAGGGATTCTCTTTGGAGGAGATAGTAATATCATTACAGTCCCACACCACTCTGTCCATAGGTTTAGCCTAAATATTATTTTAGAACATAAGATAGATAGCACCAAATGGCAATTAACAATTGTATATGGGCCTGTTTTAAGACACCATAAACTAGCCTTTTGGGATGTGCTTAACCAAACTAGGGATGATAGTATACCTCTCTGGGTCCTCTGTGGTGATTTTAATTCTATTCGAAAAAAAACAAGATAAGTCTGGTTCCAATTTTGATGTTTCTCTTAGTTGTCTATGAAGGATGTGTGTTTTGAAAGTTATCTTTTAATAATAATTTATGTGTTGTTCATGATTTTATTACGAATATTATTATTCTTGTTCCTTGAGATTTATATGTTATATCTTTGAAAGTATTCAAGAAGATACTCTTGGTCTTGAATCATAGAACTCCTAAGATGAGAAACATTTAATCACTAAATAAGTTCACAATCGTGGTAATTAAGTAGGAACATTAATTACCGAGAAAGATTGCCATGTAGATTAAAGTACATTGAAGTTCTATAAATGTTGATAAAGGATTATTATTTAATTACATGAATATATAAAATGTGTATTTTATATATTGAGCATGACCTAAATGAATGAAACATTATATGGATTGTGTTTTGTGTCATTAATGTTTCCATTGTGTCTTTAGAATCTTAGATATGAGATGTGTAGGTTTTTCACATGAGAAACATATAATGTGATTGCTATTTAAATACTATCTTATGATAGGAATAAAATAGCAGTTCGTTGTGTACAACTTGTGTGGGAGAAATCTATATGTTAATATTATCATTGTCCCTTAATTTGAGTTGTGATATTACTGGGTCCCTTGGTAAAGTGGAATTATATCGCATGCAATATAACTGATGTAGTTATAATTATAATTCACTTGAGAGACCAAGAAAACGAATATAATGCAAAAATGACACGATCCTATTTTGCATATTATTTATAATATCATGTGACAAGGATAGACACAAAATTAGTGGATTGAGTAAATGATTTACTATGTCGTTTGGATAATTCTAATGTAATGATAGAACCTCTTATAGTCAATAATATAAAGTTTTATATTATTGTCAAGATGACATAGATCCTCTATACGGTCACACCAACTGAAGAGAAACAACAAGTATTTTACATTTCATAATGTTGTATAAGATAAAATACATGTGATGAAATGCTAAAATAAAATGTCATAATATGACATGCTTAGACCATAAATAAATTTATGAAGTTATGCAAATATTATTTGGTATAATGTTTGAATACATTATAAGAATAACATAAATATTGTATAATAGAATAATATAAATAATATTATTTGTTCATAAATTAATTTATTGAACCAATCATAAGATGAGATTAAAGAGAGCATGAGATGGCTAAACAAGACTAGTGGCATTTGTGTAATTGATTCAAACCTTATGATACCTCGCATATTTAGCCTATATTTGACTTGATTTCGTACCAAATTCACGTTATAAATTGTCAAAATCACGTGCATTTCATTGATATATCCTTAGAATTTGGTACTGCTGAGAGTTTGTTTGTTTTCTGTAGGATTGGAGCAAAATACACGAAGAAACGGCGTTTTTGGACTCTCTGTACGGCCCTTACCAGGCTTCGTACGACCCTTACCAGGCTTGGTACGGCCCTTACCAGGCTTAGCCGATCCAGCCTGCCTTCCATCTTGTACGTCCTAGCCGTACCACTTTGGTACGGGCCGTACATAGATGCCGCCTGACAGAATTCAAATCTTGGCAGAGGCTATTTAAAGCGAGGGATCTCTCCATTTTCGGGGGGGAGATTCACATTTCATTCCAGATTGAGAGCTCAGAGAAAGAGAGAAAGAGAGCAAAGGAGCAAGGAGAGAAGAAGAAGGAAGAGGAAGAGGCAAAAGTCGACGGATCAACCTCTTCTCCACATCTGATCTTCGATCTAGTTCTATCATGCCTCTCTTTATCTCTTTACTTGTATTTCTGGACAGATCTATGACTTGTGAGTAGTAGATCATTGTTTCTAGGGTTTGTAGATGGATTTTCTTGATTTGGATCTTGTATGAACTCTTTTGATTGTATTGATTGTGTATTTGTTTGCCTTGATTGCTTTATCTTTCTGTGATTGCATATGGTGTGCCTATAGTGGTAGATCAACCCTAACAAGGTCATGTCACCATTGCTTTCTCTCAACCAAACCAATCCCTTTAGGTAGACTTGTTCGAATTGAAGCCGAAATGTTGAATTCTCCCCTAATTGACAGATTAGAGGATACCTTAGATCTCCAATCAATCAACTAGAGGATCTGGACCAAAACACAAGAGTTGAGGTTTAGAAATCCTAGAAGGTGAAGAATTGACTCCAAAACCTAGATCTTGAACCAACAAACGAGAGTTGAGGTTTAGGAACCTTAGGTATGGTCAATTGAACCTTTCTGAAGAGTTTAATACGAGGTAGCAGCAAGAAATACATCAACTCGAACTTGTAAGCTCTGTACTGGTACATCAGTACGGGTCTTACAAGAGTGGTGCGGCCTACCCGTACCAAGCCCCACTCGGCTTGGTCGGACCAGGTTGGTGCGGCCTAGCCGTACCAACTTGGTAAGACCCGTACCACTAGAGGCAAATCAGAGATGAAGTCTGAAACTCTTGAAACATCTTTTATCCCAAATCAAAACACAGTTTATACCTTTCCTAGCACATTTACTATTCTGTTACATTGTTTGATTGCTTGAGTTGATTCTTTAGGAAAACTAAGTACCAAAACTCCCTCTTTCTCACTTCTAGTCTTAGTCGAGATAAGTAAATATCTAGATAAAGGAACCGTCCCTGTGGATCGATACCCGATTATACTCCTTGATAGGGTTGTGCACTTGCAACCCTAATCGGAAGGTGTAACCGCGGTTTTAAAAGGTACGCTCCCAAGCGTACCGAAACTTGCGTTGCGCTTTCACGCGAACACCTTACACAAAGGGTTGCCCTAACCCTTGCCTATTTAAGGGGGCTCATTTTGGAGAAAAACAAGCTAATTTTCTGCCTATAACACTTGCCAAAATCAGCCCCTTTGAGCAGCCACGTTTTTCCTTTCTCCTTGACCAAAAGTTGAGAAGGTTGCTCTCTCATCTTCTCTTGTTAGGTTTAGCTACCAAAAAATCAAATAGTTTGTTGATTTAAAGATCAAGAGGTGGTTGTATCTAAGCCTTGAACTTCACATCCATCTATCTAAGAGGTGTGGTAGTTCGTTGTTTAGGTTCAAGGTGAACCAAGAGGTGCTTCCAAGAGAACGGCGGTTCCAAGAGATCTAGAAGGAAAATCAACTTCCCTCTAACAAGAGATTTGACAATCTCTTTAGGTATAAATTATTATCTCCTCTTGTATAAGAAATAAATAAATTTATTTATTTTTATTTAGTACACATTAGGTGCTTAATGAAACTATTAAGAAGTTTCTTGTTTGCTATTGTCATATAAATAACGTCCTTTGTGTATTGAGCCAAGTGGTGATTGGAAAATGTTTTAATTCTCACCATAGGCATACACATGAAATCCGTACAGTCTATTCAATGAATTTGTCCAAAATCATTTGTTAGTTGAATGTAAACTCCTCACTCGAAAATATACCTGGTCTAATGGTAGACACTTTGCTCTTCTCGATAGATTTTTCACTACCATAGATTGGGATACTAAATACCCTGATAGTTCTCTAACTGACCTCAGTTTTAATGATTTTGATCACTGTCCTCTCATATTATCTACTAACACAGTTTCCACTCCCAACCATCCCAAATTTATCTTTGATCCTGTTTGGTTAGAACAGGAAAACTTCCTTATTCTCCTCCCTAAATGGTGGCAAGAAAAACCATTACAGTTACCTGATATTGCCAAATCTTGGAATCAGAAACTCAAACATTTAAGGAGGAGAATTCAAGGATGGGCAAAAAATTTCTATAGGGCCCAAAAAAGAGACAAACAACACCTTCTCTCCCTTCTACATGATTTAGAACTCGTTAGAGAAACTAGGGACCTCACACATGTAGAAGAGGAAACATGGCTACTCTATACCACTCAGCTGGAAGATATCTACCACCAAGAGGAAGAATCTTGGAAAATAAAATCTAAGCAAAAGTGGTTAGAGGCTGGAGATGCCAATACAAAAATTTTCCACACCATAGCGACCCATCGGACTAAAAAAAATAGAATTAATGCTGTAGAAATTAATGGACAAATAACATCTGATCCCAATTCTATTCAGCACCACATTTTAGATTTTTACAAAAATTTATTAGGCACTATAGGGCTTAAATTTGGACACTTAGAACAAAACTTTTGGGATATAGAAGATACCCTCACACTATTGGAACAGTGGTCCTTAGAAAGACCATTCACAGAAGAAGAGCTGAAAAATGCTCTCTTTGCATCAGAACCAAATGGGGCCCCTGGACCCGATGGTTTTACATTCAAATTCTATCAATTCTTTTGAGAGGAGGTTAAATCTGATCTTATGCTATTGGCTCACTACTTTTTTTAGCATACTTTAGACTTGCATAAAATCAACAAATCTTGTATTTGTCTCATTCCCAAAGAAAAAGATGTAAAACTCATTACAAAATATAGACCTATTAGCTTAGTTAATTGTAGTTTTAAATTGCTCTCTAAACTTCTTACTATTAGATTAGAACCAATTATGTTTAGAATCATAGATCCTAGCCAATCAGCTTTCATTAAACATAGATTCATTTTAGATAATGTTATCCTCAGTCAAGAAGTTATCTATTCATGCCAATCCACAACACAGCCAGGGGTAGTAATAAAAGTGGATTCTGAAAAAGCCTACGATACGATCCACTGGGATTATTTAATTGAGGTTTTAAAAAGTCGAAAATTTGGTAGTAAGTGGATTCACTGGATTACTCAATGGTTGTACAGTTCTCAGTCTAGTATACTTATTAATGGTCATGTTACTGAATATTTTTACTGTAAAAGGGGAGTTAGACAGGGAGACCCTCTCTCCCCTTTCTTGTATATTCTAGCGGCTGATACTCTTAGTAAGATTTTCTTTAAAGGTAGAATACATGATAAATTGTTAGGATTAGGGCCACCATGTTTACAGGATAAGGCCATTACCAATTGCCACTATGCTGATGATATTATTCTTTTATTATCTGCCACTGAAGAGAATGTAGAATCAGCTTGGTAGGCAATGATGGCTTTTGAAGCTCTTTCAGGAATCAAAATGAACTACTCCCAAATAGCTATATATCCCATTAATGTCAATACCAATTCTAATCTCAATCAACTGTTTAGATGTCATTGGGATTCTTTCCCTTTAATGTATCTTGGCTTTCCTGTCAGTAATAAAAAATTGACTATTTCAGATTAGCAATTCTTGGTAGATAAAATAGAACATCGATTACCTAGCTGGAAAGGACACCTACTTTCTTTAGGGGGGAAACTAACACTAGTTAATTCTGTACTATCATCTATCCCTCTATATACCCTCTATGTGTATAAAATTCCAATTACAATTTTGAATAGGATTGACAAGATTAGGAGACAGTTCCTATGGCAAGGTAGTGACCGATCTAAAAGAAAATATATTTTGATGAAATGGTCTGTAGTTTGTTTAGCTAAACATTTTGGCGGTATGGGCGTTTTAAATCTTCGTGATATGAATATTTCTCTACTGTTGAAATGGTGGTGAAAACTCAAAAACCCTCAGTATACTAGTACTTGGAAAACACTTATTATTATGAAGTAGTGGTTTGCTAAACCCCTAACGGGTTCAACCCGTTTTGCCTGGCCCGTACCCGTTACCCGAGCTACCCGTACCCGTTGCCAGGGTACAAACGGGTAGACGGTTAGACGGGTACGGGTAATAAACGGACCGAACAACCTAATTTGAAAAAAAACCCGTTATACCCGTACCCGTCTACCCGCCTACCCGTACCCGCCTACCCGTACCCATCTACCCGCATACCCGTACCCGTTACCCGTACCCGACCCGTTTCACTTCAAAAAAAATTGAATTTTTTGAATTTTTTGAAAAAAACAGAAAAAAAAAACGGGCGGACCGGACCCGTACCTGGATCCGTACCCGTGGTACCCGTACGGGTAATAAACGGACCGGATAGAGGTTTTGGAAAAATTACCCTTCTACCCGTTACGGGTTTTACCTGTACCCGACCTACCTCTTTAGCCGTCCTACCCGTTACCCCTAACAGGTAACCCGTTAGCAAACCCCTATTATGAAGTACTATTATAGGCCAATTATATCTCAATTTTCCTTTTGGATAGCAATACGTAATTTAGAAACTTTAGGACAGGCTAGCATTAGCTATGAACCAGGTAGTCATCAATCTGTAGTTAGGTTTTGGGAAGATATTTGGTACCAACATTGTTCTTTAGCTACAAGCTTCCCAAAGTGTACCGACTTTGTATTAACAAAGGGGTTCTCTTATCCGAAGTTATAACCACACAAGGGGGGCAATCCGTTTTCGCAGAGTCTTAGTTGGCACTACAAGGGAAGACTGGTTCCACATTCTTTTCCTCATTAGTCATACACAACTTCCCCCCTCTTTTGATACACTTAATTGGAGATGGGGAGTTTCAAGAAAATTTTCAACAAAATCTATTTATCTCATACTTAATCATAGAGGAGTACTGGCTGCCAATCCTTTAATTTGGTGGGTGTTACCAGTACCACCAAAAATACAAATTTTCATGTGGCTTACCATGCATCAAAGGATATTAACCAAAGATACTCTTACCAAAAAAGGTTGGGTAGGTAACCAAAAATGTCAGTTTTGTTTAGAACATGAAACCAGAGACCATCTCTTCCTCACTTGCCCTTTGGCCCAACAAGTCTGGTTTTGGTTAGGTAAAAGTCAGCAATTTCTGTCCAACTGGAACACATGTGATGATATTAGTCATATTTAGTGCGGTTTGTTGGACCCTTTGGAAACATCGAAATGATGTTGTTTTCAATGATCTTTCACCCAAAAATGCTAGAACACTTATTTTTCTAATCAAATCTTTGCTTGCATATTGGTCAGAAAAAATGAAGAAGGACACTGCTGATGCTGCTCATTCCTGGTTGCCAATCATAGAGGATGCCATTCCTCTCAACATCATCCCCTATGTGATCCCTGGTGACTTGGAGACTGGCACTCATCTGGCCTCTGGTGCAATGAGTGTGTTCGAATGAAGACAGACCTACTCCTTTTTGTAGTTCTTATACTCCTTAGTCCTATCTTAAATGGATTATGTTTAGCATCTCTAATTTACTTTTGGTCGATTACCTCAAATAGAGGTTGGTTATACTGTTGCCTGATGGTTGGTTGCATTTTGTTTTACTTTGCTAAACTAACATCAGCTTGCTGGCTGTTGGAATTTTGTAATTAATTGTTTCAGCAATGAAATGGACTTTTAGCCTCTTTTTAAAAAAAAAAAAAAATTTCTTCCACACTGGCCATGATCAGTTGGTCCTTTTCCTAAGCCTTGAACAAATTAAGAAATGGAGCTTGGTATGTAACTCCTGTCTGGTCACTGAGAGGAATTGACAATGTTTTAGAAATAACAGAACTTGTATGTTGTAGTGGTGAGAAGTGAAGCGATGGAATGCAGGATTTATAGGAGAAATCGGAAAGATGATCGATATATAGCTGGTTCAAAAGAAGATTGGTGCTTCCTGGAGGCCATGTTGGTCACAGAAACCGGCAGTTGCCACTTGCCAAGGTAGGTGAACATTTTGAAGTATGGCAAATTTGAAGAGGCCTACCTAGCGATCGATGCTGTTTTGACTTGACTTCCGTTCGCATACCCAATGTTGCTTAATTTTCAAGTACTGTAACAAAATATGTAATATAAATTAATATATTGACGGAGACTTGTAGAAGGAAAAAATACGTATAGCAGTTCACATATTTTTTTTTTGTCTGTATTATTTAAAAATAATAATATTAGTATATATATTGAAAATTTGAAATGATTAATTAGACTGTGTTCAGCTACCTGTTTTGACTGGTCCCTCCTAGATTCTGGTTAAGCTGGCTACTTATTTTACATTTCTCTATTTTCTCACTATAGAGAAAATTTATTTGACGGGTTTCACTATAGAGACAATGTTCCATTAGAAAATTATATTTATATATTGAAATTTATTAAGCATGGCAGCAACTTTTCCTTGAAATTAAATGAACACATGTAAAACATCTCTCAAAAATAACTAATTATATTAAACTTCAAACTCATTTTATAGTACACTCATAAAATACCGGATGAGACTGATCGAAACTGTCATTCCCGACTGGAATAAAATCCAACGAACTTGCACAAATTTTGTAGTTAGCCTGGTGCTTCGGTCAAGCTGGTTTATACTTGCAGCGGGTCGGGCCGACTCAAGTAGGCCGTCCGAATCGGCCCTTCCGGTCCGGCTCAAAGTTGTTATTCCTAAGTCAAAAACTCAAAACCCCAACAAACTTCCACAGATTATCTTATCAACTTGTAAAAATAGCATTACCGTGTAGGCCCAAAATGGATGCATCGGCTATAAGCCTCGATTCAACTGTTCCTTTCTTCAATTTATCTAATTTATCTGAGTCTTAGGTGTTATAAATAGTATAACGTCTTCGGTACTGTTGTTTTATAAAATTATTGTATAATCTTCTAATTTTGATCTAAGTAGTTCATTCAATTGATTATATAATGAAGTTGTAGAATACTAAATTTTATTAATTTTTGGAAAAAAAATTTACTACTCTTTTTATTTATAAAAATGGTAAAAAAATAGTTTGAAAATAAAAGAAAATCATCAATGTTTTAAGTTATTTTTTATCATACTGTATAAATCATAAAAAAGAAAAAAAGTTGATATTTTATAAGTTTATTATATAATCAATTTAGTAAGTTATTTAGATTGAAATTTGAAATTTCTAAAAAAGAAATTGAAACAATAACACATAAAAACTTATACTATGTACAGCACTTAAGTTTTACTTTTACTTAAGATCTGGGTACTTATTTTTGTTTGATTCCTATATAAATATCATAATTAATTGAACCCCAATTGGACTATACTGCCAGAACCTGGAGAATTGTCTATATGTAGGGCCCACGAATATTTTCTAACCCATTTCATTTGCAGCTAGCTCCAGCCTCCAGGCCCTCCACCACCGTTTAATCCTTTTTAGTTTTTTCTCTTTTAATTCTCTGGGTTCAAAAGCCGGAATGAACTCTGCTGCTTTTCGGATCTCAACCGTTCAAATTTGTTGAGATTTGTGCATAACAAAATTTCTTTGATACGTGAATAAAAAAATTTGAATGGTTAGGATCGGAAAAGCAGCAGAGTTATATCCTCAAAAGGCCGTATCTAATCATTCTCTGTTTGTTTATTTGAACGCACGGCAAACCAAGCGGTAGGATTTGAACAAAACAAAAAAAGATTTATTGAAATTCGTGTCATCAGGATATACCGATATAGTTTGCTGGCTTCCCAAGCAGAGAACAAATTCGTTATTCGGTCAGTTTTTCTTGCGCTTTCGCGTTGGTGAATTTGCCAGTGTTTTAACCACACGGGAAGTAATACGGATAGCGAAACAGAGAATCAGGACTCCTTCCAAAACTCCCACGAAAAATGCCAAGTAATTGTCGACCGTTCAAATTAATTACCAGCATTTAATCTTTCTAGCGGTGGATCATCCATTTGGTCCACTTCCGCATGAAACTAGATCTGATCCGAACTCAAATTGGACTTGATTCGATTCGATAATTTCAAATTCGAACCGATCTTACTTGATCTAAAATGACAGCGTCACGCGCGTAGCACGTGACATTATCACGTGTTTCCCTGCTTCCTTCCGTGCATGTGACCAACAGACCAAGGGTAAGGAGCACGTGCGAACGAAGCAAGATGGAAGGTGTGACTCGTGAGCGAAAGATGCAACAAGATATGGCCACGTGGTAGTTGACCACCGCCCCGGGAGACCTTTTACCTTTCAAGCCCATATGCCTCCAGTACAGTACAGCACTGGAGGTGTGATTTGGTATCTACAACAAGCAAATGTGTAAAACCAATAGCTACAATATTTCTCTCTTTTCATTTGTCATGATAATACGTACAAATTACAATCAACTAGAAAATAAATATTTCATAGGGTTTCGTTGCTAATATCAATTTAACGTGCCGGGTTACCAATGTGTCCAACCAACGTAATCGGTGGTAACACAATTTTTACACATTTTGTTTTAAATTCTGTAAAATCTGCCCAACAAAAAGTATAAAACTGATACGAAAATATCAACAAGTTTTATCCGAAATTAAAGTTTTTAAATATTATATTTCCGCTTCAGACTAAATACATCAGTGTTATCTTATACTATTTTTGTAAAATAAAAATACAACCGAACTTTATAACTTCAAATATTTAAAAAAAATCTTCGATCAGATTTTCGAACTCGTGAGACTGCCACCTCCATTAGATTAATTTATTTAAACTACATACATGTAACATGCATGCATAATCCTCAATTAATAGAACAAATCCTATGAAATCTATAATATAGAAAGGGCGAAAAAATATTTGGCGCCATTCTCTCAATTAATTGTTAGGCGGTACATGTATGGTTGTATACTCACACAATGTGCATGCAACCCCGAAGAAAAAAAAAAGGAGAAATGGTTGGTCAATGTCAAACCAATGACCGTATGTAGATGGAATTCGGATATGCTAAAATCTTAGCAGGATTTCAGCATATTCGGACATTGTGCAGATACAATTTCGTAGTTTTTGAAGTTATTTTGTTCCGGTCATTAAAATCATGAATCGCTTGGAGCAGATATAAGCCTAGATTTTCAAATTATAAATATTAGATACACATTGAAAATTAATCATATAAAATTTTTATACAATTATACAAGTCAATTTTATAGTACTTATACATTTTGCTCCAATCATATAGAAAATTATGTATATATTGAAGTCAATTGACTCCATTCATAGTTATCTGTTCTAGACTCTAAATATTGCATTACCACAAAGAAAATCCTCATAATCATTCCATGGCAAATAACACATGATGGCATAAGTTTTTAAATATTCGGAGTGAATCAAAATTTAAAATTTAAACGTTAAAATAAAATCATTGAATATGATCTACATTATTTTATTTATGTATGTGTAAAAAATTATGACATTTTAATTTTGTTTTGGTTGTCATCAAAAGCTTGTAAAAAATGTACTAATGTAGATAATTTTTATACATTGATTTTTCTAACTTATTAATTTACATAAAAACAAAATTGAAATATGATAGTTTTTTATGAGCACAGAGAGAGAATAACATAGATCACATCTAACAGTTTTATTTTGACTATTGAAGTTTTAAATTTTAAAATTTTTAAAGTTTTAAAAAATAGAAACATAGCAAAGACACAAAAAATGCAGGCATTTGAACCCTCTCTATTTATTTTATCACCAATAGCATATAAGCCTCGCATTGTTCTTTGCAATGTTGGCTACTTCGAAATTAAAACGTAGTTTTCTTAGATAATAAATGAATAGATATTCTTAAGAGGCGATCTTAAATCTGATAATGTCTTTCAAAAATATTATTTTATGTCAAAAACTAAAAGTAATTACTAAGAGCATCTACATCCCGGAAACTATTAGAGTTTCTAATCTGACGTGACAGTTTCTAATCCAAATTCAGGGATGTATGAAAGTTTATTATTTATAAACTATGCAAGTGGACTGAGGTATGCATACCCAAGGAGATGGGAGGCATGGGGGTCTCCAATTTGACAATTAAGAATATATCTCTATTGATGCGGTGGTGGTGGAGACTGTACCGATGCCATAATTCACTTTGGTCTGAAACAGCAACAGCTCTCAGATTAATCACACCAATCCAACAGAAACACCGAGTTTGGATGCGACATGGTTCCTTCTTTTGGATGCAGTTACTCAAAATCAGGCCATTATTTGATAGGAGTACACATTGGGTAATTGGTACAGGGGTCCAAATTTCATACTGGTTTGATTCATGGTCTTCTTCAATCATGGCAGAAAGCGGCAATCCGGTACCAGCTAACCGAAAATGGTCTTTGCATATGGCCGTTCAACAAGGATTACAAGATAGCAGTATCCTAAATGGTGAAGCAGAAGACATGATTCTATGGCGTTGGAATAGTACTCATGAGTATTCTGCAAAATCATTCTATGATATGATGATTACAGAAGGAAGGTCACCATGCTAGTTCCGATTTGTTTGGAAACTCAAAATACCCCCAACAGTGAGAGTATTTGCTTTCCTTTGCATTCATGACAAACTATTGACTCATGAGAAAATGTCTAGAAGGGGATTTCAATGTGATCTCAGATGTGCACTTTGTCAAACAGATGCCATGGAGACGGCTCTACATCTGTTTTTCTAATGTAATGAAACAATGATATTCTGGCATATATTTTCTGTGAAAGCCGGTTTCAAAATTATGGATAGTGAGGATACGATTCATAATACACTCACTAATTCACGCAGAGTATGCAGAAACCGAGTATCCTACAAAATGTGGGGTTCTTTCTTCTTTGCAGGATGCTGGCATATATGGAGGAATCGAAACAAATTTATTTTTGATGACGACAAGGTCGACCCAAGAGTACTGGCAAATCAAGCCATGCATGCTGTGCAGATGTGGACGAAGCACTGTTGACTCAATGGAAGCAATTATATCTACAAATTTTGGTTGAAATATGTTTGACGAATTTTAGATGTTTCTAGGGGGGTTTTTGCAATTTCTGCATTTTTTTCCTTTGGAGCTAACGGTGGATGGAGTGGGCCAGAATAGCAATACAAGATATGGTAGATATAATATTAGGTGTGTTTAGGGATGTTATTATGAATTTTTGGGTTGGCAGTTTTAATTTTACAGGCGGAACGGGTACTGGTACGTTTGGAGGTACAGTACCGGTACTAGGTTGTATCTTATTTTTTACCTAATAGCTACTATCCGGTTTTCAAAAAAAAAAAAAAACTATGCAAGAAAGTTTCTTATTAATAAATTGTTTATAAACTGTATGTTGGCTAAGTGATTGGCTCAAATTGTTTCTCCTTTTTAATTTGTTGCTGACGTGGCTTAATAAAAACTCTAAAATGAGTTTCAGGGATGTGAGAGTTAGAAACTTTAAAGATCATAATTTTTAAAAAGTAGTTAACAGTTATTTAGAAATCCTTTTGAATTTTAGGAATGTAAATGCTCTAACTCAGTTTGTTTTTTATTCTAATTTTTAATTTGGCTAGCTACAGAAAATTAAAAATTCTTTACATACATCACCATTCAAAAGAAAAACAATACATAAGTGCAATTAGTACAACATTGTAAAAACACATCGGAATAACATCATCATTGTTTTGAAACGATTTCAAATTATAACAAAAGTCAATTAAAGACACAAATATTACCATAAATATCTCCAAACAATCGGCACGATTTTGCCCAACACTGATTAAGCAAAAAAAAAAAAAGTTCCATATCCGACACGTTGTGCCCTTAACTTTTGTTGAGAATCAACAATAAATAAATATGGAGCTATTTAATATGGACAGTGCAAAATTAACTTTGTATTATTTCATATATTGTACATGCTTTATGAAATGAACCAAAAAAGGTATCATTTATGTCAAAAACTAAAAGCAATTACTAACTCAGTTAATACATTTCTTGCCAACTATCTATAAAGAAATCAAATAATAAATGTGCATTTTACAATACTCTAGTATGTACTACGTGATATTCAGATGTACATTATGAAATTGTCGAGCATGTATTTTACGGGTGGTATGGAAATAAATAATTGTGCATTTTGATAATCAAATATGTTAACAGCAGAGTTAAAAAAAAATTAGGAATTCAAGACAACTATTGATAACTGCCAAATACATTTTGAATTGGTTGTGTTTAACTAAAATATGTACTTATATAATCACAATAATCGAATGTGCATTGTCTAAAAAATGAATTATGTATTTCACAATAATGCGAGTGTATTTTATGGTGATTGAAATTCTACACTGAAGATATTTGAGAATGAATTACCGATAAATTCTCTCTTTCTTTTGTACTAGAAATGAACCATGGCTCATTATTATTAATTTGCTGATCCAATCTTAATATAATATTATCAATCAGAACTTAGTCCAGCGTAGTGTATTGAAAATATCTGTCTGGGTCGAATTCGGACCTGATTGCCTATGGTCCGTATCAGACCAGATCGTACTCGAAGTTGGATTTGGAACGAGTAGGTGGATAACTCGGGTAAGGGTTAAAATAGGCCGGGACCGGTTTTTTGAAGAAGAAAAACCCAGTGATAACTCGGACCATGCCAAACTTGGACCCGTCCGGACCGGACCATGAACCCGCCTATCCGCCCGCCCTACCCGGACTGTAAAATAATTCATAATTTTTTTTTCAAGTAATTGATTTAGGAAATTATATTTAGATTTTATTATTTTAAAGTAATTGATGTAAATAACATTGTTTTAAAAATAATTAGTAATTTTGATTTATATTTTATTATAACAAAAATTATTGAGTTAAAATATGCAATTATGTCAAATATATTTTATTTTAAATAAATTTTGATTTATATTTTATTGGTTTAAAAAGAAAAACATAAAAATAGAAAAAGAAAAAAACAATAGCAAAAATGAAAAAAAATAGGTCTGGACAAGACTGGACCTGTATCCGTCCGAATCAACCCACTAATCCAGATCGAACAACTCGCGAACCCGTGCTACCTGGAGGGTTGAGCCGGATAAGGATAAGGTTTTGAAAAATAAGCTCGTGCTACCCTATCCGAGCAATCCGTGCCCGTGCCAACCCCCACCCACACCGGTTTGACCCGGACCCGCCCGGTCAGACCCATTTTCAATACACTAGTCCAGCGTACGAGTTCGTTTTCCTTATCAGGCCTCTCCATTTTGGTCTACACTGTAGAGCTGTACCATATCCAGCTTGCATCACGTGCCTCACGAGGATCCACCGCCAAGTCCTCCTTTATAACTGGGCCGAGTCCAGCGTGTGTCGCATTAAAACAAAAGCCCGTTAAAGGATGTAAACTCACTTTAAACTCACTGAACTGAAAAAGGAAAAGGAAAATAAAATAAAAATAAGAAAAATATAACCTGTACGCTAAGCAACAACCGAGTGCTGTGCTCTCTTCTCTTTCCCCACTTCTTCTTCTTCTTTTTCCCTTTTCCAGACTTCCCTTTTAATCCAAGCAAAAAATTTAAAGGACCACCTCTATCAGGTACCAATGCTATGAGAGCTTATATTCATTACTCAACTGTCAGGATACTTTTTCAAACAAACGGAAATACCCAAAATAAGGGGTAAATATTTAGTGAAAAAGAAATATTAACCTTTGAGTGACTGTATGGTACTATCCATAGCGTACTTTGGCCTGTACTATCAATTACTATGGATACGTTTACGTATTCCATTTTTAAAGTCTAAACAATCAATCCATATCACTCAACAGTCAACATAATCACCATATGCTAATGTGCTTGGATAACAAATTTTATATTCTTTTAGATTTTTTTATTATTTATTTAAATAAATACAAAATCACTTGATCTAAAAATTCCAGACAATCTGAAGATTTTCTTCCTCTATAAAAAAATTAGTAATTAAATCCTAAAAATATATAATTTGATCTCCGAGTACATTTTCATATGAAAATTGTGATAAATATTTTGAATCGGCTATTTTAATTTTAAAAATAAATATATGAATATGTAGTTCGAACCAAAGTGTGTTATACATACTACCGTAACTTCACTCTTAACCTGTTCTACGACGGTTCTACTGTGTAATTACAAATATTTTTTATTGATATTATAATAATTTAAGCAATTGGACCTATTTTATATTGAGTTGGGATTCTTGATAATATGTATTTTCAGTTTTAATAATATATTTTCAAGGCAAGCTAGAAAAATTACGGAAAGATCAAATTTTATAGACATGTTATTGACAGTATTAATTTGTTATTTATCATGTTTCATACAATTTGAATAACACTTGACTTAAACAGTCGTTAATATATATATGGATCATTATAAGTTTCGTAAATTTTACATATGCACGATATAACTATAGCGTATATTACGTGTCAAAAGTATAATTTTAAAATTGTATGTTGTTTAATTTTTATTATTGTTAAAATTGTAAAATTAATGTATTGTCAAGGAATTCCAACTCTTTGTATATTAAAATCCCCATAAGAAATACTATTTCACTTTGAATATATAGTATAGATGTTATCCGACATCGTAAGTTTGTAACATCTTGATTTATGACAAATTAACCAAATGTCATGAAAAGGACAATTTATAAAATAGACAGGGTAAATTAATTATTATTTATTATCTCCATTGCTGAAACTACCCTTAAAACTTGTGGAATTAAAAAATGGATCAAAATGTATCAAATGATGTTAATTATTATGATTGATACATACTGACTACTTATGCAATTTATAAAGTAAAGCAACTGAAGATGAATAAGAAATATATATAATGCCTAGAAGTTTATAACATAATCAGCATTAAGTGCAACTGTAAATGTTAAGATTTGGTTGGTGAAATTGTAATATTTTCGGAGTCAACTCACGTGGTGCAGTACATCTCTACCCATTAAATATCTCCAAGCAAATTTTTTTTTTTAAGATATGTCAGAAAACCAATTATTGTCCACAACAAACGGGTTATTTATTTATAATTTACATTATTGAAATGCAATAAGCAAATTAATATTCACAAAAAATCAAGGGTGGCTTTGACCCTAGTTACCAGGTCATCAGTTAAAAAAAATAGCTAAATAAAAATAAACTAATAGCATGAATTTTTATAACTCTACTCAGAAAGAGGAATTAAGTACAAGTACTGGGGTAATTGATCCTCATTTTTATTTAATTTTTTGTATTTGAGGAGGGTTCAAATGCACCCAAATATTTGTGCATCCAAATGCACTATATTTTTCAAATTTTTTTTCTCCGTTTTTAAAGACTGAATAGTCAATTCGAACTGTTAGATGCGATCTATATATTAAGATGTGCTTGGAGACCAAATTTTACTTTTTTTGAAATTTTTTTACTATTTATTAAGCCACTTTGAAATTCGCTGATTTTACATTTTCTGGACCATTGGATCAGTGATTTGCAAAGTGGCTTAAAAAATAGTAAAAAAATTTCAAAAAATGTAAAATTTGGTCTCCAAGCACATCTTAATATGTAGATCACATCTAACGGTTTGGATTGACTATTCAGACTTTGAAAATGGAGAAAAAGGATAGAGTGCATTTGAGTGCATTTGAAGCCTCCTCTTTGTATTTATATTATATATAATTTTGAATAAAATGTAATAGTACTGTGAACTGGAAAAAAATTATATTATTGACCTTCATATATATTTAACCTTCATAGTTTAACATTTTAGTTTTGCCCTTGTTCAAATGTATACGTTCTGAGCTTTATCTTCAAACTGGAAAGGAAAAATCACCAAAAGATCTTCACGTGATGGCATTACATTCTTTAGATACTTATACAGCATCTTTTAATTTTATTAAGATCTACAAAAGTAAAAAATATATATATAAATGTCAAGAATATTTCATCAAAAGGCCTAAAATGCTTAAAATGCACGCGTAGATTTTTTTTTTTTTTTTAGATTTCACTAAGTGGCTTTATTTTGTTATTTAAGTTTTGCTTTATTCATTTTTTAAAGAACAAAAAAGTGATGGTGGTTAAAAAAAACACAGAAGAATTCAACCTAGTTGTTCTGTAAAATTTAAAGTAACCAACAATAATTCTTCAAAATTCTGTGTGACAATCTCACACACCAATACATGACTTATGGAGCGATCAAATATTTTGAATACCATCGACCATCATTTTGGAATGCTGTCGTCTATGAGGCGCGCTATCATTTTGGAATGCTTTTCAGCTATGCAATTGATTCAGGTTTTTATCACTCGGTACATCTTTTGACGTTCCTCCGCTGCCACAGAAAACATAGTCTTCTTTCCACTCCGTGCTTCCCAGTTTCCACCGACCAACCGGTACGCACTACGCACTAATCTCACCGTCTATTACGCCTTGAGACCGCTTGGAAACTCAAATCAGATCTGGACCGCACAGTTATACTTGCACGGATCTCAACAATGTAACATTAAAGATAACATCAATCACTGTTTGTGAGACATAACGTATTAAATCGTTTCCGTTTGATCACAAAGATATTTTATAATCGTATATTTACAGCGAATGTAATCCTTTTTCCAAAGCGAATCCGCCTAGGGATCGGAGCCTGGTAGGACCTACCTCTTAATCCCTGAGCAGTGCGCAGAGAGTCGGCGACTATTCAGCGATTGAGCCACGTGTCCAATCTCAGAATTCAACGGTTCGATATCACCAAAGAAGCGATCTTTAATAATATCGGTTCCATGTGGCGGGAGGAGATTGGAAACAGTAACATGGATATTCTCGGTGTCAGCGTGAAAAGTGGTATGAATAAGTGGTGCTTTCCTGCGTGGCACAATCAGAGTCGTTGATTGTCCGATTTGAGCTGTAATTAACGTGCTTAAACGTGACTGGGGCGAATGGCCCTTTCAAGTTTCAACCGTTTATTTTATTTTCTTAATTCTTTTTTTGTGTGAATAGTATTCTCGTTTTTATTTTTGTACTGTACTTTGTCAAAAACCAAAGTAGCCAATTATCATAGTACTGTAATTTGTGCCGTGGGTTGCACTTATTTTTCAGAGAAGCTTATTTTAAAGAGAAAAAAATATATATCAAGAGCTTGGAAATGGTTCGGCATTGCATTTTTTTTTTATAAATTTAAATGTCAGTAAGTGATGGTCCACGTATCCAGCAAAGCCCTAAATCAAACATTGGCAAAACTCTGATTCTTATAGTTAAATCGTTCCTTTTTCAGTCTTTTCATAAATTGAGAAAACAAAGTTGGATTAGATTATTGGGTTAATATGTGTATCAAGTATTTTTAAAAAGGTGAACTAATAAGGAACAGCATAAGGGTCACTAAGATAAATACTTTTTTTTTTCTTTTGAGAAAGTTAAAGAGAAAACTACGCTCTAGAAAAGTAAAAGAGGTGTAAACAAAGTAGAAACGGTATTCCCTAGGTGGTAGCATAGCAAGACCAGAGAACTAATCTGGATCTTCTGTGGCGTTTGTTTACCGTGAAACGGTGTGTATAGTATCCTCCATATGAACCAAGCCGGAGTGGGTCACTGTTGCCTATTGCGTTTAGCGATTTTCGCAAGGAACTGTTTTGTAGTCTAGTTTACAGTATAAATCGAATGATTGTATTTGAATTTATACTTTTATTATTTTTAAATACAAATATATTTTGACACGAAACAATGTTTTCTTCAATTTTCAACAACTCGTGTTGTAGTTATTAAACTTAATGTATGTTGACGTTCTACAAAATATTATTAGCGCTGAGATTTATGTTAGTTCATTTTTTTTCTTATCATGCATTAAATCTGACTTTAGTGCAGTAATAAAGAATAAGAAACTTTAAGTCATTTAGAGACAACTATGATAGAATAATAAAACCATAACGTGTTTTGTAATTAAAACACAAGCAACTCAAAATCTATAAATTCAAGATAAAATAACAAATATAATTTAAATTTTACAGTTTTGGAGTGACGATATTGTTAAACAGATGAGTAAATACTGATCATCAATGGTTTTTTTTTCAGACGTGATGATTAAGACCTTAGACGTTTTTCTTTTACTTCTCTATTTCAAATGATTATGGACGGAATTTTTAAAATGGACTGCGTCCAAATAAGAGAATAAGTATTTAATAACTCTGAGACAACCTGTGACCAATATATTTTATAAATAACAATGAATTTTTTCTTCAAAAATTACTCATGCCTTTTAATTAATTTCTGTGAATGAAATTAGTGCGCAGTAATTTACATAATTAAATAAAAAGTAACATTACCGTCATGTATTATTAATTAAGTTAAATGTCATCATTTTAAAATCATTATGAATTTTGTTGTTATTTTGAATGTATACTTTGAGAACATTGAAAATTTATTTTTCAATTTAAAACTGAGATGCAAGATAACATTCGCAATAATTTTTTTTCTAGCTCTCATGGTGACAGGCAAAAAATATTGAAATCAAGTAGGCAAAATTTTTGTAGAGAAACTTTTGTGACATGAACTCGTTGAGTTCTTATAAATTATTTGAAAGTATTAATGCTTTTACATGCACAAAATATGTTTGCTGCATCAGAACAAGAGGAGCAATCAAGTTACAACATTTTTTGAGTCACAACAAGTTACAACAAGCATTTTCTACATTTTAAAAGTCCAAATCATTGATCCAAACCGTTAGACGTGATATCTACAATAAAATGTGCTTGGAGACCAAATTTTACATTTTTTGAAATTTTTTTACTATTTATTAAGATGGATACAAAATTAAATGGTATGAATTTGACTAGTTTTTGTACCCATCTTAATAAATAGTAAAAAATTTCAAAAAATGTAAAATTTGGTCTTCAAGCACATTTTATTGTAGAGATCACATCTAACGGTTTGGATCGACGATTTGGACTTTCAAAATGTAGAAAATGCTTGTTGTAACTTGATCCCTCCTCTCAAAACAAATAAGATTTAAATGAAGTAGATTCTTTCTACAAAGTTTGGGCTCTACAGAATGGAGATGGAGTGTGCCATAAGTGAGCTTGTCACTCTTGTACATGTCCTACATTATTTAAATGTACAGATGTGTCAGACCCCACTCGTGAGTTGTGATAGAGCCTCTGCTACATGAGATCCAGGTAGATTTAGCGAATTTAATATATCACAGAGATCATACAAAGGCTAAAATAATTACACTGCGGAGATCTAATAAATTCATATAGATGGTACATAAATATACGAAACAAATCACTCTTTTTATCTGCACAATGGCAGGTTGTGATTGCAATCACAGTCAGAGCGGATTTAAGTTATATGAATAAGGTTTAATTGCTTTTTTTTAAAATATATTTGTGTATGTTTTTTTTATATAAATTAGAGTAAGTCATCATAAATATTGTAAATTTGTTTTATTCTTAACATGAAAATTTTATATGATCAACCTCCAATATGTATTTGATTTGCATAGTTTGAAACTAGTCTAGCTTTGCCTCTGATCATGGTAACAAGTTTGTGTTTCGAATATAATATAAGCATAATTTATTGTCTAAATACGAATAGTATATTAATGTTGATATTTTTTAAAGCTGATAAAAATTATAAAATGCTTGAGTTATATAAGTATTAAATCCATTATACTCGTAAAACTTGTATAGTTGTGCTAATACATATATTAAACGTAATTTTTTTACAAAAATATGTTAAATTATTTTGTTCATTTGGACTTTAGAGGAATGCTTAAGAATATCGTCAAAATATAAAACAAATATTATTTTAAAATTCGTCATCAACTTGTCATGGTTAAGTGCACAAACTTGTCAGATTTTATACATAAAAAAATGTAAAAAGTGAAAAAGACGAGATGATGATTTTTTTTTTAATTTTTTTTTTTAGCAAATGGATGAGTTGAAGAATTGATCACCTCTACACGGAAGAAAAAAAACTACGAAGCACGTGTATCTAAGCACTTCGCATTTATAACTCAGTTTCTTTGATGCTTTATTCATGTGACATTTAGAAAACACAAAGTGAAAAATGTGAAGAGAACTCAAGTAATTCATTTAGTTTGCATTTAATTCACGGATTAAACAAAATTTTCGCTTAGTTTCATGCCGAAATACATACAATTCACAGATACAAATTTTGTTTATGATTATAATATCGAGATGGGATGCCATCTTTTATCCTCGCATATATAAAGCATTTTTGTAATAATGCCCTTGGATAATGATTCACATGTACACCGTCAGGGAAAAAAGATTAAAAAATTCCTCTGTGGATTAATTGTGGAATTGATGTGTTTGTGTGTTTCTTTGCTTTCTCCACTGTATTGCAACCAAATAAAAATACTTCCAGTCTACAAAAAAATAACATGATAAAAAGATCAACGTTATTAAATCAGCTATATTGTTAGAAAGTACTTATTTTGAAATTATAAATTCCTATAGGAAGGATAACAGTTTCGTCAATTATGTTAGTATTAGAATCTCCTCGATCGATAGGGAAACTCTGTTTAGTTAGAAAATATCATCCCTTATAAATAACAAAGTGGGTCACTTATGGGTCGCAATTTAGATTGCATTCTAATTTAATTATAATTTTAACCACTATTCTATAATTTTTTAATTTATCATAATTAAGTTATATAAAGTTAGTGTTATTACTTACTTTGACTTTACCATAACTAGTATTTACTTTTATTCGAAATTAAAGACGAGTTAAATTTCAGTCTCCACCGTATTATTTAATCTATAATATGAAGTAAAGTACTTCATCAAATATTTACCGACTGTTTGGGCTTTATCAAATATTATTGATAGCTTGAGCTGTAATTTTCCTTTTTTTTATTTCTCTCTTTGCTTTTTTAGGACACTTAATATTGAGGCATTCTATTTCAGATTTTTTATATTTTTTATATTTTAGATAGACAGATAATGTGGAGGGATAAAAAATAATCCTTATTATTAGTTTTGCATGTGATAAGGACTATCCGTTTATTTATTCATTTTATCTTTCCGCTGACATCAAAGCGTAACTGCCTGTAACATAACTCATAATCATTAAATCATAATAAATTATCCTATTTTAATACCCTAAAATCGAAACAAATCCATTTTTCATAAATAAATAAATAAAACTCTTCATGTACAAAGTCAAACATTTCGGAAGGGTTTTACTTAAAAAAAAAAAAATAGTGTATGAGAGGGAAAGAGAGAAGCCGGCTGGAAAATTGGAATTACTCAATTCCAAAGAGCAGGCAGAGTTGAATATAAATTAAAAGGTATTTTAAATTTGAACTTAAATAATTATGTACCGTTATAAAAAATAAATAAATCAGCCTACCCTTACTTTCCTCTCGGTTTCCAACAACTTTAGTTACTTTACATTAACCGGAGAAATTAACGGTGAAGTTAATTCCCGGTTAGTTCACAAATCCTAAGCTTTCCCTCCATATTACGATTCTGCCTCTGAATTTTGATGGGTCGAATTTACCCCTATCAGCTCCGCACCCGACACAACTGATCGGCTGATCCCTTTTAGTTACAGGGGCATTTACGTCACTGTACGGTCGCACGAAAGAAAGTAACTGCTGTCAGAAAAGCTCTCCATGCGTTTAGACGAAAACCTACGAGCGGGAACCGCATAGCCGGTAACCGCAAGCCGTATATGGGTTCGAGCGAATCTTACCATACATCAAACGATCCAACGGATAAATATCGTCTGAAAAATCAATGGTATTACCGTAATTTTATTAAAATCTGTGGGTAATAATGCGTCGATTCCGCGGTATGATTGAGGTTTTTCATTTCCCTCTTTATTTTTTTTCCCTTCCTGAGATAATTTAATTGTATATACGATTTTTTTCACCTCCTCTCCTTAGCTTTATTTACTCTGCCAGTCTTTCCTTTGTCTTCCTCCTCTCTCTCTCTTTCTCTCTCCCAAAATAAACCCTTAGCTTTCTCTCTCCATATACATAGTGAATTGGAAACACAGCATAGCTTATGGAGTTGTACGATATTGAGAAGAAGGTGTCCTGGAACGGGGACGAGTTCATAGACGAAATTCTCGTCGACTTCTCAAACGAAGGGGACGAGGAGGAGCTAGGGCTTGGGTGTGGAGGCGATGACGTGGAAGACGGGAATATCTCAGCTGACACGTCCACTGTTAGCACGGCAGTTGATAGCTGTAACTCCTCCTTCTCTGGCGAGCAAGCTGTTCGTGGCTTTGCTGGAGCTGGATTATCAGGCGACCTTTGCGAACCGGTAAAAATACTGATGAGACATCCTTTAATTTCACCTGAATTACGAGTTTCCGTGCTGTATTTTGAGTGCATCTTTTCTCGAATCTCCTTGACGGAAAAAATAGGATTTTGAAGGTTTGACTTGAATGAATTATTTTCAGAGGCATTTTTTTTATAAAAAAAAAAAAAATTCTTCTGGTGCATTTTGAATCGTGAAGGAACTGGATGTCATTTTCAGGTGCTTCTTATGAAGCCGTTACACAAATTTGTTACTTAATTTGAAATTTTGAACTCTCCGATTTTTTTTTTTTTTTGAATTTCATAATAATAACACTGCACCTACAATTGAGCTGTTTCTCGATTAATATTATTTCAGCTATTACACAATTCTGACATTAATTATCCAGACTACAATTCTCGGGTTCCATGCGTTCTATATTTTGAAGCTTTACTACCTCCAAATTAATTAAACTTTTTGTACATAATAAAAGATGAATTAAAGACATAATAAAATCATATAACTCATATTGTTCAGTGCATTGTCGATTTTGTTTTGACCAGGGGCTTTTCATGCATTTTCAGAATTCTCGATTATAATTCACAATTCTAGCATTCTAAAACCCATTCCAGCCATTTAACCGAGCTGCCAATTTTTCCATTTCTAAATCTCTTATCCACTTAAGCAATTTTAAAATTAATTAACATTTATTGTCTCAAACAGCAATTAGACGAGCTAGCGGAGCTGGAATGGCTATCCAATTTTGCCGAAGAATCATTCTCTAGTGAAGACCTACAAAAGCTTCAAATCATTTCCCCCTCCGGCGTTAAATCAAACACCTTATCTACAAATCCTGTAATTAAGACCGAAACCATCTCCACCTCAGTAAAAGTCGAACCGACCTTCACCGCGACCACCATCCCCTCCCCTTCCTCCTCCTTCACGAACCGCCATTCAGCAGCTGCCACATCTCATCCTGGCCATCTGATTCACCTCCCCTGCAAGGCCCGCAGCAAGCGGTCCAGATCCTCGGGCGCAAGCAGCTGGTTGTCAGCACCTATCCTTGGTCTTGGCCCAGTGGAACCTTCGGACTCTAACACTACCAATCCTATCCTTGTAAAGAAACTTGTCAATAAACAACCGAAGAAAAGGGAAATGCCAATGTTTGCATTGGCCCCGCCATCAGCTGGGCGGAGGTGTCTTCATTGTGAGACTGACAAGACGCCACAGTGGCGCACTGGGCCCATGGGGCCAAAGACTCTTTGCAATGCCTGTGGGGTCCGTTACAAGTCAGGCCGGCTCGTTCCGGAGTACCGACCAGCGTCAAGCCCAACTTTCGTGGTATCTAGGCACTCAAACTCACACCGTAAGGTGATCGAGTTGCGGCGCCAGAAGGAAATGCACTTACAACATCTCCAGCAGCATCAACTGCTCTTGCATCATGGCCCGTCTCCGGCGCATGAACGGAATGGTGACGACTTTTTGATCCATCATCAGATTGGGCCCAATTTTCGGCAGCTTATTTAGACTGGGTACCTGTCAGAGGTTTTAATTTGCAGAACTAAGCTTCAAATTTAGGACTTTTTTTTTTTGTTGTTTATGTTTTTAGTTGTAGTTATGACTCCTGAGCTGGAGGTTTAAAATTTTCGTGTTATTTTTTAATTTTTCAGTTCTTTCCTCTAACCCTTAGAAAATAATTCTAGGGAATTTAGCATTGTAATTGAACTCCTTTTTTCAACTCCTGTTGTTTTTCTGTTTTCCTTTTCTTTGAGAAAAAAAGTTCCAAAAAGATTGGAAATTAGAACGAAGCATGTCTCTGGTTGCATATTTCAATTTGTAATATATTTTAATGGTTTTCTAAGATAATAGAATTGTCAACTTTCCCTGGGGTCGAGTTCATATAAATAGTGTGTACAACCAAACAAAGAAGGGGTTGAAGCATGTTGTCTGTACCATAGAGAGCACGTGATCGTTTGAATCTATGTTTCTTAGCTTCATTACCAGGCTTTTCTTTTTACCGAAAAAAATAGGTCATACGGGCCCATTTTCCAGGGAATGTAGGCTGGATACCACGGCGCAAACCTTATCCATTGCGGGCTGTCACAGATGGATCCGGTTTAGATATTACACTTCTGATGCTCTTTCGCTCAGCTGTGAAAAAATAAAATTGACTGAATTGTCTGTGTCAAATTTGATGATATACGATATCTGTGTATTTTTATTTTCGTAACACTAAAAATGTTCATGCTTAAACCACGGATGTGACCTTGGTTGTAAATGAATTGTCGGGTTATGGATGCACAATCCGCCTAAATATATAATTGTATCAGAAAGAGAGACGGTACCAGTAATTTACCAGCATGCGAGTTATTTTATGTTGTACGATCTGCAGCTTCCTTATTTGAACATTAATCCCTAGCAGGGACCATGTGGGGATAAATGTTAACTTTTTTGCCAGTGAGTAAATTTTTCAATGGTCAGAGTTCTGGCAATGATTGTTATTATTATATTTTCAGAAAAAAATATATTTATAGCTGATGGCAGCGCGATGAAAGAGAAGATAGTGCTAATCTACTATATGATTTAGTTACACATCTGATGCTCTGAAATTGGAGCATGGTGATTTTATTTTTGTAGTAAGATACCAGTACCACCAGCTTTCGATTCCTTTTTGCATGCAAATTCTAGCTAGCATGATAATTATAAGTAAAACTATTTTTCTATTAATGATGTTTCCTTTTCTATAGATTTATGTACAGCTGTTTTACTGTGTAGGAGATTTAGTGTATTTTCGACTCAAATATACTTCACGAGATGTGCTGATCCACTAATTTGTTTTCTATTCCTCGGCAAAATATTATTTTCTATTATGATTTCTTTCAACTGCTGGTATTCACTATCTTTAAATTTTTTAAATCATCCCAATATGAGGCCGAGCAACAAAGAAATTCACCCGTCATAATCAAATTGCGGAGACTTTAAAATGACCATACATAGAAATTTACCATTGTGCAGTAGATACACATTAACTAGCCCGAAATTTTTAAATGTATAATAATCCAAAAAAAGATAAATCAAAACAACACGATTTTTTAAAATTTCAAATTTTGATACGACTGCATCTAGGAGATGCAGCCGTATTAAAATTCGAAATTTTTAAAAAACATGATGGTTTAATTTATCTTTTTTGGGAATACGATACATTTAAAAATTTCGATCAACTAGCATTGTTCAGACAGATATCTTAATAGATGCACATTATTTACCATATGATAACAACGCCAAATTAATATCGGCGTGTGACATTTCGTGTGCAAGTAGTGGGTACGTGAGAGAAATTCTCAAAACAAATTAACATAGCGTTAGCGTACGGCATAATAAACTCTGCCTGGCCTGGACTAGACATGCACCGGCTGCATCGTAGTCCGATCCGGGCTCTCAATACCACATGCTCCCCCGCCTACATTTCTCTTTTTTAAATACACCCGCGCTTTTTAAATCCGAAGATACACAAGAGTTTAGGTTAAATTAAATTAACCGTGTTTAAAAAACAATTTAACATAGGATAGAAGAAGGTGAATGGAATATAATTAATAGAGAAGGGGATCGAGACCTGCAGCGAACTAACTCAGCGAAATGGCCGCCTAATGAGAGTGTCACATGGGGGTGATGACCCATGGAGGAGGAACTACCCTCAAGTCTTTGAATTCATCATCATCTAGTTTAATACACCGGGTCTATAATTTAATGCTTGTATCAAACTCTGTGAAGCACAAAATACCACATTCAGCTGTCTAATGTTTAGAAACCACATTACTCAATACTGTATATTAAAAAAGTTTCACATATAAAATTAATAAAAAAATTAATTCGATAACATCAAAAGAAAAAAGAAAAATTAACTTCTCATTGCCATATCATATGCATATGATACTCGTCTCTAAATCTTCTATTAAACTTATCTAAAGAATCTAAAAAAAAACTATTAAGAACTTTCTCGATAGAGAAAAAGAGAAAGGAGATAAAATATTTTTAGTATATTATTAAGATATATTCTCAATAAATTTAGGGAAAGATTCAATGAATATACTCGTATGAAAGGATATAACTCTTTTTAGTATATATTGTTAGGGTATTTTCTCAGTAAATTTAGAAGGAGTTCAGATTCAATGAATATTTTCGTATAACATATTTCTCCCACAATTAGACCGGATAATTATCTTTAGAATATTCCATTATGATGCATATTAATTACTAAATATTTAGATGCTAAACTATGACATTCTCAATGTAAAAAATAATTTATAAGAGAACGAAAATTATTAACTACATAACTAATATAATGCATACGTAATACGTGCAATACTTTTTTAAAAGAATTACCATAATTCCTAATATATAATTGAATATAATTATTTATAGACAATACATTCAATTTTCTTATTCTAAAATATATACAAATATATTGCATATGTTGATTTTATTAATTGATGTGTAGGGTGTACATTTAATAGAAAGACCAGCCATGTGAATTTGAGAAAATTAAATTAAATGAACCAAAAAAGGGGGAATATGGAAAGGAGAATCCTTGAGGTGTGTGTCCTCGTGATCCCAGACACTGACTTTGGCGATCCATAGGAGCTGCTCCCTCTCTCTCTCTCTTGGATTTTGGGAAGATAATCTTAATATAAAGTCAAGGAGGATGTATTTGAAATATTTAATCTCCTAATTTTTAAACTTATGAGGACCCGTACAAATAACATATGCTACTGTAATCGCTACTTATTATTTTGCTGTCAGATCAAGTTTTTCTACTGCGCCCTTCAAATTTTGTAAGTTTGCATATTTCTTGCTAATCTCAGCAGTACTTAAAAATAGAACCTTGGTTTTAAGAGCAAGTGATACTTACCTCTTTTGATATTTTCTGTTTAGCAAAAAAGAAATTCAACTTTTTAAATGCATATTTAGTAAGTGATTAAAATTTGGTTTCACCTGCTTGCATGCAGTAGACGCGTCTAGGACTTCTATTGATCAGTCTGGTTCAATTATATTCGAACTCAAATTTGTTTGATCATATTAATTTTTATGTTTGGTTTGCGTAAATATGAATCAATTGAATATTCGATCACAAACCAAATTTAATTAAATCGAATCAGTATATATAACTCAATTTATAATCAATAATACGACTACCAACTAAAAATAATTATTGTATTAATATGTGTAATATTACAATACATACATATATTTCGGTTTATTTGATTTATTCTATGTATTTAATTTTAAATAATTAAAATTGAACCGTAAGCAAGAACCAAACTATATATCATAATTTCTAAACTAAACTGAACTATTTAAATCGAGCAACGTAACTACTTTATGATGAAAAAATAGACGGTGAAAGGTAGCACCGTAGGATCATAGACGTAGACATATTTAAGAAATGAAAGTTGTCAACTCCGTTCATGTTTACAAATTTATGTACTTATACAAAAAAAAATTATATATATTTAAGAGTAAAATGTTATGGATACTGTAAAATTTGATCATAATTTGACACAATTTTTATATAATTGTTCTTCATTTATGTTTGATTTTTATAACTTAAAAGTCTGGTTCTACCTATGCGTAGGATGATGAAGAGTAAATGTAATTTTTATTTTATTTTGTTTTGGAAAAGAAGGTACCTTTTGGGTACATATGAAAACATTCTTATTATTATAAGTGGAGTACATATTTTAGGTGAAAATGGTGATGAGGAGAATGCATCCGCAACGGAGAGAAAGCACATGGGGACCGTTGGAGCAATTGATTCCTCAATAGAGTAATTTACTAAGTAAATTCCCTTGGAATGTATTTACTTTATCTTTTAACATGATTTTCTTGGTGATGTTACAAGTTTGAATTTTTTAAGTCATGTGACATGGTGCCCATTTTTGAAGAAATCGAAGGGGCAGAGAATTGTTTATATTAAATTAATAAAATCCATTTTGTATTTGTTGACCAGTTATATTGCAAAAAGCAAAATTTTACATGCTATTGTTTTTGTGAATTATTTATATGACAATGAAGACTAAAAATGTAAGGAATTCATGTTTGATTAGTCCAACTTATCATAAATAATATCAATATGTATGGCATGGTGCTCTTTTCTCATTGCAATCGGTAACATACTCAGAAAAATGAAAGAGCAATTATCAATTTTTGTATCGACAACCCTATGAAAAATATATTGCAATAGGTCTATTTTTTTATAACCGTTGAAGAATTTATTAAAAATATATATATATACAATTTTATAGTTCTCGACTGTTTAACATACACTTTACGTAAACAATACAAAAAAACATATACATAATTTTATTTTTTATCCGAATAGTTCGTTATTACGGTTCAAATGAGCTACAAAATTGAATATATGTTATAATTATTCAATTTTATTATAGATAATAGATTATCAGTCGGCCAGACAATATGACTACAATGTAACCAGGGCTGAATATAAAGGCCGTTAAATTCAACACAATTTATTGCAAGCTTATTAAACAAAGATTCTGCCTCTGATGATTGCAGAGGAGGGGGGCCTCCAAAAAGGGGTAGATTAATTGGTTGGTACAGCAATTAGTAGTGTGTTAACTCTTTTAACTGTTTGGTATAATGTGAGAAGGGGTGTAAATGTAATTGATCAAGAGGCAAATAGTGCGGATCACGTCTAACTGCACGTGCAAGCACGTGCAAGGGGGTGGCAATCCACCTTCTCTCTTTATAATTTTTTTGGGTATGCAACAAGGGGTAAGGTTAAGCATCATCATGCCATGATGCATACACACATGGATGGATGGATGGATGGATGGATGGATAAGAGTTGGTGAGATTTGAGTGGTTTTAATTGCATGTGTGCATTTTTGTCCAAATGCATTTATCATGGACATTTTTATTAATACTCTAAAAAAAAGATTTTTTAAATCCGCTTTTGTATTTTGTTTTTTTTTTTTTTAAATTGTCCCGACTGTCAGGCTTACAAGCGGTTCAGATTCTCTAGTAGACCGCTTGGGCCAAGGATGATTTGCTAGAGATCAGACCACCTGAGGACCGGGTGGACCTCTATTTTTTATTTTTTTAGAGATATTAATATTTTGATTTAAATAATTTTGTAAATAAATTTTTTTCTTGTATGTCAAAAAATAAGACATTTGATATATTTATGAAATGATATCGTGATTCTTTTTAACTTTGATTTGATTTGTCAGTTGGATATTACAAGTCTAAAGGTAACGCTAATTATGAACTTTGTCTTGATTACAAAATTTCCAAGCCCTGACAGCTTGTTGATCTTCTTTTCTTTATTTCTGATACTAAAACAGTAGTTTAGAGCTACTAAAATGTGTTCAAATCTCAAATTAAATCTTTGTCCATGCACAAGCACCCTAGACTAACCTCTGGTTTGGTACCAAGTCCAAACTCAGTAGCCAAGCACTAGGCAAAGACCACTAGTATAATTATGAATTTGACATTTGTTGGTAAATCAGCAAGTATGGATTGATACAATGACCAAACTACAAAAGTGACTACACCAGCATGTAGAGCATACAAAAATACACAGAATTAATATAAATTTCAATTTATTTAGATTTTTCTATAGTTAGTTATGAATTTTCAAAGTTTAGCTTTTGAAAAAATTTAAATAGCCATAACTTTAGCTATGAAAGTCGGATTTGCGCCTATGATCACTTTTCGGAAAGGGGGGGGGACAAGACGGATCTGAATATCGCCCGGGGGAAACTCTTGATGCGCGCAAAAGCGTATGCACAAAGTTTCAGTACAATAAGATGTACCTTTTAAACCTTTAACACGCGTTTGAGTTAAATTGCAAGTGCACAATTCTATCAAAGTAGTATTTTAGGTATCGATCCACAGGGAGTACGATAAAAACTTAGTTCAAACTTTAGTAATAAATTTCAGAAAATAAAATAAAGTAAATTGGGGGGTTTGTTCTAACAATTCCTAAGGTTGGGTTCAATACCCAAAAGAAAGGAGTTTGAAACAATAATTGTAAATAAAAGTAAAAGAAAGAAATTGATTTGCTTTCAAGATTTAGAGATCTAGGGGTCTTTGGTTTACAATCCCTTGCTAACTCTATTTATTCGGTATTTGTTTGAATTCATGTATGATTTGACGAGGTTTCTAACCTAATATGTTATTAAGGGTTACTTTCGTAAATTAATAACGTGCCTAGGTAACTCGAACTTCTCAATGAAGTCCCCCACCCTAGCTACCTAGACCTATAAGCTCTTGTTAGTCTCTCCTCTCCTCAAATATTGGTACTTCGCAATTAAGTTCATCATACCAATACCCGATTCGAATTGAGATGTCCTAATTGTTGGGTTTCGGATACCACTTTTGGGGTTTCGCGATAACCAAAACCCATTTAGGCTTAAGGTGCGGAATGACCGTAGAACAAAAATTTCTACGGCCAACTTAAGCTCAGGATTAAACGGGGTATGTCAGGAAACTTTCCAAGGCGGTCCACCTTCAGTATTCCTTTGGCATCAAAACCCAATTTAATCCTTTTACAGATCTACTCCATGATTGATTTCTAAAACTTTAATCTACTTACCAATTAAATAGATTAATATAACATATTTATACCTTGTTTCCAAATGACAGTTGGAATGCAGACCGAGCGTGTAGAGCTACATCACGGAAGGAATCGACTCGTCTCGGAGCATCAGACGTCTGATGACTCTATCGGTTATCCACCAGGACTAACCAGAGAGCGGTTTATTTCTTCTGCCAGAAATACCGTAAACCGCGGAATTATGCAAAAACACTATTCACGGGGAAAAGATGAAAACCCGTAAACACGAATTTTCGGTTACTCAGTTTCATCAATGAGCAAAACTAAAATACCGCGAAATTCGGTAAAACACTATTCATCGACCCCGTAAATATACTCCACAACAACCCGCAAGATTATACGTTAACTACGTATAACTTTCTTTTCTCAACCGAAACACTATTTGGGAGAGAAACCTAGAAAGAGAGAAAAACCGATTCGATTCTGCACGAAACGATACAAGTGAATTAGTGAGTTTTCTCTCTACCCCTCCACCTCTATTTACAGGCTTTTGAGGAGGTTCGCAAAAGACCGAAATACCCCTCAACATATGCCTATTTACAAGATATGCCATCGAATGGATAAGGATGATGACATGTGGATAAGATCGATGACGTGTCATCTGGATAGGATCGATGACACGTCATGCGGATAAGCACGAACCTGAAAAGACCCGAATGCCCTCGGTCCGAACACAAATAATGTTCGTATAATTATTATGAACAATTATATATATTTTTCTGCGGTTGTTTGTTTCGGTATCGATGACGTGTCATCTGGATAGGATCGATGACATGTCATGCGGATAAGGACGAATCTGAAAAGACTCGAATGCCCTCGGCCCGAACACAAATAATATTCATATAATTATTCTGAACAATTATATATATTTTTCTTGCGGTTGTTGTTTCGGTAATTTATACAACGTGTCATGCACATTTATAAATTAACCGGTTAACTTTTATACAACGTGTCATACACATTTATAAATTAACCAATGTTTTTGCTTGTTATTTTTACATAACATTTATAATTTAATTATAACACGTATAATTAATTATAACCATCTTACTATTGATCATAACCAATTTATAATCAATCACAATAAGATTCTCCGATTAACTCCTATATGGTGTGACCCAATAGGATCTGTGTTATGTTGGTAAATAGAATTAAAACTGTTTTAACTTCTATAATCATGAGAGGCATCTGACAACACATCATGACCATCCAATTACACAGATGATGCTGTACAGTACAATATCACGATCCAGTAACCAATTTGCTCGTGTTAATTCTTTTGTCACATAGCTATCAGATTAGTTTCAAGGTAGGTGTGTGTCATCCTTGTAAACTTAATCTTTTCTTGATCTTGAGCAGATTATCAAATATGATTACTCTTGTAATCATACCGCGCGCTGATAATCTTACTCTATCAAGGGGCCCGGTGATGCTATAGCTCGTATAGAGATACGAGGGACAATAGTACTTTTGGTAAACCATCACTACCTCAGCTAAGCCATGTATACCGAAGAGCTATCGTTATAACTGCATTTTACCGACAGCGTTTGATAACAATCACACATATACATTTCTTAGTAGGAAAGATGAATACCTCATACTTTAGAACTTAACACTGAATGAAAGCATTAATGACACGAACACAATTCCGTATAATGTTTCATTCGGGGTCTGTCAGATATCATGTTCCTGGAACATATATCTATGTGATTAAAATGACAACTTCTTGTCTATGGTCTGCAAAACTTGACCATCATTTAATCCACATACTAACCTTATAGCAGTAATTAGTGTTCCTGCTAATTACCTTGGTCAGTGACCTTTTAAGATTAAGAGTATATATCATCTATATTATGGAGTTTTACAATTTCAGTCATGAACTCGAAATGATCCATAAATGCAATAATACTCAAGGCAACAAAATGATATTAATCATCCAATTCATGAACAAAGCTTTATGATAAATTAACGTATTATTGACTTCTAGATTATTACAAACTAACAATCTCCCACTTAAGCTAGGAGCCAATCATCGTAGGCCCTACTTATATACAAAACTCTATATTTTCTAAGATCTCGTAGATCCTGAGAAAATCTCACAGCCAATCTTCTATGTGTTCCAAACTCATAGAAGCATCAAGCATCTCGTGCTTGGCTTGAGGAAGAGATTTTGTGAGTGGATCAGCTGTGTTGCTGACTGTGTCAACTCTACATATCTTTACATCACCTTTATATTAATTATATCTTTTATAATTAATTATAAACATCTTATGATGTTTATGATCTCTCGTATTATGTGATAACGTTGTAGACGAGAAATATATCCTTAGTTCTCCTCAAGAACTTAAGGATATTCCTTACAGTATTCCAGTGCTTTATGCCTGGATTAGCCTGATATCTATTCGTCACACTCAAAGCGCACGAGATATCAAGACGAGTGCACAACATGGCGTACATGATAGAGCCAATAGCCGAAGCGTATGGTACTCTACTCATAGTGCTTTACTCATCAGTTGTCGAAAAGACACTGAGTCTTGCTAAGCTGTGTACCATGATTCATTGGCAGGAATCCTCTCTTAGAATCCTGCATGCTGAACCGATTCAGCACTTTGTCAATGTATGTGCTTTGACTTAATCCTATAAGTCTCTTTGATCTACCTCGGTAGATCTTTATGCCTAATATATAGACATCCTCGCCCAAGTCCTTCATTGAGAAAACTTTTCTTTCATGAAGACTTGGCTAATTGTAATAGAGGAATATCGTTTCCTATTAGGAGTATGTCATCTACATATAAGATTAAGAAAGGCGATGGCACTCCCACTAGTTTTTCTGTACACATAAGATTCTTCTTCGCATCTGATGAAGTCAAGTTTTTTGACTTCTTCTCCAAATCGAAGATTCCAACTCTGTGATGCATGCTTCAATCCATAAATGGATTCAAGAAGCTTGCATACCTTCCCAGCATTCTCTGGATCTTCAAAACCCGTAGGCTGTGTCATGTACACATCCTCTTCTTAAAATAGAAACCGTGTTGAAAAATGTGTATTTCTGACTGTCTGCGAGTTTAGTGCATCCCACTATCTCCAAATTTCCTTTTTTAGTTTCTCATGTTGTAGATCTTCTTCCTAGCTTTCCAAAAAGTGGTCGCAAGCCTTAATCGGAGTTACGAGTCAAAAGTTATGGCTATTTTAAGTTCAGGCTGCAGTTATGCGTTCTGCTATAGTGTGGTCAAACAACCCGCACTGCTACAGTACAATCCGCACCGCTACAGTACCATCCGCGGTGGGATCCGCACTGCGGATGCATCGAGATCCGTGCATCCGCACGGATTTTGATGTATAGCTTATTATACCTTTTTAAAATTGGCGCGCGTCCAGAAATCCATCTAAGTACTTATTTTGGCCATATTCCAAACCGTGTGTTCGCAGTGGGCATTTTTCTTCGGTTTTGCACGGATTTTGATGTATGGCTTATTATACCTTTTTAAAATTGGCGCGCGTCCAGAAATCCATCTAAGTACTTATTTTGGCCATATTCCAAACCGTGTGTTCGCAGTGGGCATTTTTCTTCGATTTTTCTTCATTTTTCTTCATTTCCTGTAAGTTAAAACCAAGCAAACGCAGTAACTTGATCGTAGGTGTAATCTATTCACTTTATATTCAAAATACAAGATATTTGGTGTTATTTCGTGATAAAAATCAGATCAAATATGTATATAATTTAGGCCTATCAACTCTCGAGCATCCGAAGCATCAGAATTTCAAAAAAATGTCATTTACTGCCTCAAAAATTCAGTTTAAGTTTTCGTTCAATGGTAAGCATACAACGGTTGGTATTTTGTTTAGTTGAAAGCCTAAGAGATTATTCAAAAATTATCCATATGATTATTTTAAAATGTATCTACTATTTATTATGTTTGTTTGCCTATCTCCGAGGAAATGATATATGTTGACAATAATCAAATAATTCAATTATTCTCTAAAAAAAATAAAGAAGTTGACATCATTAATGCAATCTAACCATATTTCGTTGTGTGTATTTGAATAAAATAAATTATTAAGAATCAAGGCCAAGTCCTTAATTAGTATTATCTTTAGACTTGTGATATCCAACAGACAAATTAAATCAAAGTTATAAAGAGTTGCGACATCTTACTCATAAATATATCAAATGTCTTATATTTTGACATACAATAAAACTTTTTCTTCAGAAAATTATTTTAATCAAAATATTAAGATCTCTAAAAATAAAAAACTAAAAAATAGAGGACTGCCCGGGTAGTCTACTAGAGGATCTGGGCTGCCCATGGGCCTGACGGTTGGAGTAGTTTTAACAAAAAAAAAAGAATGCAAGACCAGTTTTAAAAAAATATTTTTTCTTTAGAGTATTAATAAAAATGGCCGCATTTATCATCCCCTTTTTAATTTTTTTTGGTGAGATTGCTAATGACAATTCAGAGGTGAAACATCAGTTAAAATTTGATTGGCACATAGAAAAGAAAAATATGTATCTGTGCCAATCCCTAGTAGGTATGTTCCACACTATATTCAGACAATTGTAATTTGTACACGAGTCAATGGCAGGAAGTAGCAGCCGTACCTGGTCCCAATTGTGGTACAACATTTAGGAATGGGTCGGGATTTATTATACTTTCAACAGGTGAATCTTGGATTTACAATTCAGTCACTGTTAAATAAATCCTTTTGAAAACTTTTTACCAGAAAAAAAAAAAAACTTAGATTCCTTAGAATTATTACTGGTAGCTATAAAAAAGCGAGTATTGATAAATTTTATGTTTGTTTAATTTTGAAAAGAACAATAAACAAAATTAATTTAGTTAGAGACGAAATCCTCATCTCAACTCATGCTAAAACTCGCTATTTTTTGTTCTGGCAGATTTTTCATCTCCCTCTTTCAATTTAGAGGAAACAAAAATTAAACCAAGAAAAATTCCTGCTTAAAGGAAATGTAGTTAGGAAGTTCGTTTCTTACATTACTAATTGATGTGACTAGGAGACCGTGAGCAACGAATCAGGTCGAACATTAATTAGCTTGCATTACATCACATGTATGTCTATATCGCATTATCAATAATTGTAGATAGAAATATGTTATTTCACGTTCCAGTATTTCTGGTTCGCTTGCATTTTTTTTTTTTTTAACTAATTAAAAATCACTGTCGGTATAAAATCTTAGCTTATTTGTTGACATTTGTAAAATGAAAGATAAAAACGGACATCTCCAGTCCAGCCCAGCCCAGCCCAAAATGGTAACACCTGTATTGGGCTGAATACGGCCCGTTTCAATAATGATTGATACTGGTCTTGCAGTTAACAAAGAATAATGGCACAAATCGAATTGAAAAGACAATTGTTGTAACTTTTGGGCTATATCTAATATCTGCATTATCTGTTCATAATTCTACTAAATTCGTTGTAACGGTGTTGGGCCACAATCTTTCTATTATATCATAAAAATGCTCGGGATAAAATGCAATTTAGATCAACAAGTATTTTTGAATATTTTATTATGCATGTTTTGTTAATTTTCAGATTTTCATGAACGCAAAACCCCAAATTTACATTTATACCAAATAAAAAAAAATCGAAACAGCTCATTTTGTGAGAATTCGAATTTTATCCAGACCGCCAAACCAATTAAATGCTCCTTTTTTTCGGGCACAAACAATTTTTATAGAAAATTTCGGCATGACAACCCTTTTCAAGATGGGTCCATTGAAATGACTCCTTCCTTGTTCTCCATGTCAAAAAAAGAGGGGATCGTTATTTTATTTGGAGGTCTCTCGATTGAAATCGTATGGTCAATTGACAACTTCAATTTTTGGGGCCGCTAAATGATTCAGCGGTCTGGGTGAATTTCAATTTTTGATTAGAGTATTTTGGTTTTTTTTTTTTTTTTTGTGTGATTGTGGTAGAAATAAAAATTTCAGCCCAAACCCTGAACCCTGCACAAAGAAAGTGGTTTGTGATACGGGGCCAATCGCCCAATCATACGTTACTTCACACACAAGATGTTTGATAAAATTCTCCGGTGAGAGCCTTCTCCATTCAGCCAAACAAAAATAAAAGGGAAGGGACAAATGGTAGTTAATTTTATCTTCTAATTAGTATCTAGCAGTAAAGTTTCCCGATCTGTGTAGGTGAACATCATCCACGTTACGGCAAATTCATATCCCATGACTATTTTAAACGAAGTAATTGTGATTTGTCTTATGCCGCCTGCTTGCAATCGGCACACAAGATGTTCGACAATATTCCTGAGTGAAAGTTACTGGGAGCCAGGAAACAACAATACTAGTTTCTATTGGCGAGTTGTCGTGACTCTCTTAGGATGAGTAACAGATGAGTAAGGTGTAGAACCAGGTACTTGTTGTAATTTGACAATTCTATTACCTGATGAGTTTACAATTTGACAATTCTATTACTTGACAATTTGTTGCAATTTTTTTTTTTTTGAATTTTTGTAGAAACTTGGTGCTCTCTATCAATGCAAAATTGTAAACCAATTTAGGTGGAGAGGCATCTATCATAGGTTTGTGTTTCATAAGAAGCTTAATTTTAGTCTATTTACATTGATGTGGCACTACAGCTAATAATCTAACTTTCTCACCAAAAACATCCCTTTCTCTAACCAGTTTGCCCTTTACCCACTAGTATGCCTTCACATGATATAATGTTATTTTTTAATGTGTTACCGTCCTTGTTAATACTGTAGTGTTCCTTTTAATGCGCGGTGCTAAATGCTTCATTTTCTTTGTTTCAATATCGCTGTCCCTTTAAGATAATTTTGAAGTGAGTAGGAGCCCTGTTGGAATGATGTTGTGTTTAGGGGTGTTCAAATGGTTCGGTTTATTTGGTTTTGAACCAAACCGGTAAGATTCGGTTTAAATGGTTCGGTTATTCGGTTGAATTAGTTCGGTTCGGTTGATTTTGTGACTTAGTTTGGTTTAAATGGTTCGGTTTTGATTTCTCAGAACTGATTAAACCGAACCGACCGATTTTATTGATACGTTGAGACTTCGAGTATTATTTTGGTTCATTAATCCTCGGTTCAACCGATCAAACCGAAATTATGAATGTATAGGTATATTGAGTTTTGATTTTTGAGAAAATTCGGTTCAACCGATCAAACCGAAGTTTAAATTGGTTTAAATGGTTCGGTCTTAATTCGGTTTGCTTTTTTAGTTTGGTTGGTTCAGTTGGATTTTCAAACTTCGGTTTTAAGTTCAGTTTGATTATTTTAGTTTGGTTTAAACTGAACCGTTTGAACACCCCTAGTTGTGTTGCTTATGTGATTATGAATTTTTTTTTTGCATTTAGTTTCTTCCTATCCTCATAATAAAGAAATGGAAAAGAAAACCCTTTTTTGTGTAAAAGACGAATGTCCTTGTTAAGTTTGCTACTTTTTGCGTGTTGCAAAAGTGATGCCTGAAAAATTCCTGGCATTGTCTTTTTGTTTTTTTGATGAAGGCTGAGAAATCAATATTATAGCAAGTGCCTCACTTTAGTTTTGATTATGGCATTTCTCATGTGAGTCTGGAGTTTTGATTATGGCATTTCTCATGTGAGTCTGGATTCTCTCAATGAGACTAGCACTGTTCTAGATCTCATTTTAAGTCTCTCTAATTTTATTTTTTAAAAATGGTGAATTAGCAGTTTTCTTTGTGTCTTTTTGATGGTGTACTACACATATTGCGTTGTTTGCGGTACAAGCACATAAATTAATCAGAAAAAGGTTGTTTTTTTCACTTATGAAAAGAAAAATCCCAAATTTCATGCAAAACCAGATTTTTTTTTTTTTAAAAGTAAAAGAGAAAAGAATTAGAAATATCAAAAACAGTAGGCAAAAAGCTTTATAATATATGCAATAGTATTTGTTTCCGTGACCAATCACAAGCCACGACTGTGATGGTTCCTTAACATTCTTTGCGCTTTCTATGATGGTTCATGAATATCGTACAAAAGTCTTTGTTTTTGATGTACACATGAACATCTTTCCAAAGGTCCGTTTTCAAACTAAAGGACATATAAAGCTTACACAAATTAGGTATTTGTTACCTTTTTCTTTTGAAGGATGCAGGTGATTCTACCAACAAATATATTTAAAATAACTGAATGGAAAAGTTACTGATACAAATTAGGACACAATAAAAGAAATAAAAATAAAAGAATGTAAATGCAAACTCACACAGAAAAAATAAAAGATTCAAAGAAATTTAATCTATCTATCTGGAAATTAGGAAGAGTTGGATATTGCTGTTACAAGAAGATATTTTGTTAAGTTAGATATTTGTTACAAGTTGACTTGCTATTCTTCAGTGTAGAACAACTTCCTTTCCAGCTGTTGCTAAATGAAATTTTGGAAAATAACATATGCCATGGCTACTACTATTTATATCACCTCCGCTAGTGCCTAGTAGCATTTTCTAAAGCGCAGCATATCACCATACTATATGTCTTCTGAACTCCGACCCATTTGACTCCTACTGTTCTACAAGGTTCTCAAAAGTATATCATATACTAATAGCAAGTAGATTTACCTCTTTGCACCATTGGTGCATACTATCTCCAATACATATTAGTGAAGAGATATTAATGAATTAATTACAAGAACATAAAACACTGTTTTGTTTTCATATTTGTTTCTTGAAAATTTCCGTTTTCAATGGGTTAATCAGCAATTCCCAAAATACAGTTTAATTTAGTCACAAACAGTTTGTGACTTCTTGTGATTTGAACCCATCAGACGGGAAACTCTGTTGTTTTTACTATTTTGATGTATCCATTCTTTTTAATCAGCTTATTGCCTATTCTCTAAAAAGTTTCCTTTCACTAACTGTTAGAACGTTCAAGCATGGTGGAGCAATTTGGGTCATTAATTTCTTTAAAATGTGCCACATTTTGTGGTGTGTTTAGTCTATGGTAAATGGGGCAGCTATAGTTAAGTCATTGAAATTCCGAAAGCCAACTCTAGTGCATATCATCTCCAGCAGTTCACAGTCTGGGCTGTATGCCCTGGAGCATCCAATTTGCCAGGTTATTGGTGGCTGCATAAAGCAAATTTCAATGCAATAAAAGATAAGCTGTTTATTTTTGTGTTGCGCGGGGCGGGGAACGCGGGGGGGGGGGGGGGGGGGGGGGGGGGGTGGTCTCCAACCATTTGACAGTATTCTTAGTCGTGCAATTTTAGATTGGATGGTTCGGATTGCATCTGTTTAAATTTAATGCGATGCAATATGAGCAGCCTGATCTCAACTAGACAGTTAAAGATTAATCCCTGGTCCCTAATATGAGGTGCAGTGTTATTTTTCCCCTGTATATGTTTTATGTTTGTTGCTAACATATGCTACATAAATCATGATTAAACATGTGATATCTTGCAATTGTTCATGTAATATTTGATTAATTATTGCAAAACCTCTCTCTCTCTTTTAAAAATAAATACTACTGTTATTTTTCTAAAAAGATGGATGAATAGTGAACAAATTATTGTTAACAAGGATCAAATTGCCCCTCTCCACTTGAACAATTTGCAACTGTCCAATTTGTTCCCTTTGTCATGGATGTATACACATTTCCTTTGAACAAGGACACTCTTATACTAAAAATCCTTAACTAACAAAAAAGTAAAGGGGCAGCTTGAAACATATGTATAACCTCCACTATAGTGACAAGCCATATTTTATAATAAATAATAAAATGATGATAGATAATTTATTTCCCTTGTCCTTTTTCTAGTAACATACAATATGACTTGCATATCATTTAATTTTACCTTCTTTTTTTAAAGCTCCAGTAAAGGTAAAAAATATGCAGAAAGAACTTCTGTTATAAAATTCAGTATAGATATAGTTTGTATGATTTCAGTACTCTTTCTAATTTTTCCTTAACATATGAAAATTACTTTGTCTACTAAGATACTGTTACTAGGTTAACTTGATCAGCTCTTTTTGATATGACATACACCACAACTAATTAACATACTATAAAATGTTTACATATAATTCTTCTTAATTACTCTTTTTAAAAAAAATTAAATTTGAAAAAGCTGGCAAAAGAAATCAAGTTCTATTTTCTTGAAAATATATGCACTAGCTACTATAATTATTCTGTAGCAAATATTTTTTTTTATCACTCACAATGCAGGTTTATTTATGAAAAATTGTTCTTTATAATTTTTTTTATAAAGAATATTTGAACTTTTTTTTGCAGTTTACTTTGTTGATACTGCTCTCAATTGACAGGTTCACCCCCCCTTCAAACCTCCTTCCCTCCTCTACTTTAACTTTTAACGGCTATCCACGGCCTATAAATACGGGCAATAGAACTAAACATAAAGACTTAAGTTAGTGTGTGTGTATTGCATTAAAAAATCTTCTTGATTCCATAAATTACATACAAAAAATGCATGTATTGCAATCTCAGGTTGTAAAAGCAAGAGAAAGAGCATCTCCTTATCCTGTGCCAAGAGTAAGACTAATACAACACATTTTGAATTCTTCTACTTTCTAAGCTTTTCTCTTGAGCTTTTTTTGGTTACTCTTAAGCAGCACCATTATATATGATCACAATTCCTTTTTTTTTAGTGTTGAACAATTATTAATATATATATGCCCTAGTATTTCCTTGGTGCATGTGTCACATATATCATGCATCTTTTTACATGTACACATTATTCTGCTAGACAATAAAAACAAAAGGCTGACTTAAAATGAACATAATAGAACTTATTCTAGTTGTAAGCTTGTGTGTGGAATACAATGAGCATTGTACGACTGATGACACATTGGGCTTAAACCTACCATGGCATCAGTTCCTTTAAATTAAAAAGGGCTTATTTTTATGGCTCTATGCATTTGCATGTACCAGTCTCTGTGCTTCTACTTGCACATATGTAAGATCCTCAATTTATAATAAGCTAACAATTTACATTTACATTTATTTTATTTCTTCAGAAAGAAAACCAATCTCTGCAGCGGGCCCAATCTGATGCATCAGCATTTCTTTCACGCGAAACAGAGACAATAAAGTGTGAATGTTGTGCCATGGAAGAAGATTGTACACCTACATACATATCTAGAATCCGTGAATCTTTTGACGGGAAATGGATTTGTGGCCTCTGTTCCGAGGCGGTTAAAGAGCAACTAAGCAAAGATCCCTCCATTTCTAAGGAGATGGCTTTGGAGGCGCACATGGCTATGTGCAAGAAATTTAACAGCACAATCAGGCTAAATCCTAACTTCTATCTAGCAAGTGCAATGAAGGATGTGGCAAAGAAGTGCTTGAACCGAAGAAGATCGCTTGATTCATGTGTTCCGGTTGCAGTGAAGGGGGAAGGATGCAGCAGTGCTAATATTGTGTCAGATATAAAGAACAAGTAATTAAGCACGATATATATAGGTAATTTCTTTTAAATGCTGGCTTCTCTCTAGGATATAGTTGGTTGAAGTTTATATGTTAATAGGTCTCTATGTTTGTTTGGTGGTAGTCTATTTAGGGGTTAAAGGGGAAATGGAAGCATATAGTTTCTCGTGAACAGATGATGCTTAATTAAGGATTAGAATAAAAATTCCGTGCTAGTGTATTTGGGCAGTAGCAATTATATGTAACTTTTGAGGTGTGAAATTAAGTTATTGTAATTGAAATTCTATTATAATTCATTGTAAAAGCAAAAAAAATACTATGGTAAATGAGTATTAATCTTTTCTCGCCGTAATTTACTCAACTTTAGCGTGATTTAAAAAAAAAAAAAAAAAAACAGTGTGGATCCTTACAATCGGTATAATTATTTAAGGAATTAGATTTCGAGGCAAAAACTATGATAGATTTCAGTTAATAATATTTGGAATATGGCATACTGGCATTTCAGTTATGAAGTGAAAACCACTTTTCAGAAGGAGAATAACTTGATAAATTTTCATAAGAGGCTATCAATAAATTTTGAAAAGTAATGCAATTTTTGCCCCCCAACGACTTTTGCATATTGTTCTGAAATCAGAATATCAATATCACAATTTCTTTTTTAAAGTGTTTAATGGTTGACGATTGTTATTGAGAATCCTAAGTAAAATATATCAATCAATATATCAAAATGTTTTTAAGTTCTAAAACACACGAATTGTAATTGAACACACTAATAATTGGGACAAACATGCGACCAAATTATAAATGAGGAGGGTGCAAATGTTTAGTGTCTTTATGTTTTATTGTGTCTCACATTCTATATTTTTGTTTTCAAAATATAAAAGTTAATCCAAAGATATCTATATTAAAATATTTTTGTAATTTTTTTACTATTTTTTAAATGAGTACAAAATCACTATTTTTTATGATCTAGAAACAACTATTTTGAATCTATCTTAAACAATAGTAAAAAAAAATTCAAAAAATATAAAATTTGGTCTCATAACATATTTTAATATGGAAATCATATTGAGTGATTTGGATTGAAAATTTGAATTTTTTAAACAGAAATATAGAATGTGAGGCACAATTAATGAGACATGAAAAGTACTATGAGGCATTTGAACCGTCCTCATTATAAATTGTTAATAAAGTTCATATTTCAGTAAGGATTCAAATATGTGAAAACATTAAAATAATGTTTAATTTAATAATCGATTGTTAACACCAATGAACTACAATCACAGTGTATCAAGTAAGAACCGTTGCACATAAGTCTCATTATAAATAGTTAATAAATGTCATATTTCAATAAGGATTCACATATGTGAAAACATTAAAATAATGTTTAATTTAATAATCGATTGTAAGGATCCACAGTGTATGAAAGGATGATGAGGCTGCATTGCTACATCAAGCTCTTGCCATGTCAATGGATGATATACAGCCTGCGTCAGACATTACCACCACTGACCCAGATTTGACTCTAGGTTTGTTTATGTCTACAAGTGGTTGATTTGTTTGTCAGGCACTGATTTCACACTATTGATAATTGATTGGTAAAGTAAAATTAAAAATAGAAAAGTGGCACCAGTTAGAGATTTCTATATAATTATGTGTTGATTAAGGTGCTAATAGGAGAACATTACTAGTTGTGCAAAGATGATATAAAGGAGAACATTATTAGGTGGGTTCTTGCTTCAGATATTCAATTTAGATCAAGCTTGATTATTTCAATTTGAATCTGGAACTTAGAAAGATAGCACTATCAAGCCCAGGATGGAAAGCAGGGGTTTTTCATCCATTTCCAGTTATACCTTGATTTCAGAAATCTTTAACCCAAATGGTCATGAGTTCCATTTGACTTCTGTACTTGCACATTCTTGGTTCCGGTTCAGCCTATCGTGTTTCTATAATACCAGGGATTGTATCAGCATTCTTGGTATTCCTTTTGGTGGCCGGTACCTTATTATGGTGGAAGTTCGTACAAGAAGTTAGTATTCTGTTCAAAGAGCAAAGGTAATATATATCTAAGTGTCCCTTCACTTTTCACTCTCTTATTTAATTGTTAAGGGACATCTCCATTTGAAAGAAAGGGGTATATTTGTCAATTTAACTTTAAAATGAGCTAAATAACATTTAATGAATAAAGGGAGATGGAAGATCCTGATGGTTATAAATTTGAGATTTTGCAAAGGGAACCAACACCAGAGCTGTTGTGCCAAGTAATGCTTCGTGTGCATATGTGTGCTTTTTTTTACTGTTATAATAATGGTGGTCACTGAGTCCCTAGTTTTGATGCTTAATTAACAGAGAAGAGAAAAGGCCTTGAAAAAGAGGTTCCAAATGAAGAAAAGAAAGTACAAGAGATGGATTCCCTTGAGGAATCTTTGCCAAGTAAATTGCCATGTATAGATCGGCTGCGAGAAGAGCTGTCCTGTGCTGTAAGCACATATTTCAGAATCCTTTTTAGCTTCTGTTTTTATGTCTTTCTCGTGACATAATCTTTGTTTGTCTTGCTAGATTTGTTTGGAGATTTGCTATGAACCAAGCACTACCTCTTGTGGACACACGTAATCCAAAACTCAGAATTATTGTCATTTATTAATTCTTCATTTCTGAAATTTAACAATGAATTGTGTTTACAACAATCTACTAATCAGTCATAAGCACTTTAAAAATTCTCTAGTCTAAAAATATATAATAATCTTTCTTTTTTATATAATAATTCATTTCAGAAGTTACCAATGGAATTTTGCTCCTAACTAATTACTAAGTAGCCAGAAACTTTTGTAAATCAATAAAATTAGAGATGTGGGAAAAAGTTTCTGGGGTATTTATTTCATTGAAAAAAGTAATTTGGAAGGGTGAACATATATAATAAAGCCTTATTCCTTTTTTTTATATCTTATATTGACAGCTTTTGCATCAAATGCATCAAGAACTCCACTGCTAATGTGGAAGGTGTTGCTCCAAATGCAGAGAACTAATAAGGTAAAACCAATTATTACCATATCATGCAGTACGCCAGTATCGGTACCAGTCCTTGTACCTGTACCTGTACTGAGTGACTAAACAGAGTTTGTTATTAATTTTACTGAATTTTTTTCTTTAGTTGACAACTGAGAAAAACAACTATGTTGTATAACTATACCTGCCCCAAATAGGCTGCTTTAGCACCAAAAGTTTTACTGAGGAAAACAACAAGCTGAAACAAGAGAGTTGACAACTGGTAATCATTAGAAGTCCCCAGTAAATGTTGGTACACTACCGACACGACAATATATTTAACTTAAGTTCAATATTATTGTTGGAAAAGTGATGTCTGGGTTTAGCCTTCTTAAACAACGAGTAAATAATAAAGAGGGGGTTCAAATGCCTCTATTTTTTACGTCTCTTATTCCCATTAAATGATAACATAGATTCAACATTTCAATTTACATGTTACAAAACTTTCAGCAATGGGAGATCATGCACTATCAACACAGTTCTATGGAATACCATTCAACTCCTATTCTCGGAGGAGGTAGAGACAAGAAAACAATCGATCATTCTGAGACAACAGTTACCATTAATTCTAGAAGAAACAACAATAATCCCAGAAGCTTTGTCGTGACCTCTCAATTGGTTTACAATGTGGCCATGAGAAGAAGAGGTGGCCCGCATAGAATAAGCCAATCAGAGGATGCCACACTGGCAGATAGGTTGCAGACAGAGGAGTATATGCTGGCGTTTGGTGGGCCCGCTGAGCAGCAGAGAAGCACTATTCATGCAGTTCGTGCAAATTTGAGAGCCATGGTCTCTAGAGTTTCTAGAGCTGTTCATATCAGATATAGAAATCGACCCACATAGCATACTTGTCCTGGTCCTACTGTGAAAAAATGAATGTAATTATGCTGAATCTATGAAAATATTATGTTTAGTTACTTTTTCTTTTTCTTCCCTTTTCTTTTTGTTGTGTAAACTTTTTTTTGGTTGTAGGGTTTGTTTTCTCTTTCTTCCCTTTTCTTTTTGTTGTGTAAACCCTGTAAGGCAGTGCGGAAAAACGAAACCAAATCCTCTGCCCCCCGGGGGCAGGAATTTCCTGCCCCCAGAGTCTCTGCGGGTGGGACCGGTTACTGTTTTAAGGGTTTAACTATTGTTACTGTTTTTAAATGGGCCCCACCCACAGAGACTCTGGGGGCAGGAAATTCCTGCCCCCCGGGGGACAAAGGATTCGGTCTCCGGAAAAACTAACAGGAATTTGCTCGATTCCATATCTTATTGTTTGCTTGCTAAAAGTTATGACGTCGACCATATTTTATTCTCTTTAATATTGGAGGCCTTTGATGACTGTACAACAGAGAAAAGAGGCCTCAGCTTATGTTCATCTCCTTCATATTGTATATCTCATTACTTAATAAAAACTGAATAATGTTGAATCAACCATGAGATGAATACAATAAAAACCTTTACACCGTATTTTTTTGATCCAAAATTATGGTGTCCAATTTCACTACAGAACATCAGGATTCCAAATAAGAGAGATAAGAACTTAAGCACCACGGAATAAAATAAGATGCCTTGATTGTGTTTTTAAGCTTCATCGCCATGCAAAAGTAACGAATCATATAATTTTTTGAGGAAAAATATGGGTCATGCCCAAATTTCATTAATACTTACAGTTACAGAGATTGTTCCAACATGATTGAAAAAGTTAAATAAGAAAAATGTGCTCAAACAGTTGAAACATAAATGAATATTGATTACCATCTAACTACAACGAAACATAAATGAAAAGTAACACAGTAAACATAAATTATTGGGAAAATTAACAGATTACCCTAATTTCTATAATTTTCAAACAAAGCACCCCTCCTTTAAAATAATTAACAAAATATCCTTCTGGGCCCCTCATTTTTTCCTCTCTCTCTATCTCTACCTTCTAATTACTCTCATCAAGTTTGGCACCTCCTTATCTCTCATTAGACTTTAATGAATGCATAAATATTTAAGAAAAAAATGTAATTCAAACAATAATATTTTTGTATACATGCAACAAAATTTTCAGTTAGATAATATATATATCGAATTCATGTTTTTTTTTTTTTTTCTGTAAAAGTACTTATACTAATGTGCATCATGATGAAATTATTTACATGATTATACAGTACGTTATTGATAGGCCTAAATTATATACATATTCGATCTTATTTTTATCACAAAATAACATTAAATATTTTGTATTTTGAATATAAAAAAAATAAAATACACCTATAATCAAGTTACTGTATTTGCTCGGTTTTAACTTGTGATAATGAAGAAAAATGAAGAAAAATATCCAGTGCAAACGCACGAATTATGATATGGTTGCACTAAGTACTTAGATGAATTTCTGAACCTGCGCCAGCTTTAAAAAGGTATAATGAGCTATGCATCAAAATCCGTGCGGACGCATGGATATCGATGCAGCTGCACTCTGGTCGCACAGAAAAAGTCCGATCCCGATGCGGGTGGCCTAGCCGCACTGTAGCAGCACATAGAACTGAAACCTGAACTTAAAATAGCCATAACTTTTGACTCGTAACTCCGTTTTGGGCATATGACCACTTTTCGGAAAGCTAGTGACAAGATCTACAACTTGAGAAGCATAGTGTGAACGGACTTTGATCGCAGACAGCCTAAAAATGCATCTGCACATGTATACCTATGGAATGGCAATTGGGTTTTTGGTGAAAATATAAAATGGAATATATGGGATGGAATGCCATGTACACAAAGAAAATAAATATTTGGATTTTCAGTGAGCCCAATTAGTCTAAAATCTTTAAAGTTAAATATCATATATAATAAATTTGTGGGTCCCATAGTCGAATTGTCTTCTTCACTTTTCTCTTCTTCTCTTTCTAATTTCTTTGTACGGCCGATTTTGGCCGAAGCACAGATATTTGTTTTAAATCAATTTTTTTCTCATAATAGCGACTGATTGGGCCAAAGCAATGGTATTTTTGAACTAGGGGTAAACACTCCTTCGAATTAGGGGTATGCACATGAAAAAATTAGTACTAATTCTAAAAATAAATCAAATTCAGGAGTAGGCACTTACCTACTCCTGAGCCTTCATAGATCCGCCCCTGGCTACAGTGCAGCCAGGTCACCCGCACTGGCTGCTACAGTGCGTCCTCATTGGGCTGATCTTGACAAAATTTAAAAATCTCAATGTAAATTTTTCACAAATCTAAAGTTCAACCCTTGACTAATCATGATTTACCCCACAACTCGATTACTTAAACTTTTCATTTCCCTAAAGGTGTAGAATTTGTAAACTTCATGTATCTAAATTTGATACAAAAAATGCACTCTTATTTGCGAAAATTCTTTTTAAAATCCTCTAAGCTTGGATCTAACTTAGGTTAGAAAGTCGCAGATTTCATGTGTTGATACATGCAGAAGTTTTTGGAAATTTTTCGAGCTCAAAGGCATCCCGTAGGATTGTGCCAGTACTCTTTTTTATTACTTTGAGAGATGAGCTCAAAGGCATCCCGTATGATTTATTGTGCCAGTACTCTTATTTATCTCCATATTTTTCCTTTGTTTCATTTTTTTTTCATTTGCCTATATCATGAATACACACATCCCTAGGCATTAAATTAATCATACCCATTAATATCCCGATCTTTCTAAATTTATTTTCCACATAAATAAATTTAAATTTCTAAGTTTTCATTTTCTTAAACCTTTATTTCCATAAAGTTATTTGCCAAATTATATGGTTATTTTCAATTACTCCAAGGGTATTCCTAAAAACTCATTAAACTTCTCATTAAAATTTCTAATTTTTTGAACAATCACTCAAATTTATCAAAAGTTTATTTTTTACCAACTTTTAACACAAAAATTTAAACATGACTTTATACTTTATACATTTTCAAACAATTAAGTCCAATTATGAAAGACTATTTTTCATAACCTTGTAAAACATCTCGATAAATTTGCAATTTTAAGCAATTAAGTTCAAAATCACAAATTATATTCATGGTCAAGTAAAAAATCAAGGTTATAGATCATAAAATTAGAAAAAATTGAAAAAAAAAATAAACATGCATGCAAGATACAATTTCTTCCCAGTTATTAAAAAGATAAACTCTTAAATTTATATTTTACTTATTTGACAGTATTTCATTTAATTAAACTTTCTTATAATCAATCAAAAAAATATAAAATTGAAAAGTTTACAAAAAATATAAATACTTTTGAGATTTAAATAAGAAGTACAAAATATGAGATACAAAAATAATTTATCTTCATATTTTAACACAAAAAACTATAGGTTGTTAATATATTTTCTTCTCCGTTTGGTTACAAATAAGACAATACTTAGATGAAAATGACAATTATCTTCGGTATTGATGGTGTCCAATTAGTAGATTGAAATGATAATATAAGTGTTTGATTCTTGGATTTGGGATAGGTTCATTTTTGTAAATTTAAACCGCAATACATCAAATTAATGCATGTATTCTTGCATTTGGGATAGGTTCATTTGAGAATATATATAAGTGTTTGATTCTTGCATACATGTGCTGATGTGAATGCCTACCTTTCTCTACCTTGTTGTTCAAATATTTACTGTGTCACTGTTATATGGTATATTATCGATATTTTGATTCGATTTCTATTTTTGACAAATATCTTTGCATCTTAATTGTTGTTTTATGTTATCACGTATGTAACATTATTTGTTGTGTAATATTTGAATTTACAATTTAATTCTATTAATTTTGCAATTTACTTTTATTTTTTGTATGCTTTTATTGTATAATAAAAGTGAGATGTACGAATATAGTATTGTACCCGATAAGTTAATGGGTTTGAACTCGATTAGCTATTTGAATCCAATTAGTGCTCTACCCTGATAGAAATTTTGGATCCGCCCCTGATTGTAGCAGCACGCGGAACTGGAACCTGAACTTAAAATAGCCATAACTTTTGACTCCTAATTCCGTTTTGGGCATATGACCACTTTTCAGAAAGCTAGTGACAAGATCTACAACTTGAGAAGCATAGTGTGAACGGATTTTGATCGCAGACAGCCTAAAAACGCATCTGTGACCAAAGTCTGCTTCTCAAGTTGTAGATTTTGTCACTAGCTTTCCGAAAAGTGGTCATATGCCCAAAACGGAGTTACGAGTCAAAAGTTATGGCTATTTTAAGTCCAGGTTTCAGTTCTACGTGTTGCTACAGTGCAGCCACGCCACCCGCATTGGGCTCGGACTTTTTCTGTGCGACCAGAGTGCAGCTGCATCAATATCTTGTGCGTCCGCACAGATTTTGATGCATAGCTCATTATACCTTTTTAAAATTGGTGCACGTTCAGAAATCCATCTAAGTACTTAGTGCGACCGTATCGCAATTCGTGCGTCCGCATTGAATATTTTTCTTCGATTTTCTTCTTATCTACAAGTTAAAACCGAGTAAACACAGTAACTTGACTCTAGGTGTATTTTATTCTTTTTATATTCAAAATATAAAATATTTGATGTTATCAAAATCCAGTGATTTATAGTCCAATGTACAAAGATGCCTATACATTGCAATGTACCATAGCCCATCTCAATATATGAATATTTCGTATTCAAAAATTAAGTACGGATATAGTTTTAGATTTTAATTATTTATATTCTAATAGTAGATGTATATTATATAATTTAATATATATTATAAAAAATATTTTGTTATTTACAATTATAATTAGATAAATATTATAAATTTTAATTTTTTTAAGTAATATTTATATTAATTTTTAATAAATATATATATATTTTTTTATCACTGCCCGTAGACTTACACACACCCACACTCACTCTCTAATTCCCTGCACTAACAGGGATCGAACCTATGCCCTTCTGAATGAAGAGCTATACCCCACTTCCAACTGTGCTAACACAGGGATGGTTTTTTTAATAAATATTCAATCCGTTGTATTCGTATCCGTTTCATCCCTGTGTCATTCAATATAAGATGTCAATATTTTGGGAATTGTGATCAGATGAACGCATCTCATTTCTTGTTCTAGTAAAATTGTGACTTGACTTGGCAATAAAAAAGTCACATTTGATCATTAACTTATATTTCTGTCACAATTTCGAACTCGAGAAGAAACAATCTACTGGACATATTTATTTTTCATCAATACACGCAGGCTGTGATTTTGGCACGAAGAAAACATTATTATAAAATAAAATGAGGGATAAACTTGAAAAATAAACATATAAATATTTGTAAAAAGAAATTATTTATTAATGAAAATCGTTGGTGAGCTATCTGCTCCCTGACCTTAAAAAAACTTGAAAAAAATAAAGGAGTGAAATAATTGGATTATTATCTAAAAAGGTTGTCAAGTCCAACTTCCATATGCCATTTATCTAATCAAAAATTTTTATTTTATTTGTGCTATTTTTACTTATTACAGTCAACTCCTTAATATTAAAAATCACTATATAACAAAGATGTCAGAATTTTTTTTTACCTTATTTCAACTTGGAGTTTGATTTTCTTCAATAAACAATTATATATATGTGGAGGAGGCAAATTTGAGTCAGACTAGAAGAATCCGTCCTTCGATCGAGTTCGTATCCTCTGCATTAACGGAACTTGCGTTAATAGATATGGACCGTTTGATTGAGATCTGCACTAATATTGTAGGATCTCATGTGTTATAAGTGTGGATCGAATTCGCTCCAATCCTAATTAGACGGTCAAGATGCATAGTATCTTTCGAGTTAATGCAGAAGATACAGACTTCCTTCCATCCGGATCCGAATCAAACTCGATCTGATTTTTTTAGAAACTCAAACTGAGTCGAACCAACCTGACTTGATTCGAGACATCCTAAGACTTGAGACTTATTCGAAGCAGGAATGGATCACTTGAAATCTGATCTGACTAAATAGATGACAGTTGGAGACCCGAATATAATTCAAAGTCAAAACTGATCCCATCCTAAAATATTCAGAAATAAAAAAAAAACATAAACCCAATAAAATTACAGTCCCAAATTTTTATTATATATTTAAAAAACAACTACGGAATACAAATTGTTCCATTCCAGGTAAACCGGAATGACCACCTGAACGGTTGATAAGCTCGCTATGGACTAAGACTAAAGGCCTAATTCGTACAGGCCTCTTTTTCTTTGACAGTAAATAATAGCCCAATTTAGAACCGGCCCATTAAGCCCAATTACGATTTCTTCTTAGTTTCTAATTTATTTATCCGACAGTGTCCTGGACGGGACGAATGGCCTACCGGTTGATAAGGTTGCTGTCAAGAACTTTGTTAGGGATGGTGGGCCGTCCGATCAAATCAAACGTTTCCAATCAAATCCTGTCAAAAGATCACATCGTAACAAGAGGTATAAATGACTTAAGCTGCTTTGCATTGGATATGGGTTATGATATTTTATTATTAAATCTCATTATTTGTATCTGTCTCATATGAAGATTTCTCTGGGGTTTTTTCCCTGGGTCTGTGAAGATTTCTCTGGGTTTTTTTTTCCTGGGTTTGATCATGGACGCCAGGTACAATATCTAGAATTATTTTACTAATTAGTATCTTGTGTTGATCTCAAGCAGAACTGAACTCGCAGTTTTTTACTTAAGAGTCGGTTAAGTACTGTTTTGTTGGCAACAAAGAAAGTTCACATTGCTACTTCTTTTAAATACAAATTTGAGACGGGTAAATTATGTGTTTCATTTGTTTTACTAAAATTTGATTATGCCAGTGTTCCTGAATTCGTCTCTGCTTCTCTGGTTTTGCATATTGGACCAATCTAAAGAATTGAAGGAATTGAAAGAAATTGCAAAGCTTGAGAAAACGGCCCAGTACTGGAAAGCCCGAACCTATTTTTCATTGGGCCTGGATCTTTTCTTGGACTGTGTTCAGGCCCGCTACAAATGGCGGGGCTGTTATTTCAGAAAACGAAATTTTTGAGTTTTGTAATTTTTCAAATTTAGTTTGAATGTGTCAACTTATCAAGCACAAAAATCTCCTTGTTTTCAGTTCCGGCTCCTTACTCAAGTTATTCATTTGTGAGAGCGGAGATGCAGACTGTTTATTTTAAATCTGATAATAAGGTTATTTGAATTGCTCCTGAAATCTGATAATCAGTTTATTTCAGATCGGTCCTGAAATTATGATTCTAAAATCAGGTTATTTGAATTGAAACGGGTATACAATAGACATCGGACCAAATTTGATTTGAACCATTTGATCCACGTTGAGAATCGAGTGAAAATTTAACATTATAAACTGTTCCGAAATATAAACCGGGCGTACAAAATTTCAACATAAATCGAACCAGTAGCGGAACAAATCCACAATGGAGTAGGCAGTCCCTGGATTTTGAAATACGTCATCAGACTCATATATAGTTGGCTTGTATCTGAATTTTGCCTATTCTGGCTGAACCTAAGCAACATGTTTAAAATTATTATTTTGAGCTTAAAATTGGATGAAAGTATTAAATTGTTTTGAGCTAGATACTTGAAGTGCTTGTAATATTGGTAAAAAGTAGTTGATCCTTGTAAGATTTTTGTTTGTTAGTATCTTGTCTTAAGTCTCGATTAATATTAACTCAGTTTGATAATTATACTATATAGTATGAAGTTAATAACTTTGACATTTTTTTTATCGAATTGTTTGAAAAGAAAAGAGATCTCCATTTAAAAAAATAAGTGCGTGGACAATTTTAGTTTTAATAATAATAATGAATCAATGATAATGCATAATGCATAATAAAATGTTTAGTCTCGTTTTACCTCTATACAAGTGTTTAAACCTGTATGAGATAAGGAGTATTCAAATTATTTGCCTATAAAGCAATGAAGAGGTGATAATAACACATTATTTCAAATATCATGCCCTTCTGGTACTATTAGCCTTTTGTAATATTATAATGTATTAGTTTTTGACGGTGTTAAAATTGGATGCTGAAGTGCTAGAAGGTTAACCTTGTGAAATAAATTGGAAGAAAATTCAAATTCCCATGCCATGTGGTATTCCTATTAAACAACTGTCACATAAACAGAATTTGAATAGAAATTCTTTTAGAAAAATGGGAAAAAAACGCAGCCAATGTACGACGTGTTCAGTCAACAATCTAAGATTCAAAGATTTGAATAGTAGCTAGCTTGTGGGTGTCTTTTCTGCATTTAATGATTATTTAGAAGCAAAATTAAGAGCCACTTGGCAAATGTGATTGGAGGAATGGAAATGTGTATGTTTTCAAAGTCATATTATTGTTTTTTTTTTTTTCAGTATTACAACCGTTCCTTTTTTAGGAAACCAAATTCTCTGCCCCCGGGGGCAGGAATTTTCTGCCCTCAGAGTCTCTGCGGATGGGACCGGGGTGGGACCGATTACTGTTTTAAGGGTTTAACTATTGTTACTTTTTTAAATGGATCCCATCCGTAGAGACTCTGGGGACAGAAAATTCCTGCCCCCGGGGGGCAGAGAATTCGGTCTCTCTTTTTAGACTGAGAGCATATCATGTTCAATAATTGCATGGGTGATTGGTTGGGGAATGATGACTGCCAAAACCCTAAAAAAAAATTAAAATAAAACTAAACCTGTGTACCAAGAAAACTAATATGAGAATGATATATGACACAGGCAACAAATTGAATTTATGCATCGTAAACACGACATAATATTTTGACATGCACAATTGGTAACATCAAAAGTCATATCAATACAGAAGAAAAAAGATGTATACATTAATTAGACACAAAAAGTTTTGTTATTTAAACAACATGCATAATTAATAAATTAGTCGCATGATAACTACTATAGACATATTATATGAAAAAGCAAAAAGAAGATAAAATAACACATCAAGTGGATCATAGTAGCAGCATGTCCACAAATACCTACATGATAACATCAAATTAATTTTCTTTTATAAATTAATGGAGACTTATATGACCTCTATAATCTGTGTTTATGAGTTTATGTGAACATCTCTCTATCTTGTGGAATTGGAATTGCAAGAGAATTTACTCTTCAAAATCTCTCTATAGGATACTCAAAGGAGGGGGAAGAACCAGATGGAGACTCCAGAGTATATGGCAATACAAAGTTACTCTAACAGTTCGTATTTTTGGATATCTTATGCTAAATGAGAGACTCCTGACTCATGCTAATTTGTTAGCCAGAAACATGAATTGTGAGCCGAGATGTGTGATGTGTGAAGTGTGCCACCTTGAAACAACGGTACACTTGATGTTTCAATGTCAGTTTGCAAAAGAAGTGTGGTTTCGACTGAGAGAAATGACTCTTACAACGATTACAGATGTTACTGAAGAGGCGTGGACATAGATGAGGTATGGGAGTCATTCCTGTCTCAGGCTCAGGTCAATAGCAGTAGACTAAGAGAGCTGGTGCTCTGCACATGCTGGCATATCTGGAAGACGAGGAATTCCAAAATCTTCAGGGATGAAATTGTAACACCAGGGGTTTTGTCAGACAGAATTCGGGTGGAACACACGATGTGGTGCAAATATTGCTAGAAACAGAGTCATCTCAATTAAATTTAAGATGCCTAGATGATGTAATAGGATGTTAGCTGTATTGTAACTCTTGATCAGCCTCTGCTAGGATTTAAAAAAAAAAAAGAGTTTATGTGAACATATGAATCCATAATTTATTGAAAATTGTTTGAACACTTCACCACTTAAAACTGGTTAGTCATTTTAAAATAGCATAATAAAATGTTAATATGTAAAGCTTTTTTGATGTTTGAAATGGACATATCGGATCGAACACGTGTCATGATCTCCGCAACATGGAATCCAATCGAGGTACCTTGAGTCTCTTTCTAATTAATTTGTAAAAGTAAGAGGAGCAACATGCAAATAAATATAAAAATGTAGCTTGCTAAGTCTCTCTTGTAATTTATAATCATTAAATGAGGAAGTGCTTCATGGCTATTTAGGTGCCAAGTGTAACACCGTCCATGGAAAAAGGCAAACCCATGAAAATAACACCAATAATTTCTACTAATAATTGTGGCTAGCTAATCTTGATATTCATGGTAAATTAATTAGTATTCCCAAACCACAAATCTGCTGTAGTCTTGCTTAAATTCTTCAAATTCTTAGCCTCTTACTAAGTTACTAATACCAGTACACCACAAATTAATTTCAAATACATAATACTGTTTACCACACACCTAACTCGTTGATTGCGCGCCAAGATTTCGGACACAGCTAAACCTGATAAGGACTGGAACCAACAAATTGGTTTTTACATCTATCAAAGATCTTTCAAGTACTGAAGTAAATATGTTCTTGTAATTCCACATTTTAAATATGCAATAAACTTGAGATTGGCGGTGGCACTGACACAATTAACTAGGAAAAAAAATCCTAAATCTGTAGTTACTAAAAAATTAAGAATTCAAACCCTCTCACGATCTCACAGCTTCTGTAAAACTTTTTTACAAAAAAAATGCAATAAATCCAAAAAAATATTAAAACTGTACTTACTCAAAAATTGAGAATTTGAACCCCTCTCGCGATTTCACAGCTTCTACGAAACTTTTCATAAAAAAAATACAATAAACCCTAATAATTATGCAGCATCATATCTCTTGATTAAAAATAAATAACATTTTACCATAATATATCTAATCATTCATCAGATAATAGATAACAGGGCTGCACCAAAGAGCTAAGACAAGTTCTCTGTATGATCTAAAGGAACATACATTTCATATTTGGGATAAAAGAAAAAGGTTACTCCATGCAGAAACCATTATTGGTCCATATAGCCATATAGGTTATTATATATTTTGCAATAAAATACAGGACCTTACAATTCAAATTACGTTCAATTAATTTATGAGAGAGTTCAAATACTTTTATTTTTTTGTGCCTTTAACATATTTTTAGTTTTAAGCATTAATAATTTACAATTTAAAACTTAAACATTGAAACAAAGATTTGATCTATATTATTTTCTCTATGCACATTAAAAAAAATTATGATATTTTGACTTTAATTTGATTGATATCGAACTTGCAAAAATACATATATATAGATAAATTATGAACATTGATATTTCAACTTATTGACTCATATAAATACAAAATTGAAAAGTGATAAACTTTATATGTGCATATAGAGAAAATGATATAGATTAAATATAACGGTTTTATTTTGACATATATAGTTTTTCAAATGTTATTAGAAACTTAAATAGAGACATAATAGAAGCATAAAAAAAATGAAACCATTTGAATTCTCCTCTTGATTTAAATAGAACAATTTTATCGACGTCATTGATTTCTTATAGAAGATTTTGTGAGCTTTTCAGAAAACTTGAACTGAATTATAATACTGTCTCAAATTTGGGAGAGGTTATAGATTTAAAATTAGTACTCATACTGAAAGGAGTTAAAGACTTCCATCCTCATCTCATACTAAAAAAAAAAAAAAAAAAAAAAAAACAAAAACAAAAAACAAAACAAAACAAAAACAAAGAAAGAAAGAAGATCCAAAACTCATGCTGCTAATAATTTGCTGATGCTAGATTAATTTGTAATCCTCAATTTGAAGCTAATTTAGTCCCATAACAAGAATGTGAGAGTATTCGCAACGATAGAGTAACTATCTGCGGGGGTATACCGTCATAAAAGTGTTTTTTCTATTAATGACGGTAGTATTTGCGACAGTATACTGACTTTATATGTGTCATATTATTTTCCTTATTATATCATCCATCATTTTACTTAATTATAGATGACCATATTTATGGTTCCACGCAATAATTTGATGCGTATATACACATTTATTAGCCGGCCAATAAAAAATATCATAATTCTATGGCTGATATTAATAAAAATGTATACAAGCTCCCAATCAACCCCAAAAAATACACCAAACTATAAATTTTAATTTACACATACATGGTACCTAATTAAAAGAATCAAATATACTGACTGTTACATAGCCGTTATAAGTAGTAAATCAAAAAAGTAATGCTACTATGGATATAGGTTAATGATTCTTCTCTGAGGTTGATCAAAATATGTTTACATCATCACAATCAATTGCATTTGAGATTTGAAAACCTATCCGATCGATATGATATTTTATCTTTCACTGTTGGTTCTTTTGTGGCTTTTCTAAAGGAACATTAAATGTTAGTCAGGTTCCAAGTAATTTTCCACCAATTTCTTTCACTGGTCCCATCAACCTACAATCATTGAGCAATGAGGTTAACATTTCTCATAAATTTAAACTTTTGACTTGGTATAAGTTTAATTTGATAATTAGATTTGTTTTAGATGACAAATTTTAATTATTGATTTCGATATATTTTAAGAAATATTTATGTTCAAAATCTTTCATACTTTAAGTTAATTTTGTATATGATGAAACGATGAGTTACTTTCAAGTGTTCATGTCTCAACAGCTCTAGACCTCTTGATCTCATACAAAATAAAATTTTAAATTTTAAATTTAGAATATGAACACTTTTGATTATTAACTTGATAAGATCAACAATACAGGCTCATTAATGCAAGCTGATTTAATGAATTTTTAAATTAAATTCACTAATTTCATAACGAGCTTAAGTTCATAATAACTTTATTTAATATTTTAATTTGTCTCTTACTAATGTTAACAGAATTCTGAAATAAGCAAGCTAGCTAGTAAAAGATCAACAGATTAATACTTACTTTTAGCAAGGATAATATCTTTGTTCAGTGATAAAAGGACAGGGGCCGACAGCCTGGGCCCTGTTACCCCTTTACAAGTATTAAAGGTAATTAAAGTGTCTTGATTAAAAATATGATTTCTCAAAATTTGTATACTATTAATAACATTTATAGCAGTAATAATGAGGTATCTTTTAGGGGTGATTAATGAGCGAGCATGAGCGAGTTAGGATATGCTCTTGCTTGCTTATTAAGTAAATGAACGAATTTAAATGAGCAGATAAATGAGCAAGTTGTCAATGACCGAACTTTTAATGAGCGAGTTATAAGCGGCTCACGAGTTATGACTTATGACTCATAACAACTTGAGACATTGAGCAGATAAATGAGCAGATAAATGAGCAATGTTGTGAAGTCTCCGAGACATTGAGACATTGCACAGATAGTTGAGGAGGTTCAAATGTCTTTATTTTCTGTGTTTTTATCATATTTTTATTTTTAAACTATAATAACTTAAAATTTAAAACTCAAATGTCTAAATGAAACCGTCATACATTATCTATATTATTTTCTCTATTTACATGTAAAAATCATAATATTTCGATTTTGTTTTGATTAATTTCAAGAGCTTGCAAAAATACATCTGATATGGATAAATTCTGGACGTTGATTTTTCAACTAATTGAGTCATATAAAATTAAAATCAAAAGGTAATAAATTTCTATGTACATGTAGATAATATAATATAAAAGCACAAAAATATAGCAATTTGAATTCTCCTCTAGATAGTTTTATTCAGAAGTTATTATTTATTTCTAACAAGTCGATTGTTATAAATTAACAAATTTACGAAACAAGCAAGCCCAAAAAAAAAAAATCAACCAACAGAGAATTACTTTTAGCAACAAATAATCTCAATTTAATGACAGATGGACGAAGGGCGGGCCTATATATGCACAATCATTTTTTTTTTAAATTGTAATTCTATCCGATTTCTATATAAATATAGAGTAAAATGTTATGATTTCTATAAAATTGATTCTCATTTTCATTATAAATTTTTTATATAATTAACTTTCATTCATATTTGATCATCATAATTTGAAAGTATGGCTTTGCTCTTTAGATGGAAGAGATTAATACGCATCCTCTGAGATATCTCATATTTTGTGACTTTTTGAAAAATCTCAACCGTTGCAATACATTTTGGGTGAATCTCAAAGCTCAAGTGATATTGGCCCCTACGTCACCACGGAATAGACACCAGACACGTTAATCACGCAAAATATGAGATGTCTCAGAGGATACGGACTCTGATAGCTGGGGGTGCGGGGTGCCATTTGTTGGAATTTTAATTGATACATGATTCACACTTTTGATATTTTGCACAGCTTTTTAATTTATATCTTGTAAACAATCCTGATAGCTACTATCCGGTTTTAAAATATATATATATTTTGCACAGCAAAATCAATGATGACACATCAAAATTTTCGTAAATCAGTGGGCTTAAACATATGAAATTATGAATTATTGTGGTGAGCTTAAGCTTGCGCTACCTTTGCGCACTAGTTATGTATAGAGAAATTGGCATTCATCAATCTCTGTGTAATGTTCACATTTCAACGTTATTAGTGTTCATCTTAAAATGTAATCTCATATTTGATATTCCTAATCTTCATAATTTATTTAAGCAATTTTTTTTATGAAAATGTTATCTTTTATTGATAATGGTCACATTTTATATCAATGAAGTTTAATAGTTATACTATAATTACTATTGTTAGTTATTATTCATTTTTATGGTAGTAATTTTCACATTATTGTTAATGTTCACACATTTTTGTTTAAATAGGAAAACAAAAACAATTACAAGGAATTCCAACATCAACAGTTGTGCAATTGTGAGCCACAAACCGAACCATCTACATCAATTTTGATATTTTTTTTATCAAAGATTTAAATAACGTTTATATCGTCATAGGAGAATGGTTAAAAAACAACGATATGTTCATATAGCGCGGGATAGAGCGCTATAGTGCCATAGTTTTTATGATTCAAAAACATTATAGCAGTAGAATAGTGTTAGTTTGTAATAATCTAGAAGTCAATAATACGATAAATTATCATAAAACTTTGTTCATGATTTGAATGTTTATTTATATATTATTTTGTTGCCTTGAGTATTATTGAATTTATGGATCATTTCGAGTTCATGACTGAAATTGTGAAACTCCATAATATAGATGATATATACTCTTAAAAAGTCACTGACCAAGGTAATTAGCAGGAACACTAATTATCGCGATAAGGTTAATATGTGGATTAAAAGATGGTTAAGTTTTACAAACCACCTGACACAAGATGTCATTTTAATCATATAGATACATGTTATAGGAACATGGTATTTGACAAACCCCGAATGAAACATTAAATAGAATTGTGTTCGTGTTATTTATGTTTTCATTCAGTGTCACGTTCTACAGTATGAGGTATTTATCGTTCCTACTGAGAAATATGTATGTGTGATTGTTATCCACCGCTGTCCGTAAAAAGAAGTCATAACGGTAGCATTCCCATATGTATAGCTTAGCTGAGGAAGTGATAGTCTACAAAAAGTACTATTTGTCCCTCGTTGTCACACCCCGGAACAGGGGGTCGCGCAGTTTTGTTTTAAAATGCGGTTTGTTCATGTAGATTTATATATATATATATATATATATATAAATTGTTATGTTTATGTGTGTGGGCCCGCTTCTAGGAGTATGCGGGGGTGGCAGGGGGGCGGCAGCCCCCTGCGAGCGTTGTCTGAGGTTACGAAGCACCATGTTATGACTATGTATCTATATGATTAAAATGAAAATCCTTTAATCGACGACCCAGATTAGTCAAATTATCATATGATTTGATTTAAAACAAGTTTGGTTCAAAACCGATTTAATTTGACTAGTTATACCCTAAAACAGCATTTTTCAGAACCCATTGCGGCCCGCAACACTTCCCAAAATTTCCAGCCTCTGAAATTTGCCTCTGTCTCCATTCATTGCGGTCCGCAATGAATTTATTGCGGCCCGCAACAATTTCCAAAATTCCCAGCCTCTGCAAAGCGCTTCTGCCTCCATTCATTACGGCCCGCAATGACCTGGTTGGCTTTTTGGGCTACGAATTTTTCTCTGTTTACTCTCATTGCGGCCCGCAATAGGGTTATTGCGGCCCGCAATAAGGGTACTGTTTTTTTTTTCATTCCTTTGCCCATTTTCGTGAAATTTCACCCCGTTTTCAAACCCGATCAAATCCCCGTATAACTAAACAATTATTCCCCATTCACTAGAAATTTTAATGACGTTTAACATGCAATTTCAACATTTAAATCATAACAACCATTTAAAACATACCGTTAGGATTTTTATAACATAATACGGTTCGATAATAACCTATACATCAAAATAACCGACTACGGGTTCAACTACACATTCAAAATGGCATGAAGGGTTTGGCATAACCTATTAGCTCGGCCTAAACTCACGCGTCGAGCCCGAGTCCCACTTCACTCGCATTTACCTGCACATTTCAATTCAAAGGGAAAAATTCCCCGAGGGGAGGGGGTGAGAAAACCTGTCATCCGTTTTCTCAGTGCAGAATTTAAAGGGCTACTGGATTTGTGAGAAATCCATCACCAGAACTAAATACACTAGCAATAGGGCATCTATTTATTTATTCTCCAATAATCATAAATGCACATGTACCGGGAATAGATTCAAACGGATTTCAATTTACATCTCATCAACATCAATCAACGAATGTCCAGAAAGATTTGGTTCCACAGATATAATATATATAGGTCTGGTTATGAGGTACAGATATCAACTATCGATCACCTCCGGCTTAACAGTTCGATTTTCTGATTTCAAGTCATACAATCTCATCAATTCATCACTTAAAATATACAAGGGCATATTCCGCGAATATGCAACAGAATATCACTTTTCTTAAAAAGAAATCACTGACACTTTCACTGAATCACTGAACCACAGTTCTACCTAAAATTACACTGCACTTCCCTTACCCAACCGGTACTGGGTTCACTAGGGCCATTTTCCAGATGCGCATAAGGGTCCTGGATGAAAGTCTAGTAGCTAGCTAGACTTTCCACTATGATACACTGTTCACTTCACACAATCAATCCAAGTCATACTGTGGTTCCACTCACTTATTCAAAACGACAGATCAACAATCGATAAACCGTACCAACATGAGAATCATAACAGTTATACAATTCAATTACACTAATATCACAATTAATGCAATGCGGCAACAAATGCTTTCAATCAGAGATTCAACATGCTATGCACAGTTTATTTAAATCAAGCAATCAACATAATATAATAATATGCACCGTTATTTAGTTCTATGAATAAACCCCAAAACAGATCCCGTGAACCCCCGCACCTGGTTACGTAGGGCACGTAGAGGGTCCGCGATCTTGCGACTCGGCAAGCTCGTCAATCCCGCTAGCCGTGCTTGTTAGGATCTATACATAGGTCAGTTTATTAATTTCCGACACTTTTACAATTTAAACCCTAATCAATTTTAGGGAAAAAATCCGTAAATTGGAAATTTGGTTGCACTTTGGAACACGGAATCAATCAATTTACACTATAAAAACAACAAATGCACAGAATAATCAGTTTGGTACGATTCTACGGGTTTTCACCGAAACCCTAAAAACACGGAATCAAGAAATGAGAGAGAAATAGAAAGGGGAATCACCAATGGAACGGATGGATGTGCGAGATTTGAGCTCCTCTTCCTAAATCTCTGTTTTCGGACAATACGGTCACCGGGGGTTGTCTCTCTCTCACTCTCTCGTTGTCTTTCTCTCTTGGCGGAAACAAAGGAAAAGAGAGAAGGGGAGGGGGCGCAGGAAAGGAAAGGAAGGAGGGGAAGAGGAAGGAATGACATGGGCCCCCACTTGTAAGTGGTCTTTTTGCAAAATAAACCCTCCACTTGTTCGATATTGATTAGATAATTTATATAACACCTATTGCTCCTCTTTCTTAACACAATTAATCGTATAATTATTGTTCACCATCCACGTCACTAATTTCGTATATACGTATATATATATATATATATTATTCGATTTAACCACTTATTATTTTAATTAAATCTGAATTTTAAAAGTTCACAGTGTTACACTCGTATTTTATACGAGCTATAGCATCACTGGGCCCCTTGATAGAGTAAGATTATCTGCTAGCGGTATAATTATAAGAGTAATTATATTTGATAATCTGCTCAAGATCAAGAAAAGATTCAGTTAGCAAGGATGACACACATCTACCTTGAAACTAATCTGATAGCTATGAGATAGAAGAACAGACACAAGTAAATTGTTTACTGGATCGTGATATTGTACAGTACAACATCATCTGTGTAATTGGATGGTCATGATGTGTTGCCAGACACCACCCATGATTATAGAAGTTAAAACAGTTTTAACTCTATTTACCAACATAACACAGATCATATTGGGTCACACCATATAGGAGGTAATCGGAGAATCTTATTGTGATTGATTATAAATTGGTTATGATCAATAGTAAGATGGTTATAATTAATTATATGTGTTATAATTGAATTATAAATATTATGTAAAAATAACAAGCAAAAACATTGGTTAATTTATAAACGTGTGTGACACGTTGTATAAAAGTTAACCGATTAATTTATAAATGTGCAGGACACGTTGTATAAATTACTGAAACAATAACCGCAAGAAAAATATATATAATTGTTCAGAATAATTATACGAATATTATTTGTATTTGGGCCGAGGGCATTCGGGTCTTTTCAAATTCGTCCTTATCTGCATGACATGTCATCGATCATATCCAGATGACACGTCATCGATACCGAAACAAACAGCTGCAGAAAAAAAATATATAATTGTTCAGAATAATTATACGAACATTATTTGTGTTCGGGCCGAGGACATTCGGGTCTTTTCAGATTTGTCCTTATCCGCATGACATGTCATCGATCCTATCCAGATGACACGTCATCGATTTTATCCACATGACATGTCATCCTTATCCATTCAATGACATATCTTGTAAATAGGCCGAACTTGGAGGACATTTTGGTCTTTTGGCAACTGACCCTAAACCCTATAAATAGGGGTGGAGGGGTAGAGAGAACTATCACTAATTTACATGTATCGTTTTGTGCAGAATCGAATCAGTATTTTCTCTCTTTCTCGGTTTCTCTCCCAAATAGTATTTCGGTTGAGAAAAGAAAGTTATACGTAGTTGACGTATAATCTTGCGGGTTGTTGTGGAGTATATTTACGGGATTGATGAATAGTGTTTTACCAAATTTCGCGGTATGTCAGTTTTGCTCATTGATAAAACTGAGTAACCGAAAATTCATGTTTACGGGTTTTCGTCTTTTCCCTATGAATAGTGTTTTTGCATAATTCCGCGGTTTATAGTATTTCTGGCAAAAGAAATAAATTGCTCTCTGGTTAGTCCTGGTGGATAACCGATAGAGGCATCAGACGTTTGATGCTTCGAGACGAGTAATTCCCAATGTCGCTCTTCTCACTCGGTCTGCATTCCAACTGTGATTTGGAAACAAGGTATAAATATGTTATATTAATCTATTTAATTGGTAAGTAGATTAAAGTTTTAGAAATCAATCATGGAGTAGATCTGTAAAATGATTAAATTGGGTTTTGATGTCAAAGGAATACTGAAGGTGGACTGCCTTGGAAAGTTTCTTGACATACCCCGTTTAATCCTGAACTTAAGTTGGCCGTAGAAATTTTTGTTCTACGGTCATTCCGCATCTTAAGTCTAAACGGGTTATGATTATCCTGAAACCTAACAAATAGCGCTGCTATAGCGTGCTATTTAGAACTTTATTTTTTATTGATCGTTTGTGATATCAGCACCGGTTATGGTTTACATATCCGTACGAGGACAAATTAAATGTAAAATGTTTTGGTGATAAAACGATGTCTATACAAATAAATTTTAAATAGAAAATTTAGTTTAAGACTTTAGACATATTATGTACTTGTGTGTTCATAGAGAGTTATATCTTTTCTTCAAGAACTAATAAAACAACGGATTAAATTTTGTTAATTCTCTCATATTTTGATGATTATCGCGATGAAATCAAAATTCTGTGTGTATATAATTAAGTTGATATAATTAACTTCAATAATTTAAGTCTATCAAATTATATAAAAATAAAAATTAACACATTGGATACCAAACACTAATTCCCTTATTAACAAATAATGTCAAATTCCGTCAAATCTTGTACTATTTATGTTTATAAATTTCTAGTTGAAAATATTTATTTGATTTGACAAAACATTGTTACTACCATAATACGATTAACCCTAACAATAATGTGATGAATCGAGTTTACATTTTTGTTTATATAGTTAAAAGGCACCTTGAGTGGATCCTAACTTAAAATATAATGGACGCATCCATTGATGAATGGAGAATAGAAAAGATGTTTGGCAAAAGAAAACAGAGATGCTCATGAGTTCTGATAACCTGATACTATGATGATAATATCCGCACACAATGAACAGGATTACAGGCGAAGAAAAGCTGACATTAATTGTGTATTATTCCAGGTTCTCCTGCTCATACTAACATACTATTCAATGTGTGCGTTAAATTATTTGAAAATATACGAAGGCCTTTTATGGAAAAGATCCAAACAGACATCAACGTCTGACGACAGGTATTCCACAAAATTGCACAAACAACCTTAATTAATTTTAATTTATTTATCCGAATGGGTGTGAACTGTGAACTGCCCTTGGTATTTTCGCTCCGTCTCTTTATCTCATAGCCAATCTCTCACTAGAAAAACCTCAATTATTTGCGCCTCTTTAAATTCTTCATCTCTCCCCCACTTCTCCAAACACATCCCCACAAACCAAGAAACAACAAACACCCTGACCCCCCTTCCCCCATCTCCAAAAAAAATAAAAAATAAAATCAAAAGAAATATTAGAAAGGTGAAAACATGGCAACCAATGACCCACAGACTCCAACAAAACGGCTATGGCAAGTTCTTCAAGCCGTGTACTATCTCCTTTACAAAGGTATCTCCAAGCAGTGGCTCTCTCTAGAACTCCACCTTCTCTCCAAGCGGGGCCGCCTCACTGCCAAGTCACTTAAACGCCTCACCGACCATCACCCATCAACCCACAACGCAAAGCACTACATGTCAGTACTCTCCTGTCGGTCCATGGACCCCAGTACCGCTGTCTATGTGCCGAGAGAAGTCGAGTTCAGTTGCAGCAACACCCCTCTCTACAATGTCTCCAAACCGAAGCTCTTTCGCCGGAGCAACAAGCGCTCCCTTACATCGAGTTATAGAAACGATGAGGTGTCGAGTGTGATGAGGATACTCGATGCGCTTGACATAGGGAATCAAGATGAGGAGGTCGAGTCGGTTGCGTCACCATCTCCTTGGATCAATTGGGAAACACCGGTCGGGGCACGACAACTCAGAGTCACCGACTCGCCTTTTCTGATGGAAGAAGAAGGGGAAAAGGAAGCGGGTGTAGTTGACAGGAAAGCCGAGGAATTTATTGCAAGGTTTAGAGAACAGTTGAGGTCGCAACAGCATTATTGTAGGTATTATTAGAATTTTTAGGAGGTTGATTTGAGGTGTTTAGGTATGAATTTAATTGCGCAATGGTTGGGCATTTCAATTTTTTTCCTTTTTTTCCGTTTGATTTTGTTATAATAATTCATGACTTGCGCAAGTGAGGAGAGGAATGTGGAGGAAAATAGTAACCTTGTTAGTTTTTTGTCTGTTAATTAATTATGTTTAATTATTCGTGCAGAGATTATATTTTGTGTTCTTATTTTACTATTTTGTGTTTCGAATTGATGAGTAACTACTTTAAATAATCGCCAATTCACACGCACTCTTATAATATTGCGTCGTTATATTAGATCGTGCAATTGGTAAATTATTTAAGACTATCATACTATCCAAATCCAAGAAGAGGCCATGGCCCGGGGGATAGGTCAAGGTGTCGTACTGCTTAATATTCGTTTGTATTTTATATGTTTTTTTTTCATGAATCCTGTTTGAAAGATGTACGTACAGGGCACAGCGTACTGGTGTAACTTGTAATATAAGTATGAATCATCAATCATGTATGAATCATGTATCAGGCATGTTGCTCTCCGCAAAGACGGAGTCTGAATTCAATTCAGTTGGGGGTACTATCTCTGCCACCTCTGACATTTGTCTCCGTTGAAAAAGAAAGAATATCAGTTTCATTTCTGTTTATATATTGATTTGCTGTGTCCGTAACGGTGTGATCTTATTTGCAAAAGGTGTCTGGACGATAAGTCCTCGGAATATTGCTATGCAAAGGGATCATTTGGTATAGTGTATTAATCTCGGGCAGGGCACGGGCGGGCTGGGTATATCCGGGTAGGGGCACAGGTAAAGGTCGGGTACGGATACGGCGGGTATACTGGTATCTCGGGTATTTTTTTCAAAAACCGTGCCCGCGGTACCCTTGAGGGGTAGGACGGTCCGGGTAGGTCTTTTTTTATGTTTTTTTTTTTCGTTTTTTTTCCTATTAATTTTTTTTTCTGTTTTTGTTTTTTTTTTACTTTAAAACAATAAAATATAAATAAAAATTAAAAAAGAAATTAAAAAATAGAAATTAAAACAGAATTTTAAAAACAGAAATTACAAAGCAAAATTAAAAAACAGAAATTAAAAACAGAATTTTAAAAATAGAAATAAAAACAGAAATTAAAAAACAGAAATAAAAACATAATTTTAAAAACAGAAATTAAAAAACAGAAATTAAAAAAAGAAATAAAAACAGAATTTTAAAGAAATAAAAAAACAGAATTTTAAAAACAGAAATTAAATTGAATTTGGGGTTTGAATTATTGGGCCGGATATAAGAGTACGGGTAAGGGTAGATGGGTACCCGGGTAGGGTAAAATTGTGTACGGGTAAGGTCGGGTACGGGTATGATCGGGTATGGGTCCAAAAAACCCTGTCTTGTCCGGTTTTTGCCCCTACCCGCGTACCCAATCCATACCGGGGCTCGGACACGGGCGAGCAAGGTAGAGTATACCCGACCCGGATATTATTAATACACTAATTTGGTACCACCACAAACAATGACCCAAGTGGGTAATTCTAGGTTTCAAGAGACCGGACAGGTGGGTTCATCTTTCCTGTAAATAAAATCATTAATTTCATAAAGAAAATTTCGTATATTTCTCGTTAAAATATTTTAATTGACTTGAACAAGCATTTATTTTGGAGCTGGATTACAGAGAGTGTACACGGAACGACTGTAATTATTCGGATCTATATTTGGGAAAAATAGTGGGAATGTAGACACTCATAATTTATAGCTTTCTATAAAAAATGTGCACATCTTAATTATATTCGATTCGAAATATTTCGGAGCAGATGCTTTTGGTTTTGCATAACGATATCAAATTATCAAATTTCTATTTGTGCAACTTGGGTTCTAATCTTCTCCTCATTTTTTAATTGAAATATTATGATAACATAATACTTATTAATTACATGAATACTAATAAATGTAAACTTTATTATTTTAAAATCCTTATTGTTATTACATGTGCATATATTTTAGTTTCCAAATATGTATCTGAGTATTTATTCATTATGTATTTGTATTGTCTATCGTAAATGTAAACTCGATTTTAAATTATGACATATCTATAATTTTTTAAGGATTGATCACGCAAGTTGAATTTGTTCTTATGCAGTAATTGAATTTTACATTTGTTTCAATTAGTCACAATGTTGCTTTTTTATTTTCCGGCTCTAATAGCTTAATGAGACACATGAAATGGGAGGGGAGTAAATATACTTACCAGGATGGATAAACTTCTAGGACGACACATGATTCTTAAATATTTTGAATCGTAAATATATTTTTATATTTTTTCTGAAAAAATTACATTTTTTATTTTTTATTTTTTATTTTTTAATCGAAGAGATATGTCACTGTCTAAAAACATGACGTTTTGGAGATATTTTTAATGCACCCGCCATTGTGCTGAAAGATCATCCTAAACATATATATTTAGACAGTCTTAGATCATTAGATGCATATAATTTTAGTAATAATTGACCCTTTCTAAAAATCCGTGATAGGCATAGAAAAATATCCATTGCTTCATAACTACTTGCCGTTTATATTATTTCTTGGCATGTTACGGATGTGAATAGGTTCCGTCAGTAGGAGGTGAATTCTTTTCTTCTTTTTGGAGGGAAATGCCGAATTTTTTTCATAAACCATAATTAATAAAACGTTTTTTAGAGAATCAATATGATTGATTTTTTTTTTTCAAAAACCATAAGGACCGTGGGGTTCCCACGGTCTCAAATTGTCTTTTTTTTTTCTTTTTTTTTTTCAGACCGTGGGTTTCCCACGGTCTCAATTTTTTTTTTTTTTTTATAAAACAGAATTTTTTAAATTTTTTGTATTAAAATATTAGAAATATTGAATATATTTCTTTAAAAATAGATGAAATACAATATAATTTGATTTATTAGAAATACTGCAATAAATAATCCGGATCAATATTTTTCAGGTCGGGTTTTTCGCGATTGTAAGAAAAATTAATATATTTCTTTATGTGTTATTAGAAAAAAAATAAAAATGCTTAGATTCTGAGTTATTGATCCCGGTTCAAAAGTCACTTCTAGGTAATCCAGAAAATATTGTGATTCTTCTAGGACATTTAATTTTTTAAAAGTTATATCTATTTTGAGAATTCTTTTTGAATAACAATCATTAAATAACTTAAAAGTTATTTTTTTTTCAAAAATAGATACAACTTTTCATAAATTAAATTTACTAGAAAGATCACAATATTTTCTGGATTACCTAGAAGTGACTTTTGAACCGGGATCAATAACTCAGAATCTAAGCATTTTTATTTTTTTCTAATAACACATAAAGAAATATATTAATTTTTCTTACAGCCACGAAAAACCCGACCTGAAAAATATTGATCCGGGTTATTTATTGCAGTATTTCTAATAAATCAAATTATATTGTATTTCATCTATTTTCAAAGAAATATATTCAACATTTCTAATATTTTAATACAAAAAATTAAAAAAAATTCGGTTTTATAAAAAATAAAAAATAAAAAAAAAACAATTTGAGACCGTGGGGTTTCCACGGTCTTTATGGTTTTTGAAAAAAAAAATCAATCATATTGGCCCCTAAGAAACGTTTTATTAATTATGATTTATGAAAAAAATTCGGAAATGCCTGTAGGGCAATAGGATAACAACTTGCCGTTTATATTGTTTTGAGGGTACCTCGCAACGAGTCTTCCAGTCATCCACTACGAATCTTAGGTCCCATGAATTACACAGGTTTGGATCGGATTGGTCCGGATTCTGATCGGATGGTCCAGATTAAAAATTAAGCGATTAGATAATGCAGAGGATCCGGACTGAATGGGAGGGAGGGTACAATGGACCTGGGGTGGGGGCCCACTGCAATTAACCTTTCCGAATTCATGATTGATGTTGATGCTCCTCATTGTGATTTTGACCAAGAGCTGTCCGGGCAACTGCTCCGCCAGCACAACAGGCTAATCAGCAATTCAGCATCTCGTATGTTTCCCTCTGTAGCTTTATCTAGGATTCTAGACAGACACTTGTCCCTGGTAGGTAGGGCCCGCCGGACAGGTCCGTTAACTTAACTACTTGAGTGGTCAACACACACTGTCTCTAAAGTCTAACCAGTACGTTATGTCAGACTCGGCGGATTAGCTACTTGCCTAATTGGCTACAGCAGGCTATAAGACATAATAATTACAGGCTAATCGGCTAATATGCAACTCTACTAGGCGACAATAGTACGACCAAATAACGCCTTTTTTACTTTTTTTTTTCATGCAAAGAGTTAGTTTGGAGTTAGACTAATATGATACTAGTATTATATAAAATTAAATAATACTACATCTTAAATTTTTAGATCTGTTTTATGATCTGTAATATCCGTTTTTACTATTCAAATACTTTATTTTGTACGGATCTTAAAGCAGATTTAAGAATTTAAGATGTGATGTTATTCAGTTTTATATAACACTAGTGTCATATTAGTCCAACTCGTTAGTTTAACTCAAACAAAACAAAAGAAAAATTAGTTTGAAGGTGTGAGAATTGACACATTGTTTTATTGTGCTCTGAAGTGTACGATCGATACGACGCTTGATCTACAAGGCAATTTGTTTTCGGAGATGGTCTAATTTCTTAATAATTACACATCAGGTGTAAAACCGTGATTATGTCAGGCGTATATTATTTGTTTGGTAGCCTTCTTATATGATTCTTATATATCTGCATATCATATGAAGATTTTATTTTTAAATAGAACAAAATTTAATATTTTTAAAGAAACAAACATTATTTGTTTGGATTATGTAAAAACCTACTCTACTAATATCGGAGGAGCCATTTTATAATCAATTTATACAATTTGGTCACATAAATCAATTGCAAATAATATGTAAAGCTATTTTTTTTATGAAAACCAAATTAATAGTGTTTATTATGTTGAAATATTTATTCTATTTAAATAATATACATTTTATATGAATGATGTTATGGTATTGTGCATAACATGAATTAATCGGCCAGTGTTATGAACCAGTGTTATAAAAAAATGACTGTTTGGCTGATTAATCGATTGATTAGTTATTAACAGTGATTAAATTATCATATATTTTTTCGACTAATCGACTTATTATTTTCAATTATAGCTAATTATTTCTAGTTAATCATTTGACGATACTCTATCTATCCGACAAGTGCATATCGTTATTTACAACACTGCTATAAACTAATTATCCAAATCTCATTTTTTTAGATTTATACAGCTGCTTCAAACCTTCAGTTTGATTCACATCTGAAAATCACGTTAGTAATAATATTTAAAATAATTAAAATTGAAATATTATTGTCACACCCCAAACCAGAAATTCTGGATTAAGGTGTGATCAACCTCACCTCGTGCTTAATTAATTATTAAGCACGCAAGGCTAATCATAAATAATAAATCAAACAACAGCGGAAGCAAAATAATATAAATATCAAGCATCAATCACATAGCAAATAAATAAACATACACATACATAACATATAATTCGATCCATCTCGAATCTAAGTAACACTATCTATAGAATGGGATACATGATCTATCGAGCCCGTACATATAACACAAGAAATACGGAACTCGTAAACCTAACCAAAAGTCTAACTCTATCTAATCAAGCGGCGTGGCCATCGGGGACAACTCTTGACAACTCCTGCCGCGGATCGCCAGATGCTGTACCTAAAACCCACGAAACAACTTGTGGGTGAGCAACGAATCGCCTAATATGTGACCCAGAATTATCCCCTCAAGGATCCTCTACGGTCAAAGCACTTTCATTTATACAATTAAAAATATGCACATGTGTAAACCCATATTAATAGCTAATAGAATTTATAATACTTTTGAATGATGCCATGATGCGATTATTCTATTATGCCAACATGCGGAATAAACCCAAAATAAAATCAAGGTGTAATATCGGATATAAACCAAGTCGGAATCCAGTACTCCTTGCACTGTGTGCCCAAATACAATAACAATAATAATAATATGGATAAAATAAATCACCCCGTGCTGTGCCAATAGGATCACAAGATCTAGCAATATAATCCAAGGACTGTGATCAGAGTGCAATGATACACGTTGCCTAGTGACATCGAGCATTGCCCCACAAGATAATAGCACACTAGCCGATGGTTATATCAAAATCCGGTGTGTCATCTCACCTAAACGATTCATAAGCCAAACATATCCAATAGGAGAAATCATACAATGCAAGTCGTAAGAATATCATCACCAGGGCCACAGAACTCGAGATCGGAACTGTGCCCTCACCCGCCACTCTGCCACGGAACTCGAGATCGGAACCATGCGGTAGCGTAAAACAGACCTACACAGAACTCGAGATCGAAACTGTGCAGTCTCAAGTAATAAAAATGTCACCACGGAACTAGAGATCGGAACCGTGGTGGGGTAACCCGTTCTAGGCATGTAGCTCCTAATGTAGGCATGGGAAGCATCTCGAATCGTCCGTGCCACAGAACTCGAGATCGGAACTGCTCACGTCAAATAGCAAAATGATCGAAAAAGGTATATATTCAAAGTTTATACATATAATATAAATCCTAAAGCCATCCGAGAGTCAAGTGACGCTCGGCTCAGTGGCTGTTGAGCCGTCCCATGCCAAGTGACACCGAGACGGAATGAAGTCACTCGGCTCTGCTCAGGTCTCACCAATGCATGCATATGCACGTAAAATAATAATATATATACTGTCTTCTACGAGAAGAAGACAGACTAATAACCTAATATTCTAGTAATACACATAGTATTATTAAATTACTCTACTCCTAAAATACAGTAAATTCGGATTTTTCAGGGTTATGCAATTCTACCTATAGTGCAGAAAGAATAAACATGCTTTATAGTTTTAATGCAACTACTTAAAAATAAAGTGCGGATGTCAGGTCAGATGGATCAACTGGTAAGAGTACGCCCACGAAAGAAAATAATTCAGATATCCCACACCTGAGGGGGCTGGAGTCTCTGTCGCTAAAAATCAGCGTGCTCCGCGTATGCTCCGATCTGCGGGTTAGCTGGATCAGTCCACGGGTCAGACTCGTACTGAATTTTCTGATATGAAATTACGTAATTACAACTAATTAAAACCTACGCTGAATTAAACTAACCCTTGCCCCCAAATTAATACGATTAAGTCAAGTATTCGATTAGTTCAGTTTATAAAAATTACCGATTCAGTCAGTCCGATCGAATCAGTTAATCGGATATTAATTAATTATTTTTAATTTCATGCCATCAAGTTTAGCATTAATCATAATTTATTAAGTTCGTCAAATATTGATCATTCACTTTAAATTAAATTAATATAATTTTAATCTAAAATATTTTATAGGTTTAATAATTTAATTTGAATATAAATTGCTTGTAAAAATTCTAATGTCGAATTATTCACAAAATAATTATTCATGAGTTACTAAAATTTTATACAAGTTCCATCTAATTAATATATATCCTAACTATTTATCTACTTGATTTATTTTATCTGAACAAGAATTACTTTAATCGATCGAACATGGTTTTAAAAGTTAATTTATTATTAAACATTCTTAACACGACTATTTTAATGAATTGTATAAACTTTGTAATTATCACCAATTAATATTTAGTTTAATACAACTTAGTTATTTTGTAACTAATCTAATTCTACACGTAATTAGTCATTTAAATATATTAACATATAACCTTATTTGACATAATAATTTAGACAATCTTTGAACTTCAATCAAAATATAATTAAGGTGTCATATGCATCAAGTGATTTTAAGGTTTCATATTTTTGTTGATAAATAGATTCAAGTACTCGCGAGCCGAGCGTGTTGATACTACTTAACACAATTCATATAGTGATATACTTATGTAATGATTCCCATAAATCTTAAAATTCTAATTTTAATCTCGCTGCAAAATTAGAAGTGCAAATCTAGCTTGTATTAATCTAAGATGCATCACTTGTTTACTTTAATGGCTAATTGCTTAATATACTTGCTATATTATACATTTTGCATTATGTTATAGGATAAGAACTATATTTAATAACTTGCTATAAATCATTCGATATTTTTATAATATTCACTAGGAAATCATGATACATACCATATGCCTTTGAGTACATAGTGTGGAGATACATAACTTATAACCGGTTTAAATAATGCCTATAGATACACACGTGCTAATAACTAATTAATTATCCTTAGACGAGTTTCATTATTTATATCTTAGTCTAAGGTATATGCTTACCTTACCTAATATTTTTGTACTTATATATTGAACATACGTTAGCATATGAAAATTCCAATTTAACAATTCAAGGCCAATTTCAACGCCTTAATGGCCCGATTCAAAAATGCATTTCTTAAGGCCGAATTATAACTCAAAATTTTCAGATTTGCATAGAGGTCCGTATACTTAATTTATTTATACAATTCAAGAGCTTTTACAATACACCCCTTAATATTATCAATAATTGTCAAGCCCCTCCCTTTTCTATTTTTCTTATGCATTACCAATATCACAACAAAGTCATCTAAAGAGGGATCGGGCAATTCGATTGAATCGGGAAAATCAACAACCCATACTTCGATAATTAATCAATTCCAATCCTACGGTCTCTAAATAAATCAATCAATATAAGTCACACAAACTATCATCAATTCTATCGAGTCAGGAAAAGCAACGACCCGCACCCGAAACTTAGCAAATTCACTTCCTACGGCATTAATCGACTCATCAAGGCATAAATCAATAATTTAGAAGTGAATTTTAGAATTTACCCAAAAGAGAGAATGTTGAAAGAACGTGGCCAGTTCCGAGGGTTTCTGATGCGCGCAAAAGCGTATGCACAAAGTTTCAGTACAATAAGATGTACCTTTTAAACCTTTAACACGCGTTTGAGTTAAATTGCAAGTGCACAATTCTATCAAAGTAGTATTTGAGGTATCGATCCACAGGGAGAATGTTTAATTACTATGTTTAAACTTTAGTAGTAAATTTCAGAAAATAAAATAAAGTAAAGTGCAATAAAAGTAAATTGGGGGGTTGTTCTAACAATTTCTAAGGTTGGGTTCAATACCCAAAAGAAAAGAGTTTGAAACAATAATTGTAAATAAAAGTAAAAGAAAGGAATTGATTTTCTTTCAAGATTTAGAGATCTAGGGGTCTTTGGTCTACAATCTTTTGCTAACTCTATTTACTCGGTATTTGTTTGAATTCATGTATGATTTGACGAGGTTTCTAACCTAATATGTTATTAAGGGTTACTTTCGTAAATTAATAACGTGCCTAGGCAACTCGAACTTCTCAATGAAGTCCCCCACCTTAGCTACCTAGATCTATAAGCTCTTGTTAGTCTCTCCTCTCCTCAAATATTGATACTTCACGATTAAGTTCATCATACCAATACCCGATTCGAATTAAGATGTCCTAATTAGGGTTTGACTTCACGGTTAGGTTCTTTACCAAGTTCCTAACCTTAATTTCTGTAGTTCCGGCTTAAATTAAATTGGTTACAATCTTAATCTAAACCTAGGATATTTGCATTCATAATTTGGTACTATCCTATTGATCACAATCAATTTTGGTTCTTTCGAATCCAAAACGGGATACTACAATTCAAGTACTAATTATGTAATTAACACAAATGATTAAATCACAGAAATTAACATTAAATCCCATAAAACAATCATAATAAAAACAAATAACCGAATAAAATAGAATTAAACAAGTTCATGCATTGACCTAAACCCCTAGAGAGAGATCTACTCCCTCATGGAGAGATCCATTACAAAAGTTGGCAAAAGTAAGAAGAAAAGAAATAAAGAAATGATTACACCCTTTATTTGATCAAAGCCCTCAATCTTGCCGAATCTTGCTCAGGAAACCCTTCTTCTCCTTGCTTGAAAGCTTTCCTTACTTCAGAATTTATCGCTAAGTATTGTGTGGAGAGAGAGAAAATGAGAAGGGAAGAGATGATGGATTGGATGAGATGAGATGAGTGTGGATGATGATCTTTGCGAAGAGATGCCTTGAATGAAAAATAAACCCCCTCTTTTATAGCCAAGGACCATGCCCAATTAAGAGCCTACAAAGTGGAGTTAGTGGGTGTTATATTTGGATTATTTTCCAGGATTTCCTTGTCCACATTCGGATGTAAAAACGTGTCCTTGGTGCGCCAAAAATAGAAACCGTGTTGAAAACGTGTATTTCTGGCTGTCTGCGAGTTTAGTGCGTCCGACCGACTCCAAAGTTTCTTTTTTAGTTTCTCATGTTGTAGATCTTCTTCCTAGCTTTCCAAAAAGTGGTCGCAATCCTAAATCGGAGTTACGAGTCAAAAGTTATGACTGTTTTAAGTTCAGACTCTATTTTTAGCTGACTGCTACAGTGCGTCCGCACTGCTACAGTACCATCCGCACTGGGATCCGCACTGCTACAGTATCATCCGCGTTGGGATCCGCACTGGGATCCGCACTGCGTCCTCACAATCCGCACTGCGGATGCATCGAGATCCGCACAGGGTCGGATTTTTCCTGTGCGACCAGAGTGCAGCTGCATCGAGATCTGTGCATCCGCACGGATTTTGATGTATAGCTTATTATACCTTTTTAAAATTGGCGCGCGTCCAGAAATCCATCTAAGTACTTATTTTGGCCATATTCCAAACCGTGTGTTCGCAGTGGGTATTTTTCTTCGATTTTTCTTCATTTTTCTTCATTTCCTGTAAGTTAAAACTAAGCAAACGCAGTAACTTGATCCTAGGTGTAATCTATTCACTTTATATTCAAAATACAAGATATTTGGTGTTATTTCGTGATAGAAATCGGATCGAATATATATATAATTTAGGCCTATCAGTTTCGCCTCATGGTCATCTCAATCGGGCACAAGCAAGCACCATAGTAACCAGAGAAATCACCCATAAGCAGCAACAAAAACCCCCCAAATTCTAGGGTTTTCAGATTCTCACAAATAAGAGGCAAAATGTGAAAAAAAGCGAGAGGAATCAGTTGGAAGAGGGGGCCCACGGGTCAGAGAGTGAAGAAAGTGAGATTTTTGTGGTGGTGGCGTGGGTCAGCGAGAGAGGAGGGGGTGGCGCGGAGGGGCAGGGGAGGCAGAAAAAGAGAGAGAGGGGCGGGTGGTGGGGTTTCACAGACTGAGAAGGAGAGAGGAAAGAGTGGGGTGGAGGCTTGCGAGCTCGCCGGTGACGGAGGAGGGGAAGGTCGGGCGGAGCACTTGGCTCGCGTGAACGGGAGAGAAACAGAGGGGGGTTTGGCAGAATTCGGATCCAGTGTAGTACCGCACAAGGGAATCTTTTAGAATGATTCCAAAATCGATGGATCCTGACCATTCTTTTAACTTGGCACAAATCTCAAAGCTCAAAATACTACCCCCTATTGCGACCCAAATCTCAAACCAGTTGAGATTTAATCTCAAACCGTAAAGTGATGGTGATCCTCTATAGTACTACAGAGGATACAGATTCGGTTTGGCGTGGGATTCACGCACAGAGAGGGAGAAGAGAGGAAATAGAGGGGTTATTATTAATTGATGCGCCAAGATTCGTGCTACAAGGTTTGAATGGTTGAGACTTTCCAAAAGAAACAAACTTTAATTAATTGATACATATAGGTAGATGATTAACAATATCCTTAACGGGTATACCCTCCCGTACCCACCGCCCGGGGTACCCGTGCCCGAGCCCGGGTATGGGTCGGGTACTCGGGTATGCGGGTACGGTCAAAAACTGGATCGGACTCCTTTTTTTGACCAATACCCGACCATACCCTATCCGAGTTTACCCGTATCCGACTATACCCGTACCCTAGTACCCGTACCCGATACCTGAGTACTGTTCATCCGAATTCAAAATTCAGTTCCCCCCCCCCCCACCTGGTGCCATGATTTAATTTATGTTTTTTTGTTTCTGTTTTTTTATTTCTATTTTTTATTTCTATTTTTTAGATTTATTTTTGTAAATGTTAGATTTATTTTGAATAGGTTAGATTTATTTTTGAAAATGTTAGATTTATTTTGAATAGGTTAGATTTAATTTATGTTTTTTAGATTTATTTTTGTAAATGTTAGATTTATTTGAATATATTAGATTTATTTTTAAAAATGTTAGAATTATTTTGAATAGGTTAGATTTATTTTTAAAAATGTTAGAATTATTTTGAATAGGTTAGATTTATTTTTGAAAATGTTAGATTTATTTTGAACAGGTTAGATTTAATTTTTGTTTTTTAAAAAAACCAGAAAAAAAACAGCAAAAAAAAAAATACCCGTACCCGTACTCGCCTTACCCGTCAAGGGTACACGGATACGGGTATAGAACGGGTAGGATATGGTTTTTGAAAAATATACCCGCCATACCCGTACCCGTATACCCTTGTACCCGTCCTACCCGTACCCAAGATATACCCGTACTCGTCCCGGGTATATCCGGGGTACCCGTACCCGCCCGACTATTAATACCCTACATATAGGGTGCGAATTCACCCCTGACATACGGGAAGCAAAGCTTCAAGATTTTAATTTATATATTATTGAAATTTATTGTTCAAATATTTTTAATTCATAATATGGTTTCATTATTTTAATATGTGTTAAGTTACAATTATTAGAATCAAGTCTCGTAAAAATTATTATATATTCATTATAATATTTCAGATGTTAGATTCTAAATTTAGGATTTGAATAATTTCGATATCCATTTATATAATTATATTTATTCAATTAAATCTCTATAATTCCTACATGAACAAGTTTCACAAATTTTATAATTTATCTATAGGAATACTTTCGTATAATTATACTCTAAAGTAGCATTCACTTGTTTATTTATTCACATGAATCTAATTGAATCAATTTCTTATTTTTCTAAAATTCAAACGAACTTGTGACAAATTTTTCTAAGTTATGAATTTACCGAATAGTTATAATTTAATATATAGTGCTATATTTTATTCTATTTTTAAACTCTAAATTTTAATGTACATAATTTAATAATTCATTTATATTTCAAAATTTTAGGTTTATTTTTAATCTATCAGTTAAAACCTGAACGATCTTTAATTTAATTAAAATTTTATTTAAGTGAAATTATCAATTTAGCAAATTAATTTGTTTTAAAATTTCAGAATATAACAATTATGGCAAAAATAAATGGACGCGTAATGCTCAATAGCGGTTTGAAATGATCAATATTTTCTATCAAGAGCAAGCCAATGGTTGCTTTCCCACAACAACAACTCAAATTGAAAGTATGAAAACGACAATTATTTTCTCGCTAAATTAATCTCTATGTTTATGGCGTGTGCCTACTGCTACTTATTAATGACGCAGAAAAGGATTGCAAAATGCCAACGAATTAGGGTTGTAAAATTGCCTAAAAGACCTTCGAAGTAATTAATTACTTTTCAGCAAAAATTGCCTAATAGAATCCTGATAGGTTCCTCAATAAGATCCAGAATCGCGGAACCTATTTTTTTCTTTTTAAATAAAAGATGGGGACTTAGATAATCCTATCAATTAGTACCACTGTTTGATAATTTTCGAGATGTAAGCCCATTAATTAGTGCTACTGTTTATTTTTCTTGCTAAATATCTTCCCGCTGTAGCACGGTTTTTAAAACGGAGTGGAAATTGGTTTGATGCATCGGTTTCTAATTGAAACCGTCTTATCAGCATCAAGAGTCGTACGAACAAGATTCTACAAATCTTAAAATTGTCAGCATAATTTTTTATGTGGATGACAAACTTTGATCTAATATCTGACTGAATTTGATCTGATGCAATCGAACATCCCCGATTCATTTAAAACTGCCACCAAAGGATGAACTTCTTGCCTTTTGATTTACAAATGCTTTTTTTGAGTTAATTGACTTATAATTTTTCTAATTAATGCACTTATTTCTCTTTAAAACATTTGTGGTGGAATTGTATTTTACGTTTATTTTATTATTGTTAAACTAAATGCACCGCTAATTGCTTAAAAACTGAAAATAAATTACAATTAAAAACAAATAGATGAGTTTAGATAAATTTAACAAGCGGGATGATAACGAAGTTTGGCAAAACAAAAGACTACATCTCCGGGACGTCGCAACCCCTTTTTAGGTGCGCCTTTCTATTACCCAATGTGAAATGATTACAATTGTGAACCGTAAGCCCTTACAAAACGGGAAGTCACGACCAACGAGAGATGAGCGCCGGCGAGCCCTTACAACCAAGGGAAGTCACACGAGCAACTCGAGGTTTGAGCCGGCGAGCCCTTACAAGCAAGAGAAGTCACACAAGCTACTCAAGAACAATAGAAACACTCAATAGATCACTCTAATCTAATCTAATTAGAGATTAGTGAAGTGGGTCTGAGGTTGTTTGAGATTGATTGAGAGATATTGAAGTTTTAAGCTCAATCAACAATAGTGGAACCAAGCTCTCAGAAAATCACCTCTTTTGAAGTTTGGGGACGGCTAGGTTAAAGTGGGGAAGAGACCCCACAGCTCTATTTATAGAGACAGTTCCAGAAAGAGCAATTTGAGTTAAAACGTTACAACGTTTTCCCTTTAGGTTTTCAAATTGCCTGAAAGCTCAATAAAACGTTACATAACGTTTTGCACTGTAAAAACTTGATCAAAATCAGGATTTCTGAAGTTTGGAAATTAATTAAAACGTTACAAAAAACATTACAGCATTTTCCACAAACGTTATAACTTTTTAAAACGTTACAGCAACGTTTTTGATGTTTTTTTACTTTGATCGAGTTGTTTCACAGCGTTTTCTTAAGATATAATCGTTATAATGTTTTACAAACGTTACCAACGTTTTTATCCTGTTGAAACAATCTCAAAAATACTTTACCAACTTTAAAATATTACAAATAAAATTCTTGATAAATATCTTCATGATTTCTTCAATTCAAGCATTCTACGTTGCAATTCCAATTCGGTTTGAATCTACATAATTCTAAAATAAAAGAAATCGTAAAATTCAATAATTGTATGTTTTGCAAATGAATCAAATAGACAAAAAAAATTATTGCTTGAACAACAATTATGATTAATCAACAGTTGCACTTTGCAGCCTTTAATTTGCTAAATTGCTCGTAATTAATTGGCTGAATTGTAGTTATCAAGGGGCAAAAGGGTACATGAATTCAGAAGAAGGTTAGGAGTATTATGTAATTAACTGAAAAACTGAAGAGAGAGAATTAGAAAGGGATTGCAGGAAGAAAAAAAATAGTATTAAGGAATCAACGCCAATCAAAGAGCGCCAAATGGGAAAGCATAGAGATTATCACCATCATTAAATGAGTACCTATTCTCTAATTAATGCGGAACTTCCATTATTGAACCATCTGATAGAGATTTTTGGATATTATTTGGAAGACTCTTAGTCTTAGGACAATCCAGTAATCGGATTAAAAAAAATCATGAAAATATTGATATCAAACTTATACAATTTTAATAATGTTACCTTATTGATATTTTTATCTTTTTGATTAAAATTTTTTCTCCTTATTTTTGCCAGATACTTAATTTTTCCTCCATAACTTTTTATCAAAAGACTTAAGTACCATGCTTCTTCCTCATCATTGAAAAAAATATGTATTTAACGTGTCTAAAGTACAATATAACTCTTAAAATATTTTTTGTGTTCCTCTATTGAATTATGACTGTGTACTTAATCATTTAATTTGCCACCGTATATCTCTTGAATGTTTTTGAAAAAAAATCTATATGTGCCCAAAGTTTTAAAAAATAGGAAATTTTTTTAAATTTTTTTATTCAGCAACTTTTATTAACACGAAGTCTGAAAAATATTTCTGGTAAGAAAAAGTTTAGAACGGATGAATTTTTAGTAGATATTCATAAAGCCCTTTTTATAGAAACTTTTTTTATGGAAACGAACCGAAGGTAACTTTTTTTGGACCGGGCTTTTCTTTGAATTTGCCTACTCCAGATTTGTGGATTTGCCTACCCCAGAGCCCAGAACCAAAGCCCAGAACCCAGAGCCCAGATCAATCCAAAAAAAAAAAAAGATGTTCTCAAGTCTCAACCCTCCGCTCTCAAGAGCGGCGATACGCGAACGCGAAAAAAGAAAAATTGGAGGACCCTGCGCCTGCGCGAAGAAGAAGGCTCGTCGACTGTGCGGGCTATCCCTAGCCGCCTCTACTGCTGTTCGGTAAATTCCCTTCTACTGTTGTTACCAAGCTTAGTCGGTCTGATGAATTCAGGGTCTGGGCGTTTTTGCAGTTGATAGGGTTCTGATAGCGAGTGGTGTATGCCATGCCACTGTGCTGGCACCATGCTGTTTTTCTGTTTTTTTTCTTGTATTTTGCTGGCACGATGTTTACTGGTACATTGTAACCTTATTTCTGTGTTTAATACAATCAGCCACTGCCCGATTTTTTTTAAAAAAAATTATCTGGAAGTATTTCTGTTATATATTGCATATTTGAGACTTTGGCTTAAGCTTGCTTTCTATGTTGCATATAGATTGAATTAATTATTTGAGAGCTTTCATGGGTACAGAGATAAATTAGATTGAATTAATTATTTAATAGAGAAACAGAGATGATTAAGCACTTGTTATTTTTGTGCATTGCTATAGCTCTCGTCATAATTTTAACTTGTATTCTTGTCTTAATTTTTATTTACATGGAATTGCTTCAATTGTTCAAATGAGGACTATCAGTTTTTAAACCCAATTGATTATGGCTTTAAGAGAATTTTGATAGGTTCGAATTGTTTAAATTGCTTGCATTGCTTGAATTGTTTAAATGAGGACCAAGCTTACTTTTTTGTTCTCATGTGGACCAATTAGTAAGATAACTTTAATTTTTTCTTTAAATTTGTTTATTTTTTGGGCAACTATATATGTTCGCCTACCCCTAACAAAATTCGTAGCTTCGCCACTGGGCAGGCATGCTATCGAGCCACTGTCACAACTGGTACCATACCCCCAAAACCAGTCCCAGTGAGCAGATGCAATTAGTGCTTTATAAAATTTGTAACTGAAAGCCACCTATGGGAATCATATCTACATCCATTGGAAGCCACCTATAAAGAAGTGCTTTATAAAATTTGTAGCTTGCAAATACAATTTATTTCTGTACATTCTTTCCTGAATCTTGTATTTCTTTTTATATGTTTAATAAAATTTAAAGAAGTGGAAGCGTACTTGTTTTTAAAGAAATGGTTGCAAAAGTAGAGTTTTGCTGGTGTTCACTGCTCCTATTTCTCTCTACTTAATCAGAAAAGAAAAACTTGAATTAGAGGATGCTATACATTGTGGGCTTGGGATTGGGGGATGAGCGAGACATCACTCTTCGGGGCCTTGATTGTGTACGCAAATGTGCCAAGGTGTATATTGAGGCCTACACTTCTCTTCTATCCTTTGGCTTAGCCTCAAATGGTCTCTCTAAACTGGTATATCTTCCATTATTTTACTTATTTTTGTGCTATAGAAATTTGCTTTAATTGGCAATACTAGACAGTGAATCTGGGTGGTATTGATTAACTAAGGAGTAAGGTCCTTTATTTTTTTGTCAAAATTGTCCAATTTGACTCTACCTATCCATTTTAGCTTTTAAAAATCCTTGGTGTGCAGTTAAGTCTCAATTGAGCTAGAACTGTCCTGAAATAAATTCAGGAAAACTCATATTTTCCTCAAATTGAGAAATAGATTAGACCCTGGTGCCTGGTCAGTCAGGTTCTAGTTCCATTGTAACCTGTAAGTACAGTAATTAAACCTAGATTTCTATAAGATTATAATATTTAAGGTATGGTGTGTGTATGAGAGAAGTGAAGAAAGCTGGCTCTAGTTATTGTTTCCCTTTTTCTTTTATTGTGCAGGAGGAATTGTACGGAAAAGAAATTATAGTGGCTGATAGAGAGATGGTTGAGGAAAAAGCTGACCGAATGCTAGAGGAGGCGCTGGATTCTGACGTGGCCTTTCTTGTAGTTGGTGATCCATTTGGGTAGCTCAAATTCTGAAATCTATTTTGTTATTTGTTAAAAGTACCAATTGACGACCATGCAAAGCTACAGTTCTTTTGATCATCTAGAAAGTTGTTTTCGTTATGATAGATATAATTTCCGACTTCACAGGAGTAAAATAATGGATTTTTTGGTACTGAGCGGAATTGGTTTGACCTGGTTAGTGTTAGTCATGTTAAAGATCTGTCTTTGAGCTCTGTTGATTCCAATATTCTCTGGAGGTTTTTTTTTCTCTTTACCTTAGAAAACAAGAGTTATGTTGGGTATAAATGAAGCTAACATGAGGTTGCATTGAGTTTGATTGGGGCTTTTCTAGTAATTCCTGCCGCTATATTTCTTGCTGAAATTACCACAGTGCCATTACTTTCTAATATCATTTATTAAGTGGTCTGCTGTTTTAGTGAATTCTTGTTTCAAGTTTGCATTCAATAAAAAGTAGATCGCTGTACATTTTTCTGTTGAAACTCAAATATGTGTCTAGGTTTTAACTTCATACTATATTTTGCTGCCATCTTTATTAAAACGTCATCTGAAATAGCTGTCATTGGTAGTGGTATCTTTCTGGTGAGTTTACATCTTCTTTTATATTCGTAGTAATTTGTTGCTCAAGTTAATTGAAGCAAATGGCTACTAATTGCTTAAAGCATAATAAAGGGAAATTTTTTGTTACTCGAGGTTTCATTAAGGTAGAGTTGTATATTTGGTAGAATTAATAAGGACAAACTATCAATCATATAATACATCTTTAACCTCCAATTGTAGAGCTACTACACATACTGATATAGTTGTACGGGCAAGGCAGATGGGAGTGAACGTAAAAGTGGTACACAATGCCTCAGTAATGAACGCAATTGGGGCATGTGGGCTACAGCTGTACCGGTACGGCGAGACGGTATCAATACCATTCTTTACTGAGACATGGAGGCCTGATAGCTTTTATGTGAAAATTAAAAATAATAGGCAGTTCGGGCTTCATACTCTTTGCTTGCTAGGTACCACTCTCATAGATGTGCTACCTTTTGCTTCTGTTGCACTGTCTTCGTATGCTATTATGACATCTGCTTGTTATTTTGTTGTTGGATTACAAAATAGGAAACAATAGCCAATCCATGTTGTATGGTTGTTGATTACCAACCCAAAAAAACATCTTTTGTAATTTGTACTATATGGTGTGCTCATACTTAATTAGTATGTCATATAGAGAAGAACTGGTTGTGCAAAAACCATATTTTATGCATAAATGATGTAATCTGTCCAGAAAACTAATATTTGTTGTTTTCAATGAGCAGATATACGTGTGAAGGAGCCAACTTTTGAGTCCCTGTGCAGGTATATTAGCAAAACTCTAGTATACGTGTTCTTGAAATTTATTGAATTGCATATTTGGTGTCAGTTGAGGCAAGTATGGAGCTTAATTGAGATTAGATGCTATTGCTTATTTTATGTTCCACATCACTAATGATTTGCACAACATCCAATTATCTTTAATGTGCAGAGGGAAAAAGGTTTATGAACCTCCAAAATTCATGACCATTAACACTGCAATCGAGCAGCTTTTGGATGTGGAAGCTGATCGTGACGAATCTGGTAGTATAATAAATTTTAGCCCATATTTTTTATCACTTGTGTAAGAAGGTTATGCAAATGGCTCTTTGGTCTTCTTTTGTCTATTCCAGCTAATGAAAACAAAGTCAGTCCTAACAGATGTGGACATGAAATGTGTTATTTTGATTGCATATTTTAGTTATTTTGGGTGGTTGTCTGGATTTTTTTTTTTTTTACTGAATTGGTGATGCCACCCCCAATTGTTACTAACTAGAATGCATAGAGATGAAAATGAAAAATTTGAAATTTCAGGGATCACAATGTAAACGAGCGGCACTAAAAAGTAGGGATAATTCAGTGTATGAAAGTAATCTCATACTTGTTTTGCTCTCTGACTTTCATTTATAGTGTATAATGAAGAGACACTGTGTGTGGGAATAGCTCGCCTGGGGAGTGACAGCCAGAAAATAGTTGCGGACACGATGAAGAACCTAAGAGGGGTTGATTTTGGGGATCCTTTGCATTGCCTTGTCATAGTAGGAGAAACACATGACATGGAAAAGCAGATGTTGGATTTCTACCGAAACAAGCAAGGTTAAAGGTTGTTTGGAGTAAATTGCGGAATTAGTTGGCACTATAAAATAATTTCTGGTCTTAATTTGGCTTTTATGCAGTTCCTGAAATCTGATCTTCAGATTGTGAAAGTTTTGTAGTCTTAGATTTTCTTTTAAATCTTAGAACTTTAACTGTTCAGACACTATAAAATTCATGACCTCTTAGATATAATTAAAATGGCATGCATGAGCACGTATTTCCCGCTACAATCTTGGGAACGGTCGAACTGGATTTGTAGTCTTTCCAACTTCATTTCATGTCTCCAAATGAAATGGATATAAAGGAAATCATTATTTGTCTACTGCTGCCACCTAACAATAAATGAAAGCAAAGCAATTTTTGTGCTAATTAAGTAAAACAAAAGGTAGGTTGGTTCAAAAGAGGTTGGATTCCTTGACAATGGTTATTTTAACAATTTTAACAATGAAATTAAAAAAAATTAAAATTTGTAGTAAGTTATTGGATATATAGATAGTCAATTAATTAAATTTAATACAACTCAAATATTGTTAAGTGATGTATCCAGGACCGTTAATTTTAAACCTTTTAAAATTCAAATCATTTGATATAATTGTGAAATATATCGATCATGCTTATAATGTTAGATTTCAAATTTAAGTTATATTTTTTTAAATTGTCAAAATTTCTGAAATTAAAAATTATCTAGTAATTCCTTAAAAGATGTACCATCCTAAGGCATCCATCATCACAACAATGCAAACAAACGTAAGAGCAAGAAAATAAAATTAAGAATATAGCTTGTTTTGCGGAATTTAATGTACTTAAATTCAGCAAGTTAAAGCGAATGACTCATTCAGTCATTAAGTCATACCAGCACTTCATAGTTGTCTAAATTGGAAACAAAAAAAAGGTGAGATTTGCATCGTCCGTTTTAACTTGACACAAATCTCAAAGCGCACCCTATAACCAAATAGGCACTGAAATGATTTTGTCTTGCTGAGAATTATTTTATTCCCTAGCTCTACTCACCCCTTTTGCATGGGTTAGTACAGAATTTAACCAACTACCATTCCATGATGCTTGAAAGTCGTGATTTAAAACTAAGACCGTTAGTTCTCTTCCCCCTTCCACTGCCTTCTTCACATAACTTTTCTTTTCTTTTCTCAGGCCTTCCGTTCATTTTAAATCAAATTTCATCTACTCTCTTCTCATCTCTTCTCTTCTCATATCTCCTCCAAATTGGAAGAAGACTCCAATGGCTGAAGCATCATCCAGCACTAGCAGCACCACTGAGAACAGTAATAGTGACAGCAACATCTCATCTCCTGTACCTGCTGTGCAAGAAAACCGTCAGGCACAACAGCAAAGCATCTTGTTCCATGTAAACATATCATTGTCGGATGTTGTGAGCTCTGCTGATCGAGATGACGCGCTTTCCTGCCTTGTCATTCTTCTCATCTTCTGGTTCTTTGGTAAACATTAGTTAACTTTAGTTTTATATTTTTTCCAGATTTTTAACTTAAAATTAAAATTGAACGCCGCTAATATTAACATGATGTATTTTTAATTTTATACTTGAATATTTTGATTTTTTTTTATATGTTTGTAGCTTCAATGACGCTGATACTTGGTGTATATGGCTCGAACGAGATCATGCTGGGCCCCAATGCCTCGCGGTTGATTCAGGCCAACTCTATATTGGTTCAGGACATAAAGGCCAGTATTATTCTTGAGGAATACAGTGTTTTACACACTCCTATCAAAATTGGAAAATTTTACAAAATACTCCTGATTGATAAAAGTAGAAACATATACTCATCCCTAATTTATGAACAAAATTTTGAAAATTTGTAATCCTTTTGAGCTTCAAATTTGATGTCAAATTATGTTGTTCTGAATTTAAAAAAAATACTAATTTTGAAATTTAGTTTGTTGAAATAGATAACTAGAAAAGATCAAACTTAAAAATAAGAAAATTTGAAAACTTAGAAACAAAAATGTATGAATATTAAGAACTTTATTTTTTCTAAATATCATATAACATTGATTGATTTAACTATAGACATAATAATTTTTCAGTTTTTTATATTTCAGTTATGTTATATTTCACAAACAAAATTATTATTCACAAAGAAAAATAAATTATGTCATATCTTTAGAAGGAATGGATAGATTATTCTCATTTGTAGGAGATGAGTACCTAATTTCCAATAAAGAACAGATCGAAAAGTAAATACGATAATAAGTAAAATCAGAATATTACAAGAGTTGATTGATTTTTACTAAATTTCTAGGTCAAAGAAGATGAAGCAACCCAAAATAAGCTGATGGTTTATGGATTTCACAAGCTTCCACCTCTTAACGTGCCAGTGTTTTGGTCAGAGACAAATAACATATCTATATCTCCTAGTTTTCACAAGGTCCGTAGAAACAAAGTTGCGCTTACTGATTCAAAAAACCAAATTAATCATGGGCACAGTTTTGCTTCCATTATTTCTTAGATAGAGATAAAAATAGTTATTGTATTTTTGTTATACTATTTCATTTTGAAATTTGTAATTTTGACAGTTAATTAATTATCTTGATACAGAATTGGGTATACTCTCTCAATGAAGGTTCTGAGATAAATATATCATATGTTGTTAACTATGAAGTGTCCTATCCCTTGAACCTCATAATTGCAGAAGGTAAATAGCTGCATCCCATATACAAGCACATGTAGTTATGTAGTTTTGAAGAAAATATTTTAGTTTCTCCCTTGCAAATATACTAATATAAGAGATCTCATAAAGCACGCTAATATTTTCTTGTTCATCTTTGCTTAGGAAAAGAAGAACTTCTTCGATGGATTGGCAATCCATCAGAACCTAGTAATACCTTATCATGGAATCTAATTGACGGTGTGTGTGAAGATGCTTTTTGAAATCACAAACTTAAATTTGTAAAACACCAAGTGCTAAAATGAAAAATTTCAGGAAATGGCACGGTCAGCCAGAAAATTGAGAAAGCCTCCGAGTACTTCATTGCTGTGGGAAACTTAAATAATCTTCTAGTAGAGGTAAAGTGCTCATTGTTGGTATTATTGATATGAGCTATGTACAGGTATCAGGTATGTAGGTACATACTCGAGAAAAGCAGTATACAAAATACAAATCACAATAATTTGTAAATCAGTATAGTCTTGAAACCTGTACAACAGTCAATTATTCTATTTGCTAACTTTTTTGCATTTGTTTGAGAGAAGTGCCAGCTTTCATTCAATTGCTTAGGCCTTAGTGTAGAACTGAGTCAAATGACAATGTCTCAAATATAAATCTAAAGAGCTTTAAAAAAAAACATAAACAAAATCACAAGAATCTCAAATATCAAACATGTAATAGTTTCATTTACTTTCTTTGTTATGTAAACTCAAACTTTCTGCTTCGTGTGATTTTGTTTTAGGTACAATTGGAGTTTAGAATAAGCAGTATCTTGTATAACACAACAGGAGCTTATTACAGATGCCCACTAAAAAGTAGACAATGTACATTGAAGCTCTTCATGTTAAAACCTGCATTTGCAATTCTATCAACAGGTCAAATTAAGGTAATCATTCAACCAAAAGTGCATTGTATTAAGTACCCCTCCTATCGATGTCACAATAAATCTTCTTTCCTGAAAGATTGGAAGACTACTGCTGTAAAGTATGATTATCTGATAATTTCACATCATACCTTGTCATATTGTACAGTATGCTGATCATTTTTTTTTTCATGTCAGGAGTCTGATGCATTCTATGTGAGTCTGTCATATGGACCTCGGTGGATTGTCTACTTTGTTGGCTCAGGTGATTTAAAAAGTTTAACTCATGATCTATTATTGATTAATAAAGGCCAGTACTTTTATTCAAGGAGGTAACTTGCAAAATGTAGAGGTCTCAGATGCCAGTTCATGTTATAAACCACAAATAGTTCACCGCAGCATAATGACCAGTTGTTTTAAGGTGAACAAAATTTCACCACAAATTATTATACCTCAAATAAATCTCTTTTTTCCCACCAAATCTGCACTTCAACTCAGTTAACCCAATTCTTTGATAACTTCTGTATCTCGCAATATAATTCATAACACATAACCACTATCTTCCCAAATTTCGGTGCATGTAGCATTGATTACCATGCTCCTACTGGTCATATACAAGATGGTAAACAAACTACTACGCAACCATCACACTGTTAACGAGGCACCTGCAAATAACGACCAGCGAACCCCTTTGCTGACGAACAAAGACGATGATAATTCAAGCTTGGGTTCGTCATATGAGTCAGTATCACATGATGAAGAAGAAATTGAGGAGTGGTTGAAGATGGAGGCGGCAAAGTCTCTAGAGGAAGGTGGGTCCTGCCACCTTTGTGCAATATGTTGTGACGCACCGAGGGATTGCTTCTTCCTACCTTGTGGCCACTCTGCTACTTGTTATGCTTGTGGAGAAAGGTTAGATAAAGAAATGATTTTTAACAAAGAGAGCAGTAGGATAACATTATTGATTGTTGTTATGAATGCAATTTATTAGAGAAAAAGAAAAATAACTAGTCCAAAACAACTATGAATTCCTCCCAATTAATCCAACTAGCATATGTGATCTGAACTATGTATTCTAAACCAGAATTTTTTTGATACAATATTCTGTTGTATGAATTTTGATCTGGTGCGCGTTCAGATCCATTTAGAGTTTAGTAATTAGTTCTGCCTATTAGTTTTCCATTTTAGTTGTCAGAATAATCATACCGAGACCCACCTTTCTTTTTTCCTGTGAAAGCATTGATAGAAACATTAACCGAAAGATCCAAGATATTAACCAGAGATGATAGATTCATTTAAACATCTTGGAAACTTCTCTTTTGACTCATCAACCTTTTTGACAAGATAATGTTTCATTTAGGATCAATTCAGCTAATTTTCAACGGAGTGAGCAATAAGCAAGGACTTATGTTCTAATTCTCTGACATAAGACTTTGTGAATATAATATATAAATATATATAGTTTAGCCATTGATTGCAAAAGAAATCTATTGTGCAGGATTTCTGATGAGGCCGGTACATGCCCCATATGTCAAAGGAGGATGAAGAAAGTGAGAAGAATCTTCAGTGTCTGAGTCTCAAATAAAGAGCAATGTATTTTGGTGCAGAAATGGAACTTTAATATGTTGAGGCATATATGGCACAATATATTTTTGTGAAATGAGCTTAAGCTCAACCCATAGAACTCACAATATAGCCTTCTTTGTGAAATCAATTTTAGCCCCTTTAGAGATTTAAGCTTTTGGTTGAACTTCTTTTTTTATTAATATTTTATAATTAGGCCAGATGTGCCTGTTTTGTGCGCTCTCATCACATAGAAACAAAAAGGAGTCTAATTATGATGAAGAGTGTTAACTTTAGTTCGATATATCTAATTCATTATTAAGTATGAAAAAAAAAATAACATAAGCCGCGAGATACTATGAGGATGTTGACAGCTAATAATGATGAGTTAGGCTAATATGACACTAGTGTTATATAAAACTAAATAACACCACATTTTAAATTTTTAGATCTGCTTTAAGATTCGTAATATCCGTTTTTACTGTTCAAGCACTTCATTTTGTACGGATCTTAAAGTAGATCTAAGAGTTTAAGATGTGGTGTTATTTAATTTTATATAACACTAGTGTCATATTAGCCCAACTCAATAATGATGTTTGAAACAACAGTAACCCTAAAAAAAATGATGTGCAAAAAAACAACACTGACCTTAAAAAAAAATGATGTTTGAAACAACACACCCACGGACAGACAGGTTTTATAGGCACATTTAGTCTCTTTTTTTTTCCCAGAGATACAAGTAATATTTTTCTTAGAAGTTCATATTTGTAATATTATGACAAGATGATAATGGAGATTGTTGATTAAAAAATGTTAAATCATAAAAATATTTAACATCTTAAAATTAAAATTTATTATCATAATTATGATTTAACCATCTTTTTTTTTTTTGAAGAAACATGAGGGTCAAGCCCTCAAATTCCATTAATGCTTACACAAGATGCGTAAGATAAAGTCTATTTACAAAAATGGAAACCGAAACCAGAACCAAAACAAACAAAAAGGAAAAAAACAGAAATAAAGAATACCAAAATAATGACACTAACTAAAAGGAACAGATAAAATAACTCTGAAGGGCTTTCTTGTAATGGTTTATCTCTCAGGAAACCATATCCTTACTTCATTAACGATTTCCCAAGAAATTTGTATTTCTGTTTTGCAAATGTCTTGAAAAATTCTTCTACACCTTTCTTTCCATATGATGAACACCATTGCCAACTGTATCCGCTTTGCCATTTGTGATTTGGAACTCACTATCGTATCTTGATAATTTCCTTGCATAAAACTTGCATGTTGCTCCAGCTCTGGTTTACTTCTTGCCAGCGCATCTCTTACCAGTACAGTAAAAGGGCAATGTTTAAATAGGTGGTTGACCATCTTGTTATACGATGTTTTTCTTTCTTTCCCAGAGATACAAATAATATTTTTCTTAGAAGTTCATATTAGTTATACATATATATTTCTTAAAATTATGACAAGATGTTAAAAATTATTAAAAAAATATATTTCTTAATATTAAAATTAAGAAATTATTGATTGTATAACATCAATTTTAAAACAATAATTTCTTAATTTTAATTTGAAAAAAATATTCATTTGTGAAACTATATATTTTTCTATAAAGTTAAAATAAAACATACAAAATAAAAATATCATAAATATTAATCGTAAAAATAATACAAATTTATGATCTTTTTCCTGCAAAACTAAAACTGAACGCCCACCGTGGGGCTCGAACCCACGACCACAAGGTTAAGAGCCTTGCGCTCTACCAACTGAGCTAGACGGGCTTTTGATTTACTATGATAATTATACTAATTACAACTAAAAGTTTCCAGCAACTAAGGGTCATTTCTTATTAGGAACCATACCAGACTACCAGTGACAGGACCCCGCCACCGACCAGCAACCAACTGATCCTTTCTCTTCTCTGATCTCTCAGTTCTTCCTTCTCCGATCTCCATTCCTCTCTCTCTCTTTTTTCCTTCTCTACAAAGCTTCCTGTTGCTGCCTCCTCCAAATCTCCGATTCGCTACGTTCTTCCAATATGGCCTCCTGGCTTAAAGCCGCCGAAGGTACCTTCACTCTCGCTCTCCTCTCTTTGGGCGTAGTTGATCTATTTGGATCTCACTAGGTAATTAATATGGGGAGCAAGAGATCTGGGTGTAACAATGACCAGATCAGTACCAAGCATCTGTAATTTCTGATCCAGTGTTGGAGATTTCTTTGTGTATTTGTTTGTAAATATCAAGCTGAAGTGTGTTACTTTTTTGCTACCTTATTTAATACATTAGGAAAGAATCAAATACGCTAGGTATGGCTGATTTCTTATTACAATGGAACTGAAAGCTGGTACATAATGTCAGGGTATAATCTGAATCTAGTGCTGATATCTTTTTGAAATAACTTAAACAGACTTGTTCGAGGTGGTTGACAGGAGAGCAAAAGTTGTTGTTAATGAGTTGTCCAATGAGCAGACTGATTCGCAATCTTCTGGTAATTTTTCCAATTTTAAATAAAATTCTTTCATTAAGACAAAACCACAATTTTAGTTTCCTTCAAAAAAGCAAAATAGCATCTTGCAGCTATTTTGTATCAAAATGTCTATTTTCTTTCACTTCTGTTTATCTTTTATCTTGTTGTTTAGGTACAACATCAATTGCTCAAGAAGGCCAAACCAGAAAAACAAGATCAAAGGAAAAGGTCATTATTTAGCTAGAAATATGATTGTTTTTTCTATGTACTTCCATCACTGAAAATTATCTCAAAAACTTTTTATTGTCTAATTTGACTTGATGTGTGTGTATGTTGGTGTTATTTCCCCTTTTTCAAGTACATATGAACAATAACTACATTTCATGTCTAATTAGCAAATATAACAATGCTTTTGCAAATATTCATACTCAGTTGAAGATCTCCAGTAATGAGTCATCGAGACCTGTGGCAGATCGTAAAATTAAGAGGATTGAAAGAATTAGACCTTCCCCATCTGACCAATCCCTAACCAAAGATGCTACCTCGACCAATGATTCTGTACCTATAACTGATCTTAAAGATACAGAAACTGTCGATTCTGGAAATATAGTTGCTCTAACTCCACTTACCGACATCCCCATTTCAAGTGAGAATACCATAAGTTTGACTGAGGGCCCGAAGGATGGAGCTTCTAAGGCTGATGTTGTGACTGAGATTGCTGCAGCAAGTCAGGTTGCAGAGGTTGATAAACAAGCTGCTTCGGCAGTTAGTCAAGAGATAAAGGAACCTGAAATTGTTGAAGTTAAATCAGGTGTTGATTCTAAGGAGATAGAGAGAGAGAATTTGTCAGAGAAGGGGAGAGATGCTCCTAAATTGTCTGATCAGCAAGAGAATAAATCTGAGTCTACTCTCATGAAAGTTCAGGACCAGCTTGAGGAGGTGAGTAGTTTTTTTGCCTTTTTGGTGTAATTTAGGCTCAATCCGATACAAGTATGTAGCAGGTAGAACTTCAATCTAGATAATTTGATTTCTACCCAAGGATCAATTGAGACTACTAATATGAAAACTTACTTTCGACCAATTTATACTTAACGTACTGTGAGGATCTGCTTAATCTATTGGATCTCAAACCCTTTTTTTGGTCACAATCTTTGGCTCTCTCTTGTGAGGGATAGCTGTGTTTTTTTATTTTCTATTTAACCTTCATTTTGTTCATTAGCTTCTTTTGAAATTTGTTTTGTAGGCTCAGGGATTGCTCAAGACTGCTGTTAAAACAGGTCAATCAAAGGAGGCCAGATTAGCTCGGGTAAGGGAAATCCGAAATATTATACTTCAATTCTTTATTATCTCATCTATAGGATGTGTCTCAGACTAGCTGAAAGAATATTTGTGCAAGCTGTTCTAAAGAAACTGTACTTGCACGTTTCTAGTTAATAATCATCAGTTTGATTTTTTCAAAACTAATTTCCAATTGTCAGAACTAAGCTTCCATGAAGCAAAAACTGACCAAACATCCCCCAACTTTCAGTATTAGCTTGACCAGATGTTTTAAAAACAAATGAATTTACTTGGCTATATTTAGTTCAACTGTTTAAGTTATACTCAGGGAAGAAAGTTAGTAGAACTATTGTTAAAATTAAGAAAATATGTAATGTTACACTACCTACATAAGATAACAATTTGGTGTGAACTGCTAATGTATTAAAAGTCATTGGATTTTAGTTGCTTGGTGATCTTTTTCCAGTGTTGTTTGCAAATAAAATATATTATAGGCAAAGCCATGAGCCATCAACATACCTCCTAGGTCTGGGCAAGTTGTACTAAAGTGCTGTCATCTCATGCAGCAAAACATTGTATTGAACAAATTGTATAATTTATTGAAATGTTGAGTAACATACAAAAGGGTATCTTAGAGGAGAATTATATGGCAATTTTTTTTTTGGGCATAATAGAATTAATCAAACTTCTGTAAAGATGCATGATTGAAATGTAGATTAGTTATGTTTATTCATCTTAAGTTCATGCAACATGAAAGGTTTGTGCTGGTCTCTCATCTCGCCTCCAAGAATACAAATCTGAGAATGCACAACTTGAAGAGCTTCTTGTTCAAGAGGTATGCATATATTACTTCGTGGTTCTTAAAGTTACTGAAGTAGCTCCTGTTGTGGTCCTCAATTCCCCGAGGCATAAAAATAAATCTGTACAGCTTCCAAGTTAGATCCCTTTTGGTCCCATTTTAAATCCCATTTGAAATAATAAAGAAATGCCATCTGCCGTGTTTGTAGGTAGCCTTAGTATGAAGTTGAAAATTTATAGTGATGTAGCAGACAACGATAAGTGTCCTACATGAGATCTTTTATCATACTTTTTGTAAAACCTAGAATCTACCAAGTCTTCGTGTATTATTTTCATACTCTCAACGGAATCTAACTGGAACAACAAATCAATACATCTGACTTGCTTGAAGGACCTCATATGTCATTTGCTCTAAACAAACTACCTAGTACAAGCATTCTTTTTACACTGTTATTTTCTTTTGCTTTTTTGTGTAACTGGAACAGAGAGAGAGGTGCGCTTCCTATGAGTCACACATAAAGCAGCTTGAACAAGACCTATCTGTGTACAAGTTGGAGGCCTCAAGGTCAGAATCAAATATGGCTGATGCATTGTCAGCTAAGAATGCAGAAATTGAGGCACTTCATAGTTCTATAGAGTCCTTGAAGAAACAAGTTGCTGCCTCTGAATTAAAACTCTCATCATTACAGGTATCCATCTGTTATCCTGTACTGTAGCGGACATATGTCGACTATTTTTTTTATTGGATTATCCACTCCTGAACCAAATGAATGCACTGCAACTACAGGTACAGCAGCAAGAGCTGATTACTACCATGTTTCCTCTTTACCTATTTTGTTGGTTTGTGTTTTTTAGAGGCTTTACTTGAGATATGTTTGGTTAGTGCTTTTCACTTGTTTGCTTTCTTCCAGAAAGTGCCAGAAATGTGTTAGAGTTCTTATTATCTACATCTTTGCTGAATGACACATATCAGAAATGCCAACTTAAACAAACTGAAAATATAAACTTGTTCTGCCCCTTTTTGTTTCTTTTTGAAACAGGAAGACATGGAGAACAACAAATATAGCCGTGAACTTACTGAAACTCGGGTTATTCAGGTAACACTTATCAGACTTCTTCCCCAAAAAGGACAAAAAAATAAATTAAGGAAGCTGCTGGTGTGTGTGAATGTCAGATTTTAATATTGTTCCTTTTCTGTTATTTAAGGCTCTACGTGAAGAACTGTCTTTAGCTGAACGCAGAGCCGAGGAGGAGCGAATTGCTCATAATGCTACGAAAATGGCAAGTTTTGAATTTATATTTTTCCAAAAATACTTTTTTCTTATTTCCTTTTGTTCCTTGACCATGTAATGATATAGGCGGCAGTGGAGAGAGAGGTAGAGTTAGAGCATCGTGCTGTTGAGGCATCAAATGCTCTTGCTAGGATTCAGGTATGTTAACAAGATGCTGATAAGCTAATATATGATAAATATGCATTTGGTTGTTGTGCCTACTGATGTGCACGGCTTTGATTTCCGAATTATGATCTACAATAGAACCGGGATTGTGTTGAGTGTGTAAAATTTTATCTAGGAGGGATTATTCAGAGAATGCTTTGCATTCTAGCTGGTGGGTACTAAGATAGTAAGATTTGACATTACTGGTACCATAATGCATGTATTGCTAATAGTATACCAACTTCAAGATTGTGGCAGTGTTGTGTTTTACTGGGATCATTTGTGCCTTGAATTAAACAATCAAGAAGCATTGAAGCAGAAATGACCAAAAATAGGATCTGCTGAAATCAGGATTAAACAGGCAACGTAGTACCAATTGGTCTGGTATAAGTACGGACCTAACTTGAATGTACTGAAAAAAAAAATTCTTAAAACAATTCTTTTTAATTCTTTTATTTGAAATTTCCATATTCCTTTAAATCTGATAATTGCAAGCTATGCTAGAGAGCCTCTGAGGAGAGCACGTCTAGGGCAGCTGAACTCGAGCACAAAGTAGCTTTGCTTGAGGTATAGTGCACATCTTCCCTCTCCACAACCCTATATTCACCTTTCTCTTTGTTAGCTTAGTACCATATCAATAGTTTGTGTTATTGGTAGGTTGAGTGTGGCTCACTACAGCAGGAGCTACAAGAAATGGAGGCGAAAAACCGTAGAGCACAGAAGAAACCCTCTGAAGATGCTAATCAACTTCTCCAGGTTACAAGTGTATCAGTGTAATTTTTTATTTTATTTGAAACTTTGGTATGATATGTTGTCAAGGTAATTTTTTTTTAAAATAAAGATGCAAGCCTGGCAAGAAGAGGTTGAGCGTGCACGTCAAAGCCAAAGAGAAGCAGAAAATAAAATCTCCTCTTTGGAGGTACCTGTTACTATTTTCAAATATGCCGTGATATCAAAAATTAAAATTGGGTATGTTTGTGCCTGACAGCATGGTAAATTTATTCTCTCCTTATTTCTGAAATTGGCAGGCTGAGTTGCAAAAGATGCGTGTAGAAATGGCTGGGATGAAAAGAGATGCTGAGCATTACTCAAGACAAGTAACCTTTTTGAGAAAATTGTTTAATATTTAGGAAGTTCCTCTGATCCTCATGTACTTACCCTCCTTACTATTAGAAATATACTTGCTGACTTTTTCCCCTTTGATATGTGTTATGTAGGAACATATAGAACTGGAGAAAAGATACCGCGAACTAACTGACTTACTGGTATGTTACATCTTACATACTGGAGTTCTTAATAAAGAAGCAATATGTTCATAAACTTGTTCTGAACCTGTGTTATATATTATTCAAGTACCATAAGCAAACACAACTAGAAAGCATGGCCAGTGAAAAAGCTGCACTTGAATTCCAACTGGAGAAAGAACTGAGACGCCTCCAAGAAGCACAGGCTAGAGTTCTTTTTATTAAGCTTTTACATTATGCTTTTTGAGTAAATTTTGTGCTAAAAGTAGTTTGTATATATTGGTCAGTAACATTCCATAATAGCCTTTCTAGTTTAAAACTTTTCTTTTTGATACCGCTTTGGTCCTGTCCTGTCAATTTTTAGTCAAATAATCTTTTCTGACATTAACTGGGTCATTTAGTTGAAAGATATCCAGATATCTGACTAATTTCACGTTAGCAATGACTGTTCTTTTTTTATTAATGAAAATATACTTTTGTGGTTTGATAACATAATTTTTAGTACAGGTAGAAGCAGAGAGGAGTAAAGCTGTACGTAGGACACACTCATCATGGGAAGAAGATGCTGATATAAAATCTTTTGAGTATGTTTTGTCCTTCGCTTATGTTGCAGCTTTTTACTCTTTTCTTTAGTTGTGAAGAATGGCTGAACTATCATCTTTTAAAAAAAAAAAAAAATTCCATTACAGGCCTCTACCCCTGCATCACAGGCACATGGAAGCTGCAAGTAAGCAGGTCTTTTCTACCCCCACCTCACAAAAAATAATATTAAATTAACACCCACAAGTATATAATCCGTGTTAAAGTTTCTTATAATATTTCTCTTGTAGTTGCATAAAGCAGCAAAGATTTTAGATTCCGGAGCTGTTCGAGCAACTAGATTTCTATGGCGCTATCCGGTTGCTCGAGTTATACTACTATTCTATCTGGCAAGAACTTTTTTAGAAGTTCATTTGCTCATAATATGTACTTCTTTTTCTTGGGGCAGGCTGGTGGGGGATCATTCAGTTTGTTTTTACTTGTGCAATATCTCAAAATTTAATGTGCATGGCATGCTCCTATTATGAAGTATTCGCCATACTCCTTTGCTTGTAGATTTTCTTCATAAATGTAACAAATAATTATTTAAAAGAAAGTAGCAACCAGCTTCCTTATAATAACAGAAGTTTACAAACAATTTGGCTAATTATTCACCTTGCTTATTGCACCGCTCTGCGCAAGTCAAGAGTAAGAAGAGTATTATTTGGTATTTTGATAAAACTATCAAGTGATTAGGAGCAGCTTAGCTGATATTTCTGGGCTTGGACAATTTTATGAGATATTTCTTATTTTGTACAGGTACCTGTATTTTAAGTTCTGGGGACCCATGGGAAACATTGTCAAATTTATTGGGTTTATTTTCTAAAATTGGTTAAATTATATGTGCAGGTGTTTGTGCACTTATTTTTGATGTACTTGATGCATCGTCTCCAGGTATGTGTAATTTTAAAAATTCTTGTTCCATGATCAGTTGACTTTTATATTCACTTGTATTTTTTATTCCATCAGGAGCAAGAAGTAGCTGCATCTCTTGCACTTGGTAACACTAGCTTGCCATAGAAATCTACATAAAAAGGACATTGATTATAGTTGTTTTCCTGCCTTTCTTTCTTACTGTAAATTGATTCGTTCTTTGCTAAAACAACAGCAACTATAGATCAATATTAGGAATCTATATCACAGTTCACAGCACTCGATTTCTGACGGAAACAAATGTGAGATTGACTTTTCAATCATATGACTATATTCTCATGTTGTTATTTTATAGTCTATAACATTTTTGTTGATACGAAGTTTTTGTAGAAGATTCAATACCTTCATTACTTCATTATAATGTTGATCTGTCAAGTTCGCAAATGATTATTTGATCATTTAATGCCTTTTTCAATTATTTAAAATAATTCCGTCTCGCAAATGATTATTTGATCATTTAGTGCCTTTTTTCATTTATTTTAAAATAATTCCATCTTATCAAATTCATTAGCCAACTATCTGATAGCTGTTTTTTGTATGTCTCAATTTTTTACTACGAGTAACTTTCTTCAAAGGACTGCCATTTAATGCTTCTTAAGTGCAATTGTAAGATTTTGAGTTTATTACTATAATGTTTTTAATAAAGTTTTTTCGTTTGTCAATCGATTTCTAAACAGAATTGAGCATATTTCAAAATGCAAGAGAATAGTTGAATCATGTGGATCCGCTCAAATGGAACAGAAATTTATTTAATATACCTTGTAATAATAACTAACTGCCACTGTCCAAACTTAAATAACTCTTAATATATAAAATAAAATAAAACGAATCAGACATCCAGCTTAAACTGTTCTACCGCACAAAGATAAACAACAGTACTAGAGTGACCGACGCTAATGTGGAAAAGTCTGGCAGTATCTACTAAAATATACTTTCCTTCAACAGAAAATTAGTTAATACGTGAAGGCACAAAATGAATACCTACTTGGGAGCATGACTTGCTGAAACTCCCAATAAAATTGGTGTGGATGAGAGATCAGTAAAATCCCTACCCCATGCACCAATTTGTAAAATCCGATTAATGAAACCAAATACGGACTTGAGATAGATTGGTTAAGAGAAAAGTTCTAAAGCTGTAGTTATCAGAAAGTTGAGAGTTCTAACCCCTCTCATGAGACTTGGCACTGCGAAACTTTTCAGAAAGAAAAAAAAAATCAAATACGGTCCATAGCATGAACAATAACAACAATGGTGAATCCGGGTATGCAACGTCTGAATAAAACATTATTCAGCACCATACAGTTCATATTTGATATCAAGTCTGGCTTAATGGACTAAGTTTATCATGTATTTCTATTAAAATATGAAATTATAAAATTAAAAAACAATCTTCTTATGATATATAATTTCTCTTATATAACAATTCATACAAGAATATAAAATTTCGACCCGCACGAAAGGCATAATGATCTGGGCACTGTCTTGGAGAGAGGCTCGGTGAAATAGACATGTAACAGTATGGCTCGAACAATACATATGATTTACAAAGAACATATCTCTGTACCTGCATAATTCTACATAATTATGGCGGATAAAAAAAATCGTAATTCGTGATTCAAACACAAAAAAGGCTCCTAGCACTTGCTCTGGATACCAGTATATATCAAATTAAACCCTTTGTTCTAATCCATGGAACAACCAGCTTCTCTATAGTACACTTACAGCTTCTTACTGGTACACTTCCAGCAGGTACCAGTATAAATCAAAACTCCATTCATTAAACGTAGTATACAGTCATAAATCATTAATTATCCACAACAAATTGCATGATTTACCATCTACTAAATTCAACTAATTGTCCACAACAAATCTTTATTACTAGGTTTTTAGCAATCCGAACCATCTCTTACAAAACTGATCAATAAATGTGAATTGCCTAAAAATATTTTTTGAAAAATGATGAAAGAACGGCATCAAAATCATCGTCCAAAGAAAGGACATCTGACCCCTCCGGAACAGGTGCCACATCAACAGAGGCCCTACAACTTGTGCCGCATCGCTCTGAAGAAGATGCCACCAAGGCAGAGAAGATTCCTCCTGATTCATTGGATGCGTCTGACATATTACAGGGCATCTTCTCCGGATCCACGATGTGCTGCTCTGGCAAAGAAGCCTCATGATGTGCTACATCCAAATCCAAGACAGGTTCAAACATATTCAAATAATCCATCAGCTTATATTTGTCTAGTACAGGCGTCAGGGGCTCTACATCATCTGGCAAGCAATCTTCTCCACCACATGCACATGCATATGTTGCTCCGGCATGGAGACTCTGGGTCTGGATGATTCCTCCTCCTCCTCCTGATGCGACGTTGGGTGCATCAAACAAAGCGGGCATAGAAATAGAAGGCAGCACAAATGGATCAAACAATCCGGGTATGGTCTCATAATTCCACAACATGCCCTCTTCGTGTATAGGCATCATGATCAGGTGCTCTCCATCCTCGAGAATAGGTGGTTGCACCATACTTGATTCTAGGGCCGCTGAGAAGGGCGTAATTGTAAGCTGGCTATCTATTCTCTCCAGAACCTCTTTCAACTGCATCTGCAACATTGCCTCGAGATGCAAGTTTTCCTGATCCTGATTCTGCACCTGCTCCTGTATCTCGGCAACCTCCCGTACAAGTTTCTTCTTCTTTTGCTTTCCCTCTGGCATGCTCTTGGCCATGGAGAGCATTTGTTCTGCTTCCTCTTGTGACGGCCATACTACAGGTGATGGATCATCTGGTCCGTCAGAAACAACAAGGCACACCGGCTTACCACATAATTTTGTGAGTTCGCTCGCCTTTTTCAAGATGGACGACCTTCTCTTCTTCAAAGTCGTACAACGAACTGATCGGCTACCGATCAACTTCATTGTCACTTTCTTTCTTCCCATCTCTGTACTTCTCTACTATTCTTGTTTTCCTTCTTTTCTTTCTCTCTTTCTTGGTTGCAAGAAAATAAAGGAGCGGAGAGGGGTTGGCTACCTGTATATATACACACGCGCGCGGAAACCCCTTTTTTAGCATCCTTCTATAATAGATCATATATTCTATTTTATTGTAATTGCATATCAGTTTCATAAGAAACATACATATTATTTTTTTGTGGTTGCGAGAAAATGAAAAACCCTAGCTATCTAGTTGACCGTTGTTATTTAAAAAGGAGCGGAGAGGGGTTGACTACCTGCATGTACATGTGTATATATACACACGCGGAACCCTTTTTTTAGCATCCTTCTATAATTAATAGACCATATATTCTATTTTATTGTAATTGCATATCAGTTTTATAAAAAAAAACATATATATTATTTTTACGAATTAATTATCGGAGCTGGAGCATCCTTCAAACCAAATAATCATTTTCTCTTGTTAAAACTATTAAAAATAATCAAGTTCATATATATTTTTGTGCAAATGGATCGGATATTATTCGAACGTATCCAAAAAATTAATACGAAGAATATTTGTACAGATAAATACAGATATTATTCTGAATTTTAATTATCTGTATTTAAATAGTAGATATATACCATATAGTTTAATATATATTACAAAAATATTTATCTATATATATATATATATATATGAGTAAAGCTAGGGTGTGATGTGCTCACCAAGAGGGTTTGGTGAGCACAACTCCAAAAGTATATTGGATCGACTTCAAATGTCAAATCCAAACCGTTGAAATTATTGTACTTCATGAGTGATGCATGTACATATAAAATTTTGAAAGTTTCGAGTTTATTTGCTATACGGTCAAGCGGTCAAAGAAAGGAACTTTTTATAACTTAATTTATAAGTTGTTTTATATATTCAATTTTTATCATTTCTTTGACCACTTGACCGTGTAGCAAATAAACTCAAAACTTTTAAAATTTTATATGTACATGCATCACTCATGAAGTATAAGGATTTCAACGGTTTGGATTTGATGTTTGAAGTCGATCCGATATACTTTTGGAATTGTGCTCACCAAACCCTCTTAGTGAGCACATCACACCCTAGCTTTACTCTATATATATATATATTTATGGATATCCTATATCCAATTTGTATCCATCTAATTTTTTATCCGTGTCCGTATCCGAAAAATAAAAACGAATACAAATATAGTTTTACCACTATCAGATTTGTCATCTATATCCAATCCGTTTGCACCCACTATAACACGACATACATAAACATGGGTCGCACAAAAACAACAAAAACATGACACATGCATGAGAAATGACACGGTCAGGCACCAGCAGGCCAAAAATTATGTACAGAATTTGCACCCAACATGATTTTGTACTCAGACAGACACATTAACATTCAAATCTATTTTTCTTACCAACCGGTACACGTTGACATCGAAGCGCATTTCTATTTATCGGTTTGGCAAGCGGTTGCAATTAAATAGTGTTTTCTTGCTTATATGGATTTTTTTTAATTCCACTTTTTACAATTTGGAGTGTCTTTTTCTTATTATTTTCTTTTATGGTTGACAACAAAGTGCCGGTAACAAATATATTGGTAACAAAAGTTTTTTACAAAGAGAATTTACAAAATGAGTGAAATCCTCCCAAATTAGATAGGATTTCCACCAGTAAACTAGCCTAGCCGTTATCTAGCCATCTTTCAATCTCTAGTGTTGTATCGGCGATTAAATGCGACACCTCTTTTCTCTCAAGTTATTATTGCACCTCTTTTTAGTAATTATTACCAAGTTTTCAACATTTTAAATGCATTTAAAGTATTTAATATATATTCCAATTGGTCGCTGGTCACTTTAATAAATTCACGAAGTTTTCAAAATTTTAACGAACATATAACAAGTGACTAAATATAATTCGTTGGACATAACAAAAAATGGTGCAATATATAAAGCAGCAAATTTGCCACATATCCCCTGTTTGTAATGCAATTATATATTAAGGAAGCAATAGGAAAAAAAAAGTACCGGAGAGATATATAAGATGAATTATAATCAAACTCCATTTCTTAATTTATCCATAAATTCATATTTTACTTCTCAAGCAAGCCTAGACCAAAATTCTAAGCACGCCAGACACTTGAATGCATGCACCCAGCCTAAGCCAAAATTAATTTTATTCCTTTTTCCATTAAAAAAAAGGGAAGAAGAAGATTAGTCCCTGCTCTAGTGTTTCAGTGTTTTCCTCTCTTTAGTTACATATAATAAATTATTTCATAAAAGAAGTGGAACAACCACGTCCGGCCCTGGTGCTGTGTATCCAGAGTGACCGCTTCCGATCTCAAAATTCAAGAGGCGCCTACAAAAAATAGACTGTATGTATATATAAAAAAAAATGTATATATTAAAAATAAATAAAATGTTAGAGCTCAAATTTTATATATATAAAATATTTTAACTTTTTTTTTATAAATAGATATGATTTATTGGCATATCAATAAAAAATCAGACTGGCTAATCGCTTCTAGGAGTGTTCATTGGGTCCGATTTAGTCGGTTTTGAATCAAACTGAATTAGTTTGGACTAAACAGTTCGATTTTTTCGGTTTAATAGTTTGGTTCAGTTTACTTTTTAAAATCAAATTATAACTTCGGTTCGGTTTGGTTTGCAAATTTTCAAAATCGAAATAACTGAACCGACCGAATTTGTATATATTATGAATTTGGTTTGCAAATTTCTTAATACCCCAGATTATTTCTTAAACAATTGCTTTAAATACCTTGGTTTATTTCTTAATATACTTTGATTTATTATAAATCAATTGCTTTAAATAAAAAAATTTATATATTTCAGTTTGAACTGAAGGAACCAAACAAACCTAAATAAAACTTTAGTTTGGTTCGGTACGGTTGCAATACTAAATCGGTTCAGTTCGGTTCTATTTTTTAAACCAAATTATAACTTTGGTTTGCCTAGTTCGGTTCCATTGATACCGAACCGAACCGATGAAGTTTTTGCGTTTTAAAAGTCCAAATAGTCGATCCAAACTGTTCAACATGACATCCATATCAAAACGTACTTGGAGACCTAATTTTATATATTTTTTAATTTCTTTACTATTTTTTAAGACAAGTAGAAAATCATTATTTTTTTTATGGTTCATAATCTTCTGAATCAATGTATTTTCTACCTATCTAAAAAATTGGAAAAAATAAAAAAAAATGTAAAATTTAGTCTCCAAGCACGTTTTAATATGGATATCATGTTGAACTGTTTGGACTTTGAAAATGTAAAAATAGTCCAAATCCAAAATCTTTAGGACTGGTCCTGTTAACATTTTTTTTTGAGAAATGTTCCTATACCCCGAGCCACCAAACCCGAGCCCGTCCCCGAACTGGTTTAACTGGGTTTAGCCGTTCACTAATAACGGTAATTTATTAATTTTTCATTAATTAACGAATTGTTGTTTTAACGCATTGCAGTTTTACATTGATTGCTTTAAACGTTAGCTTTGCATGCTTTTGTCTTGAGCTTTAATTTCGTGGACAGTCTGTTAGAAACAGTTGTAATCACCAATCCCCGAATTAGTCTCCCAGATTGTTAACAGTCCTCTAATAATTAATTAACTACTTACTTGAACGTACTTTAAAGTACTTTAAAGTACAATTTAAACCCAGTTAGCTCAGGGATGCGATGGGGGATTGGTTCTAATTTTAATTATGCAAATTAACAGTTTTTTATATTTAATAACTAAAAATACAGTCTCCATTTTGAATAAGTAATCCATTAAATGAAGATTTTTCAATGTTTGTAAACACATGTTTATATGCTTAAATATATTTGAAGAATAAGCTTTAAAATGTGTTTGTAAACACAGGTTTATATATTTGTAACACATATTTTTTTAATTTTTGTAAACACTGGTTTATATGCTTTACACACAGGTTTATATGCTTTAAAATGTTGTTTTCTTATCAGTATATATTGGTTTACTTGCACAGGTTTATATGCTTTGTTCGCGTGAAAGCGCAACGCAAGTTTCGGTACACTTGGGAGCGTACCTTTTAAAACCGCGGTTACACCTTCCGATTAGGGTTGCAAGTGCACAACCCTATCGAGGAGTATAATCGGGTATCGATCCACAGGGACAGTTTCCTTGTCTAGAATCTACTTATCTTGACTAAAGACTAGAAGTGAGAAAGATGGAGTTTTGGTAGTTAATCTTCCTAAAGAATCAATTCAAGCAATCAAACAATTCAATAGAATAGTGACTGTGCAAAAAAAGATATAAATTGAGTTTTGATTTAGGATAAAAGATGTTTCAAGGGTTTCAGACTTCATCTCTGATTTGCCTCTAGTGGTACAGGTCTTACCAAGTTGGTACGGCTAGGCCGCACCAACATTGTTCCACCAAGCCGTGTGGGCTTAGTATGGGTAGGCCGCACCACTCTTATAAGACCCGTACTGATTTACCAGAACAGAGCTTACAAGTTTGAGTTGATGCATTTCTTGCTGGTACCTTGTATTAAACTCTTGAGAAAGGTTCAATTGACCATACCTAAGGTTCCTAAACCTCAACTCTCGTTTGTTGGTTCAAGATCTAGCTTTTGGAGTCAATTCTTCACCTTCTAGGGTTTCTAAACCTCAACTCTCGTGTTTTGGTCTAGATCATCTAGTTGATTGATTGGAGATCTAAGGTATCCTCTAATATGTCAATTATGGGAGAATTCAACCTTTCGGCTTCAATTCGAACAAGTCTACCTAAAGGGATTGGTTTGGTTGAGAGAAAGCAATGGTCACATGACCTTGTTATGGTTAATCTACCACTATAGGCACACCACATGCAATCACAGAAAGACAAAGTAATCAAGACAAGCAAATACACAATCAATACAATCAAAAGAGTTCATACAAGATCCAAATCAAGAAGAGCAACACAAATCAAGAAAATCCATCTACAAATCCTAGAAACAATGATCTACTACTCACAAGTCATAGATCTGTCCAGAAATACAAGTAAAGAGATAAAGAGAGGCATGATAGAACTAGATCGAAGATCGGGAGTGGAGAAGGGGTTGATCTGTCGATTTTCGCCTCTTCCTCTTCCTTCTTCTTCTCTCCTTGCTCCTTTGCTCTCTTTCTCTCTTTCTCTGAGCTCTCAATCTGGAATGAAAATGTGTATATTCGAAAATGGAGAAATCCCTCACTTTAAATAGCCTCTGCCAAGATTTGAATTCTGTCAGGCAGCATCTATGTACGGCCCGTACCAAGGTGGTACGGCCAGGCCATACAAGATGGGAGAGGCTGGATCGGCTAAGTCTAGTATGGCCCGTACCAAGCCTGGTATGGCCCGTACCAAGCCTGGTAAGGGCCGTACCAGAGAGTCCAAAAATGCCGTTTCTTCGTTTATTTTGCTCCAATCCTGCAAAAAACAAACAAACTCTCAGCAGTACCAAATTCTAAGGATATATCAATGAAATGCACATGATTTTGACAATTTAGAACGTGAATTTGGTATGAAATCAAGTCAAATATAGGCTAAATATGCGAGGTATCATGCTTTACACACAGGTTTATATGCTTTAAAATGTTGTTTTCTTGCCAGTATATATTGGTTTACTTGCACAGGTTTATATGCTTTACACACAGTTTTATATGCTTTAAAATGTTGTTTTCTTGCCAGTATATATTGGTTTACTTGCACAGGTTTATATGCTTTACACACAAGTTTATATTGTTTTGTAAGCAATTGATGTTTCGAAGTAGTAGTTTCATTGTTATTTAATAGAGTTTTACATGCTTAGAAATTGGCCTTGTTGGAACAAGTTCTAATTTTATAATTGTTTCGAAGTGGTAATTTCATTGTTACTTAACAGAGGTTTGCATGCTTAGAAATTATAATTGTTGGGGTTTTGACTAACATAAAATAATTGATGAGCTGCTAACAATTGTTGTTTCGAACCAATAGTTTCATTGTTATTTAATAGAGCTTTGCTTGCTTAGAACTAGTAGTTTTGACTAATATAAAATTTAGAGCTGTAAACATTTTGGTGAGGGACGCGCTCGGGTATTGGTACAAATTTAGAGCTTTAAATTTTATGGTGGGGGACGCGCTGAGGTATTGGTTCAAATTTAGAAATATAAATTTGTGCTCGGGGATGCGTTGGGGGATTCGTTTTTTTTTTTAATTAAAATTTAACTCATTTACAATGAAAGTTAAACACTAGAACGTAGTGGATTAAACGCTTTCTTTTATATGTTTAAATTATACGATTGTTTCGCTGCATTTGGTGCTGCTTTTGTTAACTTTTTGAACAAAGTATTTTTCACTTCATGCAGCGAAATGTTATACAATAAATAAAGATTCATATTGTTATTGCGTTGTATGAAGTAAAACATGCTCGTTCTGTCACTGATATTCTAGAAGGCTGGGGGACGCATGCAGGTATTTTGTTTGAGGTACAATTATCAGCTTCTTTTTTTTTATTAATAAGAATAGGTCCAATGCTACTATTTCCTATTTGTCAATTATAAATACAATATAGAAAGAATAGATCCAAGTATAACCTTACTATTTCATATTCCCTATTTTAGTAAGGCTATACTTGGAGCAAAAGCTGTTATCCGATGAAAACAGAAATTAGTAATGCTATATTCTTGGAGCAGAATTTTTTTTTTTTTTTTTAGAGAACTTGAAACAGAATAGGTCCAAGGTTACCAGATCTCTTTGTTCCATTTTTTCATTTTTGCCGAAAGTCTATTTGTCGAACTCCACATAACGGGCGAAAGTGCTGATAAGTTAGCGGGTCCGGATCCCCTAAAGTAACCCAACTTTTGGATTTTGGATCAAGACTGTCTGATTAGAATCTGTCGCTCCAGATCACTTCGGAATTCGGATTCGTTACTTGGGATTGTGCCTCCACTTCGGATGGATTATCACAGATTTGAATCGGACGGTCCTAATCTAAAACCCAAAAGTTGGGTTACTTCACTGGATCTCAACTCCCAGATGGGAGCGCATGGAAACCGTTTACTTCGAGACTCGTGAATCAACCGTACAGTATTATATCTTTCAGAAATTACTCTGAACTCGCTGCACAGAATTTTATACATTCATACCAATACACTAAAACATGTAACAGTAAAAATGCTACTATAAATTGATCGCTGCACGATATAATTTCAAAACGTGATCACATACAATCTGAATATCCTTGTATGATATTATCTCTCTTTTTAAGAGATTATATCCTGGACCTGGTCTAAATTTAAGGGGTCGGCGGGTCCTTTGACGATAATTCGTGGGGAGTACAATTCGGTGACTCAGACTATAAGAACGTCTACTCCACCCGATAACCTCTCTGTTCGCTATCGCTTGTAGCATCCCTCTCTTGCCCGATCAAACCCTAACCCTAATTTTGCTCCAAGTATTGCCTTACTAATTTCATTTGTAGCTTTCTATGCTCTCCAGTCTCCGCAACTAATAACCTCTAATTTCCGATTTAATCGTGTCATTAAAGGAAGAAGGAAGTACACTGAAAAAAAAACTAGGGTTTGGTTCCATGGCGAGGTTCCATGGATGAATGATGCCCGATTTGAGGAGAGGAAGTTGTGCGGGACGAACAGTGACAGCTGAGGTTCGAAATACACCGGCGGAGGAGAGGTGTCAGCCGCCGAACACTAACCCTAACTCGAGGACGGAGGTTGGTACGGCGAGGGTGGGAGAAATAGCGGCTGCGTTGGCGCAACCTGAGGCGAGAGAGAATCATATCGGTCTAGAAGAAGGGGAAGGAGACAATAACGAGGTAGGATTAGCGATTGCAGAGAAAAAGATGGATGAATTTGGCAGTGGTGGGAAAAGTGGCGATAATAGACTTGCTGGAGGGGAAGATGAAGGCACCGCTCCGCTTCCAGAAACGGTGAGGTCTTTTTTTTGTTATTTTTTTCTGTAATTTTTATTTTAATGTCAATTTCATAAAAGGAGTAACAAATAAACAAAAAGTAGCCGCCTCTTCAACTTTTGGTTATGGTTACTAGAAAACAAATTCTGCTGAAAGGCTTCATTGTGCATTCATTTGAACAGAAATTGGAAGGACGTGTAATTTGTGATTTCTTATGTAGCTGACAAGGAAATACAATAAAAAAAAATTAGTTCCAAGTTTTGGGCTTTCTTCAATTCTTTCTCTATTTCGATTCCAAGCTTACTTCTTTATGAATTTATCCCAATTTATGATAGCAAACATGCGATATAAGTGAACCTGGTAGTTTGTAGCTACATGCGTATATATTTTATGTCTCATATGAAGACCAATAATCAACTTTTCTTATTAATCTGCTGCTTCTGTTGATTTTTTTTTCCTCTTTTGATTTCATTTTATTTTGATACAGGTGCAAGTTGGCAACTCCCCTAAATACAAACTTGAGAGAAGGCTAGGCAAGGGAGGATTTGGCCAAGTCTATGTTGGCCGTCGCTTTACCCCCGCCACATCAAGCTCTGGTGCTGGTGCGTTGGAGGTGTGTAGATAACTTGATGGGTTACTGCGTTTGTTTATTTTGGGCTTTCTAGCATACCGGTGCTAATGTATTTACCACATTACACTTGTGAGGCGATATTGATTTATTTGGGGCTTGCTGAGAAATAGAGCTTTGTAAAATTGCACATGATCAGTCAAATATTGATGCCTCTTGACTCAAATTGAATAAAGAAAAAAAAACAAGCCAGTTATTGTGGTATATTGAGGTTTAGTTGCACTTGTACATATTTGGAAAAGTGTGGCTTGCAAGATGGGTGCATGTAAGTACCAGCCAAGATTTTAAACTTAGATAAGATGGTGGGACATTTTTTTTTTTTAAAATAGGGTGGGGAAGGAATATTTTCTGAACTGATGTTTACATGCATCGTTTATTAGGTTGCATTGAAGTTCGAGCATAGAACAAGTAAAGGATGCAATCACGGGCCGCCTTACGAGTGGCAGGTCTACAAGTAAGTCAAATATAATTATGTATGACATTTACAATTCTAAATATCAGAAATTAAGTGTGATTTTTTTTTATCAACTGATGCACTATTCTAAATTTTCACATTCTAGTACGCTTGGAGGCATTCATGGTGTACCAAGAGTCCACTACAAAGGTCGCCAAGGGGAATATTATGTCATGGTCTGGTGACATCTATATTTCTATTTGGTCCATTGTCATTTCTTCCTTAATTGCTACTTGCTAATGTTTTCTGAATTGTATTCTTGAAGGTTATGGATATGTTGGGGCCTAGTCTTTGGGATGTTTGGAACAACAATTCTCATGCGTGAGTTTCACACCTTCTATACTTAATCCATGCAGTACTTCTTACACCTTCATAACTGAAGTGAATTTTTCTTAATGTGTAGAATGTCGGTGGAAATGGTAGCCTGCATTGCTATTGAAGCTATATCAATACTCGAGAAAATGCATTCCAAGGGGTTAGTAGCCATCACTTGTGATGTGCTTGACATATAACTTCTTTAATTTTATCCTACTTTCTTGTGTAAGATGATTGTGTGCTTATTTATTTATTTTTGATTGTAGATATGTACATGGGGATGTGAAGCCTGAGAACTTCTTACTTGGTACCCCCGGTACCGCAGACGAAAAGAAACTATTTCTTGTTGATCTTGGCTTAGGTAATTCATCCTTTTTGAAGATGACAGTTTTTTACTGCTAGCAGCTGGTATCATTAGTAATTGCCCCCAAACATGCAATTAATCCTTAATATAACTCCAATTTTACGGTAACTGAGCACTGATCATGTTATAAGAGGAAAAATATACTAGGTTGGACTAATATTTATATAATATTGAGATGAAGCAGCACTTATAGTTAAATTCTAGTATTCGGTTTTACAAAACCTGTGCTATTGATATTTCTTCATGTTTCCTTGTCTCTCAAGTTATTAATCATGTATAACTATGGAATGTTGACAGCGACCAAGTGGAAGGATAGCACCACAGGCAATCATGTCGAATATGACCAGCGGCCAGATGTTTTCAGGTTTATTTACTATTTTTCCCATTTATTAAATGCTGTATTGTGATAACTAATAATGTAAGTTTGGTTGGTTGATCCTTTTTTTTTAATGGCTGTTGCAGAGGGACTGTTAGGTATGCTAGTGTGCATGCTCACCTAGGAAGGATTGGAAGTAGAAGGGATGATCTTGAATCGCTTGCATATACACTTGTGTTCCTTCTCAGAGGCCGGCTACCTTGGCAAGGGTATCAGGTAAACACCCAACCCACATAAAAAATATATTTGACAGATAGGACCTGTTAGAAAACTATACATGCATCTAGTCCTTATGTTTACTGTTTTTTTTTTAATATAGGGAGAAAACAAGGGGTTTCTTGTTTGCAAAAAGAAGATGGCAACTTCTCCAGAGTCACTGTGTTGCTTCTGTCCTCTTCCCTTCAAGCAATTTGTGGAGTATGTAGTCAATTTGAAGTTTGATGAAGAGCCTAACTATGCAAAATGCATCTCCCTTTTTGATGGGGTTGTGGGCCCCAATCCTGACATCCGGCCTCTTAACACTGATGGTGCTCAAAAGGTATGTAGTGTTAAAAGTAGACTGTCTCTGTCTGTATGTGTGTGAAAATTATAGTGAGGGAGTGCATCTAATGCTCAGTTTATAACTGTGTAAAGCTGATACAACAGGTGGGGCAGAAGAGAGGGCGGTTGGCTATGGAAGAGGATGACGACCAACCAAAGAAAAAGGTTCGCATGGGAATGCCTGCTACTCAGTGGATCTCTGTTTACAATGCTCGCCGCCCAATGAAACAAAGGTTCTTTTGTTACCTTTCCTATTATTTGCTAGTATCCTTTCTTAAATTATTTTTGCTGTTGTCTCCTTTTATGGTAGAGGATGTTTACCATCTTTAGGGTTGATCACTAGGAAATTCCCTTGGCTCAGAAAATTATTTATTTTGTTTGCGTTACTCTGGGCATTGCCCCCCCTCCTCTTTTTTTTTTTTTTTTTTGGGGGGGGGGGGGGCGGGGCGGGGGGTGTTGAATGCACTGCATGTCATTAGTGTATTGTTGATCGTGGTCTTGATCCTCCAATCGCGGCATCCAAAGAAATCTACCTCATGCATTACAGGCTTTTAGACTGCCTGCCCTTTCAAATAGGCTTATTATTTCTGATCGAGCCACACGTTTGTTTCCTGTTTTGTTGGTTCATCATTTCATAGAAGTTCATATTTTGGGCCCTTGAGCATGGTTAGTCTCACATACAGTTTTGGTAAAATACTTTTAACCTGGGATAACTCTATATTATACTTTTATGGCACTAAAGCTGCTCTTGTTAAGTAAATGATCCAAATATTTAATTTCTGGGTTTTATTTAAATTTCAGGTATCATTACAACGTGGCAGATGCAAGACTTGATCAACACATTGAAAAAGGCAATGAAGATGGTTTGTTCATCAGCTGCGTTACCTCTTGTTCTAATCTCTGGGCTCTCATCATGGATGCTGGCACTGGCTTTACCTCTCAAGTCTATGAGCTCTCTCCTCATTTCCTTCACAAAGTTAGCTCCTTGTGCATTTCACAATTAAGAAGTTTCAAACATCAATTCCAATTAGCATACTAATGATATTACTTTTTTCTTTTAAGGAGTGGATAATGGATCAATGGGAGAGAAATTACTATATAACTGCACTTGCCGGTGCAAATAATGGCAGCTCTGTGGTAGTTATGTCCAGAGGTGTATACCATTTATCTTCTTATTATCTTTCTTATTCATATTTTTATTATTGGAAGTTGTTAAAAAAAATATGTTTCTCTCTTTGTCGGCAGGTACCCAGTATGCTCAGCAATCTTACAAAGTAAGTGACTCATTTCCTTTCAAATGGATAAACAAAAAGTGGAGAGAGGGCTTTTATGTCACTGCTATGGCAACAGCAGGCACAAGATGGGCTGTTGTTATGTCGCGGAATGCAGGATTTTCAGATCAGGCAAGTAAAATGTCATTCTACGGTAATTAACTGTGCAGTCAACTTTGGTTTCACTCTGTTTATAGATAGTTGACTAATGAAATTATGCATTATTGCTTTTAGGTTGTGGAGCTGGACTTCCTGTATCCTAGCGAAGGAATTCACAAAAGGTGGGACAATGGTTACCGCATAACTGCGACTGCTGCTACTTGGGACCAGGCAGCTTTTGTTCTGAGTGTGCCCCGAAAGAAGCCTGTAGATGAAACACAAGAGACGCTTCGCACTTCTGCTTTTCCGAGCCAACATGTCAAGGTACTCATTTCTTCAAATCAGGGTAAAACCTAGAGCAACGGAAAAAGAATGATGATATTTTTCCGCCAATGAACTCTGCAAAACTTCCCCTATTAGACCTTCCTCTTGGACAGGATTGAATTTTTAGTTTTGTTCTGCAAATAAGTACTTCTGATATAGTGTATCCTTGTCAAAATTATTTTTTGGCCTTCTAGTTTTACTATGCAGCCTTTTTCTGGAACAGTGAATTGCCTTTTTTTTAATTACCTCCCAGGAGAGAGGAATCAAGCAGTTTGATAATTGTGAAACAATGTATTTGCATGTGAAACTTGAAGTTATTTGCACATTGACTATTTACTAAGTTTTGTTGTTTCTCTTTTTCCAGGAGAAGTGGGGCAAGAACCTTTACCTTGCGTCAGTGTGTTACGGCCGTACCGTCTCATGAGGTTATCTTTGTTTGGGAGAGAGTATACAATGTGACATAAAATCCTAACTGTCTCACTTGACAGCTACAACTAACAGTTGGATATATGGTAGTGTGGTAGGATATGTGAACCATGCATTCAGTTCCATGCTAGGTGGTGGTCCGGTTATTATTATTGTTACCATTACTATTATTGTATTTGAGTGCTTTAGAATATGAAATTCTCTTCGCTAGTCATTTAGTGCTTCTAATTTAAAAGCTTGGAGCAGCGGTGACCTTGTGTATCAAAAAAGGGTTTGTATCGTCAGGTTTTTCACTCATACTAGGTTTTCTTTTCAGGAGCTTCGGCCTTGTAAGAGGTAGATCCAACCCTGTGAATGGTTAGTAATCGTATACTTGCGTTGCCACCTTTTTTTCTAACTTGTGTATTAGTGAGCGTAAGTTGTTTTTGTAATCATGGTATGTAAATTTTCCTTTTTGTATGATAGTATCGGAAAGGAAGGCTATTGAAATTCGGCAGATTTTAGTATTTGATCGGAAAAAAAGTGTTGTCTGCATTTTGTTTTTAACACTGCCCAATTGTGGACAAGCAGATTTTGAAATATAAAACAGAACCTTTTTCTATTAGAAATGGAACAATAATCAGGCTGTACTGCACAGGTAGGCTGTGGTGTACAAAAATGTTGTAGATGCTGCTGCTAATGGCGAATACAAGAATTTGTTTCTGACTTTCTGTAGAATCTCCGTGTTGGGCACATGGATTGTAGGATGCCTGGCATGATAGAGCATGAACTTAATAGAATTGCAATTAGTGTCGATTGTAGTGTAGACAGGCTTGCAATTAGTGTCGATTGTAGGGTAGACTGGCTTATAATTAGTGTCGATTGTAGTGTAGATAGGCTTACTCGTGATGCTCTGTTCAATAAAAAAAAATATACGAGTTGTATATATGGTTTACTCATAAGATGTTATTAGTATTCTTTGAGTTACCAAAGAGCTAAACGCATGAAACTAAATATTTTGCTAATAATATGGACCACACACTTCCATGCTCTTATTATAGGAAAATTGTAGTGTTGCTCGCTAAATCAAAAGAATGCCTCACTATTATGAATAGGGACATTTAATGTAATAAAATTAGCAGCTGTATTTGGGTTCAGGTTGTTGTGTAGTGACATTCTCTCTTCGTAAGTTACATCTTACAATATTTGAGGTCCACTCACAACATTATTTACAATAAATCGGTTTTGTAAAATTTAAAGTCCAAAATGTCGGTGGTTCAAAATTGTCTAAAACTACTAATTTTATAAAATAATTAATAAATAGTAAAAAAAATATATAAAAAATATAACAGTTTATCTTTAAGCATATTTTAATATAGAGATCATGCTGAGCAATTTGTATCGACTATTTGGACTTTTAAAATCGCAAAACTAAATTATTGTAAGATGTTGTAACTTATAAATGTTATAAGTAGATCTCTCCTTTATAGTTTAAATTATGAAAATATTTATATATGTATCTACAAATATCTGATATCCGATTTGTATCCATATATGTCTATCTAATATCCGATCTATATCTGTATCCAAAAAATAAAACAGATACATTCATGAGTTTACTACTATCTGATCCGTTTTCACCGCACATGAAACACTACAAACGCCATGTAATGCACTTAAAATTTCTATTATATATATGAAGCGGCCACTTTTAGTAATAACAAAAAAAAAAGGTTTTTTACAAAAATAACCTCAAAATCTGAGTTTTTTCAAATATAACCAAACCGCCAGGGTTGCTGGTGGTCCCCTTCTATAGCGGACCGCCAGGGTCCCTAACGGTCCGCTATTTTTTTTTTCTTAATATTTTCATTTGTGAAGTTTTTGTTTTTTTGTTTAGGATATTTGGGGTATTTGTCAAAAGGTCTTCTTCTCTTTTTTTGATTTTTATAATATATGTATAATATATACATATATACATACATACATACCGGCCATTTTTATTAATAACCCAAAAAAAGAAAATATTTTTACCAAAATAATCCAAAATCCTGAGTTTAACATAACTGTAGTTCTAAAGTAGTCTAACAAGTAAAGTTCACGAATACAATTAAAGTTCAATGATACAACTGAAGTTCACCAATATTCATAATTTAGTTCAAACCAAACATAATAAGTTCACCCAAGCAAAATAATAAGTTCATCTTTCACGAGTCGGAATAAACCCAATAGACGATAAGATTTTCTAGTGCTAGCTGCAAGTGCGGCGGTACTTTTAGACCCTTGGCTACTAGATGATTGGGTCGCAAGAGGTGGTGGTGTTCTACCAGTTGCTTCAGCAACAACTCTCGCATTTTCTCTTTCATTGTGTTTGTTTATGGCATTTGAACATAACAACAGAATTCAGTTATTAATATAATAAAATCATAAATTAATTTCGAAAAATGCTACAAACCTGCCATGCACCTGTCAGAAATGGAACGGCGAGCCTAATTTCCTAATGGTCTCCTACCACCCATCTCGTCCATGGTCATTATAGCACATTTGTGTCTCCTCCTCCCCTTACTTATCCATCCTTCTGAAGGGAGTATTCTATCACCGACATACACAAGCCACTCATGCTGGTTGGGATAAGAATGGAAAGATCCACCCCAAGTAGAAGCAAGGTAATCGGTACGATACATGTCAGTGACATAATAATCCTCGCAGAAGTTTCTCACTCGGCATACTGCCATCACGTGACTACAAGGTATTTGTGTTAGTTGGGGTTCTTGGCATGTACAGGTCACCTCTCTTGCCTCTCAGAATTGCACTACGTACTTGAAGGCCCTCTTCACAAACTCCATAGTGCCATCTGGTCTACGGCTGGAAGGAACGTATTCATTTAGATTGTGCACTTCGAATTCTGTACTATCATTACCCATCGAGATCATAGTCATAGTTGCATCTTTGTTCCTGTGTTTTCTTAGTTTCTCCTCCACCCTTGTTGAAAATGACTGGTTCATCCTTATTAATTCTGCAGCCTTAGCACGCCGTTCCTGAAACCAAGTATTTAACTTGTAGAAAGTGTCTTCTACAACTGCAGCCACAAGCAACGTCCAGCTCTCCTTGAAGACTGCATTCAGCGATTCAGAACCATTGGTTGTCATAATTCCCCAACGGTAACCTCCATCACGTGCTTGATATATTTTCTCGTATGCTGGTGGCTCTTGGACATCTCTGGGATTATTTTTGCCCATTTTCATTAAGTAGAGATTTGCTTTCGGCATATACTACATATAAATAAGGAAATAAAATAATATAAGTAAACAATTAAGATAAAAATATGCCCACAAAGTACAATAAGACATGTAAACAATTAACAAACACAAATTCTCTGCTCATCTCTTCCACCCTTCTTGGCTTCTTCTTTACGCAATTACGTCTGAATGTTTCTAGGGCCCATGTATCGTGTCCGGTTGCCTTGCTAAGGTTCTCCACAACGTGTTGCATACATAACCTGTGCACACACTCGCCAGTGTGTGTTGACCAACCGTATTCTTCACGATCAAAAACATATTTTATTTCTTTGTGCTGGTCTGATATTACAGAGAAAAACTTTGTTGGCCCAACCACCCGTCTTCTTAAAAACTGCATAAAGAATCCCCAGTTCTCACCATCCTCTTTCTGAACAATTGCAAACGCCAAAGGCAACAGCTGGTTCTCAGCATCATATGCACATGCTATCAATAGCCTCCCCTCGTAACGGCCAGACATGAAGCATGCATCAATGCTGATAACGGGTTTGATGAATGGCACAACTTGGAACAAGAACCAAAAGCCCATGCTATGCCCTTGAATTGTTGAACTCCCTCTATTAGTACTTCATTCTTGTCATAAATGGAGCCATGCCACCGCTGAAATACAATGTCGGGATTTGTACTTGCCATAGCCTGGAGCAATGGTGCCAGATAGTCGTATGAATCCTTCCAACTACCAAATATTCTGCAAATCGCAAGTTCACGACCTCTCCACAACCTGTTATATTTTGGGATTACATGTATGTATTTGTGTCTGACGATCATAGCCACCACCTTGATGCTCATCGATGGGTCCAACTTAATGTCTGCCTCAATTGCATCAACAATTAGTGATGCTGCCAGATTTGAATGGTCTGTCCTTGTGGATGCAGACTTGCATGTATGAGGTGGATCACACCTTTTAATTATCCATGCTTCCTCCGAACCCGCAGGGGTTGCATAAAGGCGAAACTCGCAACGATTTGCATATCTCAACCAATCTTTTTTATTTCCTTTTTTGTAATATACACAGTTGCCGTGAACATGAGTCTCATAGATTTTCTTTACAAGTTCATCTATGTTGATATAGACTTGCCCTGGGGCAAGTTTACGATTGTATACAACACGAGGACCAAATAAACTAATGTCGGCCTCTTCAAAAGCTGTGGTATCATTGAATGTGGCGACATGATGCCTATTCCCCCGACCCCTGATTGGAAATTTTTCTTCCCTGGATAAACCTGGTACATTTGCATCATCATCTGATAAGTCATCAGATTCCCAAATTCCTTGGTATTCATCTCCAGTTTCCATTTCTCTTTCCGATATGGCATCAATAGCATCAACATCAATATTAGTATCATTTCGATTAACGGATAACTGTATCGATACTGACTCTGGTATAGCTGAAAATGTAGGGATTATGGGTGCCTGTCTGGGTGGTGGTGGTGGTGGTGGTGGTACAACTTTAGTAAACTCACGGGAGTTATGGTACCTCGGGTTGTCATAACAGGGACTGTGGTACCCCTGGTTGTCGTGAGGGGAGTGGTGGTACCCCTGACTATCGTGAGGGGAGTGGTGGTACCCCTGACTGTCATAAGTCGAATTGCCATAACCTTCCAGCAGGGGGAGCCCTAGAAGGTCCAGCCCCAGCTGCACTAAAAGGTCTAGCCCCGACCTGGGGAACCCTCCTAGAATATAAGTCTATCATCGAGACCCCCTAGACTCAAATTGTTGGTACACAGCTTTCCACAACTCCTCATCTGTTATAGGAAAACTCACAAAGTAAGGTCTACCCGCCCCAACCCGTTGTGTGTCAATTCGGGTAGTCAATTCTAAGTCATACTGATTGGGATTTACACCAGTCTTTTCGTATACTAGTTGCTTAAGTTCAATAAATGTGGTTCTTTCATTAACCTGCAAGTCGAATGAGGCATCTTTCGAGTAATACACACCCTCTACACCCTTAGTCAGCTTACCGCCCACGTACAGTGCAACCAGCATTTTTTTCTTAACAAACTACATTAAAAAAAAATTCATAAGAATTACAGTATAATAGATTCATTATTTTTTGCAATTTAAAAGTTTTAACAAACGAGACTGTGCTGGAGAGAGAGAGAGACATTGTGCTTATAAGTCTGCTAGCAGACCGCCAGGGACTCTAGTGGTCCGCTATAGAAGTGAAAAAACTCAAATTTTGAAGTTATTTTTGTAAAAAACCTTTTTTTTTGTTATTAATAAAAATGACCGCCCCAAATACCCTAAACAGAAAAAAAAACTAAAACTTCACAAATGAAAATACTAAGAAAAAAAATCTGATTTCTAAAAATATAAAATAAAATAGCGGACCGCCAAGGACCTTGGCGGTCCGCTATAGAAGGGGACCGCCAGCAACCCTGGTAGTTTGGTTATATTTGAAAAAACTCAGATTTTGAGGTTATTTTTGTAAAAAAAAAAAACCTTTTTTTTGGGTTATTAATAAAAATGGCCGTATATGAAGCTTTTTCTTTTTTTTTTTCCATAAGAAACACATGGGCTTGCAGTAGGGCTGAGCAAAAAAACTCAAACTCGCAACTCGATCATTTACAGCTCGTTTAACTCAGCTCATTTACAGCTCAGCTCATTTACAACTCGAGTTGGCCAGCTCGTTTAATAAATGAGCTGAGTTCGAGTTGACCCCAACTCGCTCATTTATAACTCGAGTTACATAAAGTTAAATACGGTCACAATAAATCTCAAAATAATTAAACTCGAATATCTAAACTGTTATTTGTGCTTTGAGATTCGTGTACAATATGTTTGAACTTGTGTTGTAATACTATCACTAGTTAAACGAGTTGTGAGCCAACTCGAGTTGATAACGAGCTGAATTTGAACTCATGTTGTTATACTATCACTGGTTAAACGAGTTATAAACGAGTTGTGAGCCAACTCGAGTTGATAACGAGCTGAGTTCGAGTTGGCTCTACAGCTCGTTATTATCATCTCAACTCGAGTTGGCTCACTCGTTTATTAAATGAGCCGAGTTCGAGTTGGGAATAACTCGCTCAAACTCGGTTCATTTACAGCCCTAGCTTGCAGTACCCGAAGTTTGATTCTCACTTGGGAGTCTCAATGATACCCTTTAATCCGATCCGTATCATATTTCACAAGATGGATATGAGTATTTATTTTTTCCCGGTAGTTTATTGGTTATGGTATGGATAAGAAATTTTTACGTTAACTTTTTGGATAAGTGTGAATAAGAGTTACTTTGTATGCATTACTTTATAGAATAATTAATAAATATAAAATTATACATAATAATATTATTTATTTATACATATGGCCATACAACTTTATTGTAATTTTTGGATTGATTTATATTACATTTTGCATAACTTTTTATTTGGTAAATTTATAATTAGTTTTTAATTAGTTTTTTGAAAAAATTGATTTATACAATATTTTATTATTTTATTAAATTAATAATTTATATATTTAAAAATAATGTGATAAAATTATAATTTCTTATATTTAATGATATTAGATACTGATATATTTTAATAAATATATTTATTTGTTATATTTTGGGTTAAATAAAATATGCTATTGATTTATTCGATAAGCACTGTTATTATTTTTTGGTAATCCATTATTTTAAGAGTAAAATATAAATAAATTAATATTTAATAGATTAAAGTAGATATAAGTAAAATTAATCTTACGGGAGTATAAATATGAAAATACCTCCATCTAACCGTCTCCAAATTTTTTATTAATATCCAAATTTAATATAAAATTTCAAAAAATATCCGCATTAGCGGGTTTTTTTCGAAAAGTACCCATTCCATAAAATTTTTTTCCGGAACTAAGCCCTACATCCGGAGAAAATTTATCCGGAAACTCGGTGAAACCGGAAAATTTTTTTCCGGAAACTCGGTGAAACCGGAAATTTTTTTTCAGAAATGTCCCAAAACCGGAAAAAAAATTTCCGGACTCGGAGGTGTTGCTATAAGCTCCGCCCAGCGAAGAAAAAGATCAAACCAAGCCGTCTCTTTCACAGTACTATTGAAGGTAATTTCTTTTTATTTATTTAAATATTGAAATTTAGATAGTTTAGAATAATGTCCAAAAAAATTAGAAATTGTGTAGAATAATGTAGGAAATACCAAATAGTCTAGAATAATTCAGAAAATACCAAAATAATTTAGAATAATTTAGAAAATACCGAAATAGTCTAGAATTGTTTAGAAATTACCAAATGGTGTAGAACAATTTAAAAAATACCAAAATAGTCTAGAATAATTTAGGAAATATCAAAATAGTCTAGAATAATTTAGAAAATACCAAAATTGTTTAGAATAATTTAGAAAATACCGAAATAGTCTAGAATTGTTTAGAAATTACCAAAATGGTGTAGAATAATTTAGAAAATACCAAAATAGTCTAAAATAATTTAGGAAATACCAAAATTGTTTAGAATAATTTAGAAAATACCGAAATAGTCTAGAATTGTTTAGAAATTACCGAAATGGTGTAGAAAATTATCTTAGTAATATAGAAAATTGTTCGATTAATTTAAATTTTTTTTAGGAATCTGGTTTCCTTTCGGAGCTCTGATTGTCTGATCGATCGGATCTGCGATTCAGGTTTTTATATTTGTATTTTTTTAATTTTAATTTAAAATATAATTAATTAGTTCATTTTAATGGTTTAGAATATTTTTTTTATTTATTTAAATATTGAAATTTAGATATTTTAGAATAATGTCCAAAAAAATTAGAAATTTAGAAAATTGTGTAGAATAATGAAGAAAATACCGAATAGTCTAGTATAATTTAGAAAATACCAAAATGGTTTAGAATAATTTAGAAAATACTGAAATAGTCTAGAATTATTTAGAAATTATCGAAATGGTGTAGAACAATTTAAAAAATGCCAAAATAGTCTAGAATAATTTAGGAAATACCAAAATTGTTTAGAATAATGTAGAAAATACCAAAATAGTCTAGAATTGTTTAGAAATTACCGAAATGGTGTAGAAAATTATCTTAGTAATATAGAAAATTGTTCGATTAATTTAAATTTTTTTAGAAATCTGGTTTCCTTTCGGAGCTCTGATTGTCTGATCGATCGGATCTGCTATTCAGGTTTTTATATTTGTATTTTTTTAATTTTAATTTAAAATATAATTAATTAGTTCATTTTAATTTAGAAAATACCAAATGGTGTAGAATAATTAAAAAAAAATACCAAAATAGTATAGAATAATTTAGAAAATACCAAATGGTTTATAATAATTTGAAAAAATTTAAGGTGATGTACAATATTGTTCAAATTTTGTAGTATGGCAGACCCAATACTTAAGCATAGATTTAGCCCCCTGTTGTGGATAGTTTACGGTAATCACAGGATATCTGAAGCGTCTAAAGAGGTAAACATTTACTTATTTCATTTTTCATAACTCTGTAAGTAATCAAAAAAATATTGTAATTAATTTTGTTCTTATTTTAGAGTAAAGAGATTTTAACCGTGAGACATTATCGGCACAAATGCGAGTATAATGAGAGGTACGCACCATTTTTAATTCGAATGGGCTTATATCAGCTCGCGACATTGCCCGATATCGCCCTCGATGCGGCCCTCATTCATGGACTTGTTGAGCGGTGGCGTCCGGAGACGCACACTTTTCATCTTCCATTCGGAGAAATGACTGGTATTAACTAATTTAAATATTTTTTTATTCCTTATTGACAAGTCAAATATATTACAGTTACTCTGAAGGATGTGAGTTGTCTCTGGGGTTTGCCTATTACGGGGGAGCCGATAACGGGATTAACAAACTCGGCGAGTTTTCATGGCCGACTGTATAACTTGCTGGGCGTGAAAGATAATGAAGTGAAGGGGTTCATGAAGAAGAGGGGAAATGATACGAACGACATGCTTATCGCCTAAAAAGCTGTCCGTGAGCGCTTCAAAAAATTAGCAACAGATGCGAACGACCAACAATTGAAGTGGTTAGTATTTTTTTATTTACAACCCTATTCGTATTTGATATTTTGAATAAGTAATTAAAATTTGTGTTGCCATTAGTAAAAATATTCTACACAATTTTCAATAATTATTCTACACTATTTTGGAATTTAAAGAAAATAAAATTACCTCAATCGAAAACCGATCGATCTGATTGTTAGAGCTCCGTAAGGAATCCGAAAAACAAAAAGTTCCTAAAATAATTCTAAATCATTTCAGAATTAATCAAAATTATTTCAGAATTAAAAAAAATATTTTAGAATTAATAAAACTTTTAAAATTATTCTGCAGCATTTTTTATTTTTTTTCAATTAATATGACAATATTCAGAATTTAAATAATTTCACATTAAATAGTTACATATTTAAATAATTACAAATTAAATAATTTCACATTAAATAGTTACATATTTAAATAATTACAAATTAACTACTTCTAAATTTAAATTATAAATCAAATAAATTTAAATTACAAACAAATGAAATTAAAATTATAAATAAAGAAAATTAAAATTATAAATAAATAAAGAAAATTAAAATTATAAATAAATAAAGAAAATTAAAATTATAAATAAATAAAGAAAATTAAAATTATAAATAAATAAAGAAAATTAAAATTATAAATAAATAAAGAAAATTAAAATTATAAATAAATAAAGAAAATTAAAATTATAAATAAATAAAGAAAATTAAAATTATAAATTACAAATAAATAAAATTAAAATTATATATTAATTAAATTTAAAATATAAATAAATGAAATTAAAATTGCAAATTAATTAAATTTAAGATATAAATAAATTAAATTAAATTATAAATTAAAACTTACTGTGAGAGAGCGCATCTGGGGAAAGCAACGACACTCTGCAGTTTTTTAAACGAATTCAATAGAATTCCGGAAAAAAAAATTTCCGGAAATAGAGAATTACCGAAATTTTTTTTTCTGGAAATGGCCTAAAATCGGAAAAAAAATTTCCAGAATTTTTTTTTTCGATTTTAGATGCCATTTCCGGAAAGGATACATTTCGAAAAAAATCCAGCAATCCGAATATATTTTGAAATTTTATATTAAATTTGGATATTAATAAAAAATTCGGAACCGTCTCTTACCCAATTATATCCCTATTTTCACTGCCATGTTTTTTCAATCCTAATTTTTCATTGGCTTGCTCAACTAGAATCAGGTGCAAGGTTGGATTCTTGTTGGCTCGCATTTGACTTTTGTGTGTAAGTGTGAGTGACACGTGACGTGTAAATCCATCCGTGTCACGTCTCATGCGTAGAAATGTAAATATGTGATGTTTCGTGTTGTGTGGTAATTTGGAGAATGTAAATACGTAATTTTTTGTGTTGTATTATACTTTGGATTACGCGCTGTAATTAAGTTAAATTTTATGTATTGTGATTAATAATTTAGAAAAATAATTATAGTACGTTAGTCATACTTTAACTAATACATGCTGTGATCATACATAACTGATTGTTTGTCATATTTAGTGATATTTAAGTTTTTTCGTAGTGGATCCGAACCCATATTGTTGACCGTTTTCCTTCTTTTTATTTTTTATTTTTTTATGTTGACCATGTCAACAATATTTATATGCAAGAAATTATTTGCACGTGAAATGTTAGCATTTACACGCTACAAATTTCAATCCAAAGGAAATTGATTCATTTTCGCATTGTGGTCCATGCTGAAGACTGAAGGATGATGAACACTCTCTCATACAACAATTGGTTTATACCTTGTGCCTGAAATCTCTCAAGGTAGGGTTGCTTTTTAATGTATCCTAAAAGATTTATTTATTTTTGAGGAAAGAGATAGGGGTCATGCTCCTATTTGTCTATTGATTAAAATGTCTAAAAGATTTATCATATACAAAATTTAAAGTTGTCGGAAAGAATGAATTTTGTAAAATTTTAAATTCACTCTTCCACATCAGACATCTAGATAGGGGAGGGATTAAAACATTTTGATAAGGTGAACTAAAATTAAAATGCGCAATATGTGGTTGGTGTAAATTGAACTAAAATTTTTATAACTACAAACAAAACTCTAACAACTAGACTATATAAGTAGACATGCCATACTTATGAGGACTATAGTATATTGAAAGTTGTAAAAAAAATTAAATTAAATTTCAATATACATAACTAAAAATTTAAAATTATAATAATAGTTTAGTTATCTTTGATTAAGTTTTAGATCTGCCTCTGCATCAAAACAAGCATTAAATGATTGCTGAGAAAGAGTGATTATTACCAACTCCCAAAGGATAACCTTATAAATAGTTGGTTCAAATCAAGGGAGGGAAAAAGGATATAGACAGAGAAAGCGTCATTGTATTAACCCATTTTTCTAATCAATTGTTAAGCGGATGGGCACAAGACCATCAAACTAGCATTAATGGATCTGTCCGTTTGTGTACACACCGTTGACTTATAATATTGTTCTTTGTTTATCATTGTAGTTTGATATAGGTGTAATTTTTTACATAATGCCGTTTCAAATTCAATATTTCTTATTCGTCTTTTACTTAAATAATTCAAATTTGGTTGTAGTTTGGCTAATTATGATGGCACTGCCCTTAGAATTCATTTATGTATCCTTAGATGTGTTATTTTTATTCAATTATTCGGTTTTGATTTATTTTTAGATCGCTATTGATTAAAAATAAATATAACGGTATAACTGTTTATATTATGAATACATTTATAATATTAATATTTTTATATCCTATTTGAAGCATATCCGGATCCGACGTTATAATGGTAGGGTGTGATTTTAATTTATCTACCAACTGAAATTCAAATCCGAATCAATATCCATATAAATATCTGAGATAGTTATAATATAATTTCTTATGAATTGATTAATCTTAATGTATAAAATATGAAGTAACAATATGTTCTAAAACTGAGATTTATACCATAATTTTATTATCACCCGCGTAATAGCATTACGATCAAAACAATGTTTTATAGGGTTATTAATGTTAGAAAGTTTATTGTCTCCAAATAAAACAGTTGCGGATACCTCAGTTGGGAGAGCGTCAGACGCTCACCGCATTAGCATTTTTTTTTCACGCATTATTGTTGACTCTTTCCAAAAAAAAAAACAAAAAAAAAAAAAACAGCATCATGTAGATAGTGTACCTCAGATTTCAAAAGTAATCAGTTTCACACCGTGATTAAACTGAGATGGACGATTATAGCACATACACTGTGACTATACGAATCATACTTAAACGTAATTGGTTATATATGTGTTATTTTATCAGACTAGTTTGTATGTAATACCGTATGTCGTGTTATGTCAATTTTTCAAAAAATAGTTATATCACACAAATATTCATAAGCCACAATAAGAAACACATCAGTCAAAGTACACGACCAGACACACGTGCTGTGTCTTATCCGATCACTGTGTGACCTTTTCATATTCCTGTGGACCATGTCCTGCTAACACGCCTGTTTATTCGAGAGAGTCAAGACTCAAGACACTGCCACGCAAAAATAGACCTCTAACAATTTTTATATACATTTCTCATCAAATTCAGCAAATGTAGGAATAAGGAATGCGGAATGAAAACCGCTTCTATTTTCTTGTTCTGGTGAACAGCAATCCGCTACTGCTATTCTTGGTTTTTTTAAATCCAACCGTTCAATTTTTTTTTAAAATAAATCTTACAGCAACTTTTTTCAAAATTTTTATGTACATGCATCTCAAAATAATTCAGTATCTAAATTTAGAAAAATAGAGATAACAAAAATGCTGTTCATGCCGGAGAATAAAAGATTTTGATCCAAGTTCGTTGTCACTCCCATGCCTACTCGTAAATCTAACAATTTTTTAATATATAAAGATTTGTTTCCTCTTTTAATAGTTTATGCCATCGATATTAAGCATGTAATTTACCGATATTCAACTCCAGCTGCTAGCATTCCATTTGCTAGTCTCCATAACATACCAATAAATGGTTATGCACTAATAATGCTTCGTTTAAAGTAGCTTCATAAATTGCATTTAGCAAGTGAAGTAAAATTAAATTAAATCGCATTAGAGAAAAAAAAAATCAAATATTAGAGATTTTATCAAGTTTAAAATAACTATGGAGCTTCTTTAATTTTACCATAAATCATTTGAATTACCGCAAAACACTTGCCAAACATTTCAGTGACACCAATAGATTAGCCATGTTTCAACTCGTAACTTCATGAAGATTTTTGAGAAAAAAAAATTATACTGCTTAAAGCTCATTTAAATATTGCTAATAATCAGATTCATCATTCATGCATGTGGAGTGGCATATAACCTCGTTTAGGCCGGTAAAATATTTCTAAAAAGCTGAAATATTTAACCACATTCCACTGACAGGATGCAATTTTTCTGGTTCACCACCCAATTTTCAACATCTAGATTACTTTTACAGGATGACAACAAATGAGAAGGCCTGCTACGTGAATATAAAATCAACAAAAAGTTGACACAGAAAGCACATGCATCAACAAATCATACATTGGTGCTTTTGTGAACTAACAACAGCTTTCTATTGCCATCTCTTACCTGACGCCTTGCTTGAGCTGGTCGTGGTTTGGCCTGTAGTTGTCCTAAGAAGACCTAAGAGAGAGATTAAGCAAGTCAGTAACACTTATTAATACAGTACCAAAACTAGAATTAAACAGGTAACATTTTTTATTGTGTAGGTACCAGGGGCCGGAGAATTGAGGGTATCTTTAATCTTCAGACGAGAGGTCCCACTTCTCGGAACTGATCTGCTTATTTTATGCCCATTCCTTTGCCTGATACAAAGAGAAATATTAGCAATATTATATGAATATTATCTTCTATTTTAAAATCAGTTTCTGCTTCAGACAGTTTGCTTATATTGCAACTCCCTCACACTCTCAGGAGTTGTCAACCAGTAAAACCCAAAACCTATCAGATGAAAATCAGAACCATATTATGAAGTCGCATACCTCTCTGATCCAGGTTCACCTGGTTTTGGTACAAACTCAAAACCACTGCCTAAAGAGCAGTCAGTTTCACCTCCGACAGAGAAGCCACCTTCTGACCCCTCACTCTCTTCATCTTCCCCTTCATCCAAAGCCTCACCGAGACCCGCACCATTCATCCCAAGACTCTTATTATTTGGTTCAGTGTAACTCTCAGATGTATATGATAGAGACTTGTTATTAATGGATGGTGGTGGCTGGGCTGGGGACTGACTGGAGATGGCCATTGCGGTGTAACTTGGAGTGGAAGAGTGTCTGAGTAGTGTGGAATTTGAATTTGTTGATCTGGATTTAAGTTCTTTGAGGGTCTGAAGTTGCTCAATTTCGTTGTCCTTTCTTGCTATAGTGTCTTTCAGTGAGGAGACCTGGGATGCCCAAAAAAAAACATGCTCAGTTTTGAGTATAAAATGCAGATATAATTTGGTAAAAACTTCCACTTATGGTCAAACTGGAGTCGGTACCCAATGGGTATAACATAGGTTACACCAAGTGTTTAATCAGTGACACAATTTACCCTCAGTTGTGCAATCAATATCTAATTTTACAAAGTTTTGCTCAACCCTTGTGGAATCATCTCAAATTACCCACAACTGGGGAATCGGGTGACATATAGGGCAACAAAGAAGCCTTAAACTACTGGTTAAAACCAGCATCTGTACCACCCAGAGAGAAAATAGAAGTTAATAACCAGACATGTACAGTGCTCAAGCTCAATGCATTAGCACTTAATAGAGATGCTGGAACAGTAATCATTCACATTTTCTGTTATGTGAAAACCGACTTACATTATGAGTGATGCGTTTACATATAAATTTTTAATATTTTCAAGTTATTTTAGTATCAAATTAAGCGGTAAAAATATTGAAAAATTATTGTATTAAAATTAACTTAAAAACTCACACACTTGACCACTTGACTTAATACTAAATAAATTCAAGAAGTTTTAAATTTTGCATGTAAACGCGCAACTAATGAAGTAGATCGGTTTGAACAGATCTACTTCATTAGTTGAAATGACACTGATGTTATACTAGCCAAACTCGATAATATATTTGAAGAGACACATGACCAGCCCTCCACTCCCTCTCCCCGCATGCAAAAAATGAAAGAAAGAACAAGAAAACATAAATTAAACCAAATGATTAAATTAAACCAACCTGCTCAAGGAGCTCTTTAATATCCTTGCCTTCCCTGTTACTCCTAGCAGCCCCTAATTCAACCCCAGACACCCTCTCGGCAAATTTTAGAGTGCTTATGGTCTCAGCATATGATTCCACATCGGGGTTTATTTGCACAAACATCAAAGTCTTCGCCTGTCCCCCTGAAAATAAACAGAAAAACACACATAAAGTCATACAAATTTCACTGTGATTTCCAGTTTCCAGTTCAATCCCATCCAAAGATGATTTCAGGCAAACATGTATTTTGACATATTGTAGCATACAAGTATCGAGGGTTGTTGTAGCATAAATAGTTTAAGACATGCATGTATTGGGGTCATACAACTACCAAGGGTTACTGTTTCCTGCAGTAGAAAATGGAAAAAGAAAATAAGGAAAAATCTGCTAGAATAATGGACACTACTGCCACTTCAGAACCATATACCAATAGTGGCCAGGGTTTAAACAACTTATTTTGCAACATGGACACAAAAATTTTATATCTGCAAACTTTAAAGAAAATGTAAAAAATGCCCAGTTTTCACATAACAGAAAATCATGTGTTCAGTAAAAGTGACAAATGCTGATCGGAATCTGCAAACAGACCATATCTATAAAACTGAGCCTGGCACAGATTAAATGAACTTGCTATTTTGGTTCACACACCAGTGGTAAGACTTGCTATAGTGAATACATAAATCAGAGTCTTTTCTAGATTATGCCAAACATTTACTGCATTTACACTAGAACATCTTCCTTGGTAGTTGACACATTTGCAAAAACTGTCAATCTTTATAATAAGGTAATTGAAAAGGTAAATTCCATTAAATAATACAAAAATTCTCTACTTCAAATAATTTCTTTTCCCAAGATGAGGGACAAACAAGGGGTTTCCATGTTGTATTTTGATGTATGCAAAATGCTTACAATGAGAAACCTTTTTTGTAGAACTACTGAACTAGTGACAAACAAAAGACAGTTTTATGAGCTTGTATTTATTGCAGCTTGCTGCTTCTGTAAAATTGCAGATGGTCTGCAATATTTACTCTCTTTTCTTTTCTTTTTTTTATTTGATCCACACCTTGCAATAATTGCAGATGGTATGCAATATTCATCTTTGTTAGGTAAGCCTAAATTTTTTTAGATATACACAGATACCACTACCCTTTAGATTTAGGTAACAGAGATATATATTGTTCTAGACTTCTAGTGCTGGCAATTTTGCCCCCACAAATAAAGAATTTTTATACATCCAAAATGATAAAGTCAGAGGCAACTCAGCCATGTTACTATAAAATTGCTTGTGTTGAGATGAAAAATTCAGACCCAATAGCAATTTCTCTAGGAACATTGCCTTCATTCAGTGACATGCGTAATACATTTCTCAAGGGAATACATAACATGGTGAAATTTTGCAGGGATACAGAAAGTTGGGCCATATATTTACCTAATGAGCTCTGTAGGACTTGAGTTAGCTTGCTGTTGCGATATGGCACATGTGCATTTTTCTGAGCTAGCGCAAAAATGACATCGCCTAAGGCAGAAAGTGACTTGTTGATGTGTTGGGCCTCCTTGAGCCGATCACCAGTTGCCTCTGACTTCTCGACCCGTTCACTACCAGCAAGATCGATCAAGTGAAGGCATCCACGGGATGTGGAACCATTTTTCACATCCATTCCTTTCACATGTACTGTCAGAATGCTGAAAATCAAATAACATGAATACATAAAGTGAATACATAAATTATTCTTTCTCTGCCTATAAGAATATAAGGATTGCTTAAAACAATAATGATTCTCCAGCAGTAAATGATAAATACTTAATAGAGAAGTGAAGCTTTCTTGTGAATTGCTTTCAACTTTGTGAGAAAAAGCATCAAGCAACAAATAAAAAGGTCAAGGCACTTGTACTAACATTATTATAAAAAATGTTAATTCCATTGATCATGCCCTTGAGGAAATAGCAGAAGGTGGCATGTACCTGTGCTGAACTTTAGTGTGTATGTGTCCAGGACCAGCCTCAATGGCTTGTTGTCCTGAATTTCTTGGATATCAAAAGCCTCAAGATCAAAATCGAATTCCAACATAAACCCCATTATAACAGCAAAAAGTTGGAAGTAAGACCATAAAATACAAAGACCATAAGAGGTCCGTCCAATACAATCACCAAAAGGTAACAAATGACATTTCAAATTGTTCAAATCCCAATCTGTCAGATAAATTGTGACGTACCTGTGGGAACGACTACTCCTTTCGTTTAAAGCAGTGGAGCCAACAGCCCTATTGGATTGGCCAATTTGCATCAGATCAAGTACATCTGTCGTAGAATTGACAGCGTGCAAGCTTGCCTCAGGCACAACAAGGCCGTTCGGCTGGGAGGTACTCCAAACTCCGAGTGTTTCAATTTTATTAAGGAAAAGTACACAAAATAAAGGATTCCAATTAAAAAAAAATATCACTGATTTGACGTGAGCCTCAGTACCATAAATCCATCCTTTAACTTACTCCCATATGTGGCTCCTGAGCCAACATAGTATTAAAGATTATTTAGATGAATACCTATACAAGTTACACATCATGTAACTGAAATTGAAAATCTTTAAAACTGTAGCTTTCAATTTGCATGCACCGAAGAATATGGTACCCCCACCCCCACCAGCTGTGTATAAGGGTAGCTTCTATCAGTTTTGTAGAGATACAGATGTGGAATTAAAACAATGTCATATTATAAAAAAGGATATCTTTTCTGCACAACATCATTGGAGAGAAGATCACGAACTTGTTCATTGTATATTTCAACCATCTGAACTCCAACTTCATACAAAAATGCATTTCTTCTGCCCAATGAGATATTAAAAAGGTCATTCAATGCACGATAATTGACTCCCCAATCTTCCTTTGATGTACCAGGTCCACTCTGCAAAAAAATAAATAAAATTGAAATCTAGAATTACAATATACAAGTTTCAGTTGATAGGAGTATGACTGAAACCAAACTTCACTTATTTTTCCCCGTTTCAACAAAAATTCAAGTAACCTGATTTAGTTTCAATCATGCAAAAATAAGTACAGATAACCCAAGAATTAGCAAGAAAAGAAACCAAAAAGAGGACCCAAATAAAATTTCCTTAATTGACAAATTATGCTTTCAAGGAATACCTGGGATAACAGGATTAGAATAAATTTAAAAGATGCATTAACTTGCCATAGTGTAAGTTTTTCCAGATCCAGTTTGACCATATGCAAAAATGCATACATTGAAGCCATCAAGAACAGACCTAACCAGTGGTTGGATATCAGCGAAGACTTCACCTGTTTAATAAAAATGGAGAAAACTTGTCAAGCATGTATAAGATGGAGGTTTAAGAAACAAATCATAAATCTTCATATTACTTGACCATTAATTTTGATTTCATATCTATGCTCTAGATAACTAAAACTTGTATCCATTAGAAATAAGCCTTGAGCAGTTTCCAACTTATATCTCAAGAGGACCTTGAAGCCAAATCAACAACACTAACTTTTGTAAGGAAACAATATTAGGATCTAAGTTTCCAGGGTATTCAAAAAAATGAGATTATAGACTAATACTAGGAAGTAAATTCAAGAGGAAAAAATGTTACATTGAGATGAAGCGGGGGCAAACACCTTGTTAAATTTGAACATTCTATGACCATCTTTTCCTTGTTTAAAGGGATTTGTGATTAATAACTCCCCATTCTCGCCAATATAATCAATGGTGGTCGATTTTGAACTTTGGCCAGGAAGAAATGGCCTAATACGACAATATACCCGGATATTCCCTGCAAAATTGACAATAGAGAAAGAACACTTCTCAGTCAGACCAACCTAGGAGAAGTCCCTTCCTGGTAACTATGTCTGCAGAAGAACAATAAATTATGTTGAGATTACCTTTTAATTCTTGAACTTCATTGAACAATCTTTGGTTTTCAGCTAGAACTCTGTGATAGTTCTCAGCAGCATCAACTAAACCTTTAAGCCTCAGGCCTACAAAAAGAGTAAGCATTTATTGTTTATTTAATTTATTTATTTCAGATAACAAAAAATAATGAATAAAAGGAGATGGCCTAACCAAAGTCAGATATCTCATCTCTCCATTTCTCCTGAATATTGAAAACCTCTTGCTTAAGAGAATCAGATGACATTCTTAGGTTCTGACATGACAAAATAATTGCACGAATTAAGCACCAAGAAGATAATAAACATATTACAATTTATTTCAAGGATTACCATCCTAATTACTAGTACTAATTGCACATCATTCTTTTCCTTTCCTTCTTTTGAAGGACCAAGTGTTTTGTTGTTTAAGCACAAGATGCTATTGACCCTAAAGCATTAAGTTTGTTCCCAAAACAAAAACAAGAAACCCTTGTATGTAAGTCGGGACAGTTATCACTGGCTAATGCACCATCAACATTTTGTAAAGGTCAAAATGCACCTTAGTTGAATAGAGTTGATTATCCACAAATCTTTGGTAAATATTCTCCCTCCTATTCCAAATCTGCAATTTCAACTCTGATGCAGTCTCCAGGTCACCAACTCTTTTTCTAGAATTTCCTAGAAGAAACTCAAGTTCCCTTATTCTGCCAGTCAAGCTTGTCTCCAATTCCTTTGCCTTGGTCTCAAGTTGTTTCCGCTGATCTTCATGCAACTTCTTTTCAGACTCCATCTCTTTCTTCAATTTTGTGATTAATATTTCAGCATTCTCTTTCTCCTTCATTAACCGTGCAATGTCTTGCTCACTGTTTTTTGTTTTCTCTTCAAACTTTGACTTCTCTGCCTAGAAATGTTAATTTTTTAAAGATTAATACTCTTTCAATATTTTCCTTGTAGTTTCACAAAAGTAAACAAATAAAAATTTAAAATAAAGCCAGGTTGATTACAAACCTTGACTACATGGAGCCGATTCATGACTATCTGAAAATAATTAAACCAATAAATAATGACTTATCCATCCAATATGCAAAATAGTGTGACAAAAGAATGTGGTAAAATATGGCATGAACAAGTAGATAAATCCACCCTCCTTCAATTACAAAATCCTTCCTAGACACAGATATAATGAAAAAAAAAACTCATACTGTCTGAGTAGAGTATTAAAGCATTAGCAGCGAGATACCAGAACACTTCATATAATTCCATACCTGGTTTTCTTCATTGGTTCCATTGACCAACGTTTCAAGCGCTTTGATTCTTGAACGGTACTTCTCTTCTCTTGCCTTTACGACGGTATTTTGCTGTGCCAAAGCAACCAGTAGAGACCTTCAATCGCATATAAGGAGGGTCCAGAAAGAAAATAGGAGCTTTTGAAAAAAAAGAGCTTACATTTCTTATGTGTTCAGCTTGTGTTGAAATGCGTCGCTCAATTTCTTGCACAACTTTCCTCAATAGATAAACTACCCTCTATGTAGAGGAAATAATATAAGTAAAATAACTATACAGAGAAAGAAAGACCCCAAAAAGCAAAAAAAAAAAAAAAAAAAGATGAAGAAGAGAAATAGAATAAAGACTTAAGAGGCTATTTATCCTCTTATAATGAATTCCAATGCAAAAGTGTCTCCCAAGTTACATTAACCAAGAAATATTATACCGGTCAAGTGATCTACCTAAAGGTACACTTTATACAAATTATTGGTTGATGTTGAAACTAATAACAAACTTACATGTGGTATTTCTCCTTTCTTCCTCTCTATACTTTCATCCAGAATACCATTAACAACGCTAAGAAGTGATTGTGTGGTCGCATTCTGCAACAGATATACAATTTTCAGAACCAACTTAAAATACATTCAAATATATCTACAACAGTCACTGGAAAACTTACGTCTAAACTATTAGAATGCATCATTTCAGAAATTTTAGCAGCTGGGAGATCAGAATAAGAGCCTTTCTTTAGTTGGAAAACTTCCCTAAATTTTTGCCCTGCAATGTGCAAAACGTTACATGCAATAAATGATATTTTATAAAAATATGGTACATAATTAGGTTGCTAACAGAAACCTTAAAAATTCTATCATTGTTTCATAATCATATAGATCACAATAACCAATTTCATAGAATGGATAAGCAGTGTACTTTGTTATGTATTGTGTACATAGTTAAATTCAATTCTAGTTTCAAATTTGTTATTCTTGAGAACTAAAAAGATGCCCATAGTACTGAACTAAAAATACTATCTTTATCTTAGCACCTGGTAAGATAATGCTTGTGGCATCCAGATGCTAGTAGGATACGAGTGTCTAGCAGACTACATCAGTAACATTGCAAGTACACTCCTGTTATTTTGCTATCTTGGACTTGATTTATGTTTATTATCAGTACTGGTACCAAGGACTAGAAGATAAAGAAAACATACCTCGAGAGGTGTGGTGCAACTTGGCCTCAGAATGACCTTTCCTCTTCTCCTCACCAGGTGCACCGGAGCCACGCAATTGGCCTTGAGCATGCTTTCCAGGCTCAGGAGCAGCTCTCCATTTCTTATTGGGCAGGCTGCCATTTCCAATCTTGGATGTGTTTTCAAAGGAGCCATCTTCACCTGGCTCAGAGGTTATATTGTTCTTCAGAGACAACAGACAGTTAACAACTGATGTCATTGGTCCCTATAAGAAAACGAGCAAATTTGCAATTATGAACATAGCAGTAAAATAATCAGTAAATGTGTGGCCAAGACTTGCAATTTCCAGTTAACCACGGAATTTTGATTTTGTGGTTTCTGTTTTGCAATTTGCCTCAACTTGACATAGACATCCCTCAAGACTACAATCGAATGACAGTAAGCCAAAAGAAGATTAAGGTGAAAAGGGGGCATAAAATGTGTTAAACACTGGATAAACCAGCACCAGATGGATACCTGCTCAATGTCCATTATTTCAAAGCCCGGTAATCCAAGTTCTTCAATTATAGAAAGAAACTTCTTCAAAGTAGCAACTTGTGGCTCTGACGAGTCATAAGTGCCATGTGTACCCTACAAAAGAATCAAAGAAAAGTAAAAATATATGCTTAAGATCAGGAGACATGAAAATGCAAGGTATTGTTCCTTGGCAAGATTCACAGGAATATGATAGAACTGTGCCCAATTCTTCCAATTTAACCAAAAATAATTACTTTGTGACAGCTAGGTATATGACATTTGATTGTTGAACTCTGTGGAAGTTTTCAGAGTTTCCTGTGAAACAAGAGCTGAAGAGCACAAAAAAGCCCAATTTTTTTCTTATACAATTTATTGCTTGCAATTTAATTCCAAATATCAACCATATGAGTTCAGAATAAGCCACCATTCTAAATCTGCTTACTCCTTGATAATACTAAAACCAAGTTAATGAATAAAAAGTACCTTGGCTATACTGGGAATAAGTACATTTAAAACCGAGCATAGCACAGTTCCGTCATAGAGTTGCTTTCTCAGTTCCTCCTCCGATGAATCAATCGGCACATCAAAATCAGGTAACAATTCATTCAACCAGTCCAGTAATTCAGCTCTTCGGTCCGCTGAAATAGTAAAATGTCAAGAATTTACAGAATAGTTAGCACGTTGAAATTTCCAGGAAAACAGTTAACAGTGTGGGAACAAAGGATTGGACAGATATACCCTTTCAAGGGACGCATTTCATACAAGAGACAGAATTACGAGCTAAGTGAAAGACACAAAAATTCAGTTTTCCTGAAATTGCAGGCACAGCATTGCACCCAAAATTTCATAACAAGGCAGGAATAAGGCTAAGAGAGCAAGATCTTTTCTTTCTCAGACTATAGGAATCACAAATATTGGATCCAGGACGAGAAACAAAAGGAGTAAACCTTCTTAAACGGAAATTGCAGTTCGCAATCCTTGCACATTTTTCATAACAAAAGCCAGAACATGGATGAACGAGGTCCTATTCCAGGCTCATTCCAACTAGCTTGGATAGTTCCATTCTGTCCTTTTTATTCCTCCAAATTACACTCCTCTTGGCATGTTAAAAGAAAAAAATAAGACATTTAAAGTAGATCGGCTACTGACCTGCCTCAACCTCAGTGTCAACACTCCCCATTCCTCTTTCAAGCTCCGTACAGCAGGGGCCTCACTGCATAATCCCAAAAGGTCGAGGAGTAAAATGCAAAGGTGCCCCTGAGCGTAATGTACAATTGCAGATCGATGACTGGCGAGATAAATTCCAGGAGATCGTCGCCTCTAGTACTCGGTTCTGCTAGAATACTTGGGATTTCAAAAGTACTGACTAAATGAGAGGTTAATTTGGAAATTTCTGGACCCTAGTGAGAGTAGAGATGCCACATTGCTATGATTTGTCGAAATTTTTTGAACTCCTTCCTCTATTACTTCGAGATTTTGGATCTTAGTCTCTCGTTCTCTCTCTTCTCTCTCGCCTTACCTCGCTCTCTTACCTAAAGTGTGTAGAGAGAGAAAGAAAGGCAAAGCTGTTTGGAGGGTTCAAGCTTTCAGGAGGAGAGAGAGAGGGTTTTTGAATCGCCTTCAGGCTTCAAGTCTTGAACACAACGGGAGACGCTTTTTTCTCCTTTAATTGCTCTCCCTCTTTTTTTCTGAGTCCGTGTTTCCCCAGGTACCTGAGGTACAATTAAAAAGAATGAACGGTTTAGATTAATTCCATCTGGAGCAAACTCAATGAAGCCAGTTGGGACTGTAGGGTGTCTGCTTTAAGATTCGTATCACATGAAAAGAGCGGTCCAGATTTATGGCTTCCACCTCAGGTACCTGGGGTGATATGGATTCCTTTTTTTCCTGTTTCCTCTTTAATATTTTCCGGTACATCCTTCCCATAACTTTTATTTAGACCAGTACCCTCAACTTTGTACTGAAACTAAACACCAACTTTGTATTTCCACATATTGTGATAGATCTACATTTAAATGAAGAAAAAATGACTTCACATTTTCATAATCGATCATTGAGATATACTGAAATATGAGGTTGAGTTTATTTACTTACAGATATCCTGTATTCTTTTGTATAAATTATGTACAATTATTACACCTATCGAATTCCTGATTAGAAATAATATGCTAAAATTGAGAGTGTTTGAGCAAAACTTGTTCGTTTCAGCAAACTCTAGATTTGAAGAGTTTTGTGATTAATAGATAGTATAAGGTCTGATGCGAAACTTCTCCACATGTTCTTTTTAATTTGTCTTTAGTATCGAAACGGTGTTAGTTGTCGGTCCCAGCCGTTTACCTCCTCCGTGCAGACAATGAATTAACGACGTGCAAAGCAGATGTCGCTGCCTCTTTGGTGCAGATCACAACTTCACATCTTTTCTTTTTCATCCATCCAAAATCTTTTGAAATCTTAATATAGAACAGACTCTACTTATGTAACTTATTTACAGATATACCACACTGCTAGTTTCGAGGTCTGCTGGGTATTGTCGTCTTCCGAGTGGACCTGACTAAATATGTAATTTCGAGAACCGACAGGGGTATTATATGAATGACCAAATGAGATATAATTTTCTTGATGGTTGGCACGTCCAAGGTTTAGACCGGAGACTAGAGTAGACTAGACATTCAAGACTAGACGGAGCGAGAGATAGATATTTTTGTGTGAAAGTGGTTCAATATGTCTGTATTCCCGCCATTGAAAATCCGAAAAAAAAAAAAAATTGTTATAAAATGAAAAGAAATTTCAGGAAGGCTGAACTACTGAGTCTATGGACCTATGAAAGTGGGTACCATGTCTCCTTTTCACTTATTTATCTAATCACATCGGTTGCCTCAATTATATGTATCTATGCGTTTCTTGCGGATCTCATTAAAATATTCCGATGATTAAATATAGTAAAAAATTGAACCCTTAAATAATCATGTACGGGTTTCCTTCGCCATTACCAGATAATCTCTGTATGGACCAGCCACAGAGGATCCGTACTACCGTCAGTGTTAGACCTGTCAGGATATGGATTGCAAAATTGTGTAACGGGCTAGTTGCCACGAATTGAGGGGCTCGACAATAATTTTTCGCTTCCTAATTAATACGGATAATTAGACCTGATATGTAATTTGAATGGAAGTTGATGCAGATTCTTTCTTTCTGTAGTATTTTTCTGATTTTTCATAATTTTTTGTAACGTCAATTTTGCGCGGATTTGGATCCTCCGTCACGTGACGATAAAAAAATAACAGTCACATGTTCTATAATTAATAGCAGTAGCCGGACAAAGAGAAGTCTCGTGCCGCATGCAACCGCATAATCGGAAATCAACACAGCAAAACCCATGAGTGCGTATCCTCTGAGATAACTGAACTTTTGCGTGACCGATGCGTCCGGTGCCTATTCGGTGATAGCTCACGGGGCCTGTATTATTCGTGCTTCGGCCTTCGAGATTCATGCAGAACTTATTTAAACGGTTAAAAATTTCCGTAACTTCATGCAAAGTTTGAGATATCTCAGAGGATACGAATTCAAAACCCATGGCATCTGGATCTTCTTCTGATCGTGTGTGATCGTTTCTGTGTGGTATTATGTATTGAAGGCCAATATAAGTTGAACATTTCTCCCCACGCGTGATGAAGAAACACAATATCTGAGGCATACAAGTTAGTTACTTTTTTTCATGTCGAAGGCCCGTAGACTTTACATGTTAGTTACATTGTTTAAAAGTTAAAAAACAAGATAGCGGGTTTTGAGATTGAGATTATATTTAAAGCATGTAAAGAAAAGGAAATAAAATCACATGTCAGGGGATTCAGACGAACATATAATAAAATATTTTTCAAAAAATTTAGATGCGGTTGTTATTGTCAATTAATATGCAAGAGTTATTTGATGTATCTGTATGAATTAATATTTATATATGATTTGTTTGAAAAGTTGTACATTTTTATTAAATGTGTCGTTAAATAACTTGTTAATGAATTTTGTAATTGACTCTATTTTCTTTTTCCATTTGACTTGCGATGAAGATTGATAACTCATTGGATCATGAGTATGAAGATGTTTTAGTTGCACCTTCAAACAAGAATTGATGTACACATTCATGTGTTCTCGCATCAACGAGGTATGTCCCGCGCGTGCCTTTGTAGTTATTGCATTAATCACCTCTTCTTGAAAGTTAAAACCAACAAATTTTCCCTAGACCTTGTATTGTATGGGCACATCAAACATGTCAAGCACAACATTTGACACGAAAACAATACGCAAATACAAATTATAAAAACCTCATTGATTGTTAACAAATGAGATAGTATAATCTTTGGATTAAGGCTCTTGTTAAATATTTTCATCCTACTAAAACATGGCTTGAAACTACGTTAGTATAAATTTCAGCAACAAAAAGAAGAGAGTGAACATTAGTAGAATTTGTTATTAAAATTTGTGTTCATGTAGCTACTCACCTAAAGGAAAATAGATAATACTAACAAAGTCTAATATAATAAAATGACATGGTCAGGGAACACTAAATGTGATCTTTGTGATCAAGAGGAATTAAACCATAGATCACCTATTTATACAATGTTATAGAGTTGGGCAGGTCTGAATCTGGCTAGAAAAATGTAAATATTTTTTAGCAGACTGTCACAATATAGATGATATTTTAAACTTTGCCTTTTCTCTGCCAAGTAATAATAGGAAATTATTTTTAATTGCGCACTTAGACCATTTGGAATTTAAGAAAGGACATTTACTTTGAGCACCATTGGAATTTAGGAAATTATTTTAATGGGCTCAACTCAGTCCAAAACTCAGCCCGACTCGGTCATGCGACAAAGCAAGCTCAGACTCAACCCAAATTTAAAGGACCCAAATTTAAAGGAAAAAGCCCGACTCAGTTTAATTAGTTTGAGCCTTCGGCTCGGCTCGAACTCGCAAGCGCTACTACATTTCGTTTTTTGTTTAGTGATACGTCATACGTGGCTGCCTGATAGAAGTTTAGAACTATTCTAAAAAATTTTAGTGATACGTGTCGAGCATGCTGTTGTTCAAAAATTTTAGTAATTTTTTTTTAGTGATACGTGTCGAGCATATTGTTCAATGGCAAATAAAGTAGAGCCGAATAGCTGAATATTCCTGTTTATCTTTTTTTTTTTTCTTATCTTATTTCTTATCGTTATAAAAGAGGAACAATTTCCATATTCATCAATCATATCACTCAAATTAATACCATATTTTTGAATCACAAATAAATTTCAAAATAAATTAAAATTACTATGCAAGAAATGCAAAAAATATAAATAAAAAAATTACTTCCTCAACATATCATTTAGAAATATTCAAATTAATACCAAGCATTAGAAAAAAAAATACAAACAACATATGATCAGCCAATCAACTAGAATCAAACACTCAAGCATGTTGCTCCATTTTCCTCATAGCTTTGAGCTCTAGCCACCTGTTGATTTGACCCATATAATATATTATAACAGCAAACAGTAAACATTTCCAGCATGTGTGATCAAAAGATAGTTGGGTTTTCAGAGTTTCGATGATCTTTTGGTTCCATTACCAGAATCTTGTTATGACAACTAAAACAACAAAAATTTCCTAATTAAGCTCAAAAGATCATGGTATAACCTTAATCGGCTGAATTCAAAATCAAGTTGAAATTTGAAATCCTACCATGGTGTAACCTGTTTGCTTACCAGATTTTTCACTCTATTAATAGCACCGACCTCTTTTTTTTTAAGTAGGTTTGTATACTGAACTGGAATTTTCAGGATCCAAGCAAATAAATGTGGATAAGTATACTACAATTACCTTAGCGAACACTGGGCCTCAGATATTGCTACTTTATATGCGAATCAGATGTCTGATTTAGGAACTTAACAGAACAAGTGGCAGACACAGAGGCACTGCAACCCCTTGCTCTCCTGCAAAAATTTAGCTGATTGAGTTAACAAAGCAACTTCATTGTGTAAAAAAACTGAAAATTTGGCTGATTTTATTTGAAAGCATAAGAACCTTTTGCTAGGAAAGATTACCGTTATAGATGTCAATAGTATCAGTTAAGCTCTGTACCAGTACAGGGAACCTAGCTGGAACTGGGACCATTTATTTTATTTCATTGTTGAAGGCTAATTTGAATCTTAAACCATTACTCAATTATATTTTCTAAGGCTAATTTGAATCTTAAATCTTCTTTGACAATGATGCAGGTGTATCATAAGCTGTGAAGAAATATTATACTATATATCATCATATAAGTAGCATGAAGCAAGAAAAGTTCGCACAGAAAATCAAAGTATCATGAAAAATTTATTCAGTTAAAGCTACTGACCTTGTAAAAGTCCACAAGGGCTATATTGTCGTATTCGTATTTCCTCTTACACACTAAGCTGCCCCCCCACCCCCACTGTTTCTCTAAGGTCATGTTCGGTAACGAATATTAGAGTATTGCAGCTTAAGAGTTTAAGTTGTGCTAAGGAAGATATGTTCGGCTAACAAAGACTTAGAGTAATGAAGCTTAAGTATATAAAGATGCTAAAGAAAGGCTCTAAGAAGGCACTTTTTCCTAAGCCTATGTTTTTTTTGGCTTAAGAATTTGCTTTAAGGAAGCTTAAGAAAGGTGCTCTAAGCTTGTCTAAGGAATTGTTGTTTGGCTAGCTTAAGCAACTAAGAAAGCTAAAGCCACTCTAAGGAGGCTAAAGCCTTGTTGCCGAACATGACCTAAGAGATTCTTCCTCTAGTTCTTCAAAATAATGCTTGAATACCTGCAAAAAGAAAATCACAACTAAATACTCCTAAGTCACAACAATACCAGTAGGCTTGCCATTACACTTGAAGTCCAAATATAAGAATTGGGTCTGATCCGAATCTATTACTGGTTCCAGTTCAGTACTGGTATGTACATTATTTTTTTCCCTTTCAAATGATTGCACAAGTGATGGTAAGCTATTTTTAAAATTTAGGCAAAATACCAACAACTAGGTCAACTAAGGCAAACTGGAGCATAGGAATTGCTTAATTGCACAGTGAGAATAGATTGTGATGAAATTGAGATCAGTTTTTTTCTTTCTTACAACTTCAGGTGAGAATAGATTGTGATGAAATTGAGATCAGTATTACTCACTCAATTATATAACTTCAGGTGAGTATTACATGTATATAACTACTGGTAGTCTGGTACAGTACTACTACTACTGGTACCTCTAGAATAACTACTGGTACATCTACTACTACTGTTGAATTTTGTTTAACTTACTGAGTTGCTTTTCTCTTTCAAAATTTACCGCAAAACCCACAAAAATAAACACAGTACCAGTGATAAAACAATAGGCCAATTTATCGCAACTCAGAGATTTTTGATTTAACCTAAATACAAACAACTTAGCAACTCAAAGAGAGAGAGAGAGAGAACGCACCTAAGAGGAGAGAAGATGAAAACTGGAGAGCGACGGAGCAAGAAAGCAGATGGAGGCTGGAAAGTGAAAGAGCGACGAAGCCACGGAGCTTCGACGAAGCGAAGGAGAAGCAAAGGAAGGAATGGTTCGATCGTAGCTCGGCTCGGATCGACTCGCTAAGCAAAACAAAGATTTATTTCGAGTTCGGGCCGAGCTCGGGCTCAATTTGACTCATTCAAGAGTCCAGTCCACGAGCCGGTCCGGCTCATTTAGCAGGTTGCACCAATAATTTGAAACATGTAAGCATACTATCTCGAAGATTATTAATTTGATGGTTTTGTGAACAGGAACTACTATAGTAAAAGAGGCTTCTAGAGTGAAATAATGGTTGTCTGAGACACACCACTTCCCTCTTTAGGCCTGGGACGCAAAAATTGATGGCCATGCATGTGGGAACCCGTATCCTCTCAGGTATTGCACAATTATTGCAGAGGATCACTTACTTTACGGTTTGAGATTAAATCTCAACCGGCTTGGGATTCGGATTACTGTAGAGAGCTGTATTTTTGGACTTTGAGATCCGTGCCACGTTAAAAAGTATGGTTCAGATCTAGTAATTGTAAAAGATTTCCTTATCAGGTATTGGAGAGAATGTGAATTCTGCATGTGGTGGGGGCAAACGGATGAAAAATCCGACTATAATGCTTCTTTTGATAATTCTATTTTGATATGTGATGTTGATGTAATAGACTTATATGTTGTTTGTGTTTTGATGATCTGTGTGTATGGATGGATTATTGTATTAGTTTAGGTAGTCAATCGTTAATATTAATTTTTTTAAGAGAATATTTTATTGCGATCAAACAACATACACTAGTATGAGTAAACTTTAGTAGGTTGTAAATTATATAAAGTTTCAAGCAATGAAACGGACCTAGTTGCTTTATTTAAAAAATAGTATAATTTGATTGTCGCAATTTGTGATAATAAAACTTGCATGCTATAGTTCGATGTATTGCTAAAAAATATTATGAGAATTATTTGTTATTACTGAAAGCTCTACAGCCTTTCTTCTTTTCTTCATCACTGCTGTCACATGAAACAATCGCATGTGAGTCAAAAACTTAAAAATGAAGAAATTATAAAATTTTGTATAATCTAATTTTATTTTATAAAGAGAACTATAACGTATTAATGTAATTAAAAAATATTATGGGGCCCACAAATTTATCGTGCAGATATACACTCAATTGAACCAAATTCAATCCAATGCCTATTTAGACTGTAAGGACTCTCTTTAAAATTTGTGCCAAATTAAAAAAAAAACAGTCTAAAATCTGCTTCACATCTAAAAAAAAGAGTCTAAAATTTGTCTAAATTTGTGCCTAATTCATCCTACATAAAAGTTGCCTCCGTTGTAACGCATATGATACAAATTCTCCAGTGTGGCCTCCTTATTCTGCTTCACATCTCTCAATTTCTTTTTTTTTCTTTTCTATACTTTTAGTAAATCAACCTAAATAATTTTTTAAGTAACGCATCGGATAAATTCGACGATAACTTGGAGATTTTCAAAAATATGTTAATGATGAGTGAATTCTTTCTACTCATTATCGCATTGGAAACAAAGTAATAAGTATGTGAGTTCATTTTACAATTTGGAGTATCTCTTTACGTTACCTTTTGAACTCAAAAGCTGTTACAAGCTTCCAATCGACGGTGATTGCATGAGAACGGGTTTGGGTGGTTTAAATTGCAACCAGGCAAATCTCACGAGTCACCCGGTGTTTAAATCGTTCGAAAGTGTGCGGGTATAGGCGAGTAGCTTTGCTAGGAGTCCGATCCAATAAAGAAGAAATTTGTTCCTTGGATGTGTGTTCATTTATCACTGTGTTATCTGTTATTCAAATTTTAGTGCACAATCATTGACTTACTACTATTAGAGTTACAAACAACCCAAGTTAGACAAATTTAATATAACGAGACGAGTCAAATCAAATTAAGTTTGACTTGTTCATGATGTGAATTGTGTGTAGATCAAAGATTTTTGCTGACGTATATTTAAATGAAGTGAGAATAGTTAGAATAGAGGCTATTCACAATAATAATGTGCGTCCAAACAATACTTTGTTATTTGGAATAGTTAAAATAGTTGATATTCTTTGTAAATACTAGTTAAATACTTGTGCTTTGCAACGGAAAAACAAAAATTTTAGTTATCAAATATTTAGATTATAAACTTACAATGTCACCAAAAATAGTTTTTTAATTTCTAAATTGCATGAAGAATGACTTAAGAATATGTCTTTAACTTTATGAGTACAATGATAAGTTAAATCTTGAAATTTATTTATTTATAATTGCATCTGATGTTATGGAAGATGGTGGAAATAACTAATATTAATTGATTTATTATTATAGTGCATAACATCAATCAAATTTCGGTGCAACCACATATAAAAAGCTATAGGGAATTTATATTCCAATGAATGAACTATTTAATTTAATATTTAACAAATAAAATAATACCATCATAAAATGTAGGGAATTATATTCCAAACTTGTAGATAGAATACTGCTCGATGCGATGCTCTGATCAAGAACTGCTAAGTGGTGTCTTTTTTATTTTTGTTCTAAGCCTGTAGGCACTCCCTTTTACCAGTAAACAGTTCAGTAAGGCGCCCTACCCTAGTACTTGTCAAAACTCCTATTACAATTCAAATTAAATAAAAAACATCTACAGGTAATTATAGCTTGCACTGGTATCTTCAAGGAAGAGAGGATATGTGTATCCAGTGTATGACATCCGATGGCTAATTGGTTAGCTCTGCAATTTTCCTCTCTTGGTATGTGAACACAGCTAAGATCTGGATTGTTGTCATTTCGATCGCAATCTGAACCAATTGTGGGTATGCTCTCCAATCTTCCGCTTGAACCTGCTGTAGTCTCTTTCCTGGCATGAAGGTGTTAGCTAAGAGCTGTGAGTCCGTATAGAAAACACATTTCCTAATTCCCAATTGTACCGCAGCTTGCATTGCACATAGAAGTGCCATAGCCTCCATCTGAAAAGGGGAGACATCATCAGTTTTGTAGATAATTTCATACCTTATTAATTGCTCCCCTTTTTGTATTAGATATGCTGGTGTAATACAAAATAAAAATATCACATGCAGTAGTTGATCGCAAAAATGGAAAATTCCATCTCCAAACAGCTATATAGTTGATCCTAAAAAAGAGACACTCTTTTGACAAACCAACATATCCTCTCTTCATCCAATCTCTTAAAACCAAAGAACAAAGAAGCAACTAAAATTACAATTCTTCAAGACGTTAACAAAGCAAATATCTGGTTGAGCTTTTTTGCTAATTGCGGAACCCCTATCTCTGATTTCAGTAAAATTCTAGGGGTAGCACCGGATTTGAGTGAAGAGGGCGATTGTGCAACTGCAAATGGACAAATGAAAAATCAGGTTTGCAATTTGAGAGGAGCAAATTTGATTGATATATAAAGATAGAAGAGTCGGTTCAATTGAAATTGCAATGGCGGGACAATTACGTGTCAAATCCATTGAGGAGAGATCGAAGAACCAATGTCGTTTGAACTTTCAATGGCGGGATATCTCTACAATTTTTTATAGAGCAGAAATCAAAGAACCAAATGGTGGGACAATTATTTTCTTTTTTTTAGAGGAGAAATAGAAGAACAGAAGGAAAAAAGAGGAGACGCGGCGCTGTTTAGGGTTTAGGGTGTTCTTCGATGTGTGGCATCGTCGGGAAGAAAAAAAAAACAGACACGTCGGAAGGAAAACACATGGAGAGAAGAGGAAAACGCGTGGGGAAGGGAAGGAAAGCGTAGATAAATGAAATCATTACTATGTGACTTTTCATGTGGTGTATACTTCTTTAATTAAATTTAGGTTTCTACACGCTTGACTACATGAAACAGGTCTATAAAATCAAAATTATTCATTAATGGCTGTGATTGAGCTATGTTTTTTATAAGAGGCTGAGATTTACTCAATCAACAGTTGAGATCCTCTCTAGGTGAATAGAGCTTTGGATCCTAAATTTTTCAACGCTCTATTATAGTAGTCTTGATTGGAATAGATACTATTCAAAAGTGTGAAGAAAGAAAGAGAACAAATGCTTCATTCTTGAGCTTATGCTGACGCAGTTTCAAAATGACAAAATTCACACCACTTCTATTATTTTCACGTCGTGACAATTTGTTTGAAACTCCATTTGTCTATCTTTTTCCTTAACTGGCACCTTGTTAACACTGCTCTTTATCGGTTACAACTATTATCTTATACCAACCTCCAGAGAATGAGGAAAAATCAGCTAGTAGTTTTGACTAGCTTAGTGTTTATCTAGATTTCATGGTTCTTTTGATGTTTTGTTATGCAAGTACTACTTCTGTTCTGATGTATGTTGGACTTAGGTTTCTTTAATGAAACGGGCTTACAACCTTTTTATCAAAAAAAAAAAAAATCAATTACGGCTATTCACTATTCCAAATGTACAATCTAAATAATATTTTTACTAATCTAAATAGTACCATTTTCATATTAATATGACAATCACTATTTTTTCTATTCTCATTTATTATTCTCAAATTTCATTATTCTAACTATGCTAGCTCCCATCAAAACGTACCTTTCCAACGTTGTCAGTTGTGCATACACTTACCGACTGCAATATCATTTACAACTTCTCAATTTACCCCTGTGGGCCTATCATTGATAAGCCTAAATTATATATATATTTGATCTGATTTTTATCACGAAATAACACCAAATATCTTGTATTTTGAATATAAAGTGAATAGATTACACCTAGGATCAAGTTACTGCGTTTACTTGGTTTTAACTTACAGGAAATGAAGAAAAATGAAGAAAAACCGAAGAAAAATGCCCACTGCAAACACACAGTTTGGAATATGGCCAAAATAAGTACTTAGATGGATTTCTGGACGTGCACCAATTTTAAAAAGGTATAATAAGCTATACATCAAAATCCGTGCGGATGCACAAATCTCGATGCAACCGCACTCTGGTCGCACAGGAAAAGTCCGAGCCTAGTGCAGATCTCGATGCATCTGCAGTGTGGATAGTGAAGACGCAGTGCGGATTGTGAGGATGCAGTGCGAATCCCAGCGCGGATGGTACTGTAGTAGTGTGGATTGTGAGGACGCAGTGCGGATCCCAGCGCGGATGGTACTGTAGTAATGCGGATTGCAGTGCGTACGCACTGTAGCAGTCAGCCAAAAATAGAGTCTGAACTTAAAACGGTCAATCATCTTCACAATTGTTAAGTGAAAAATCAGGAAAAATATTCATCTTCCTTCTATAGAACATGTTTGGTTATGGAGTAAAGTTAATAAGGACTAAATTGCTTACTCCACCTTACTCCTCATATTTTACATCTTATTTGGGGTAGGCATATCGATACCACACATATTTATATTAACACAACATTTTTATAAAAATTTGATGTATGGACAATTTTGACCTTCATTAAATATCTTTTTAACTATCATAATTTTTTCATAATGTAATTAATATAGTGATCATTAAATTATTTGATTTCCATAACTGATAGATTCGTTTTCCTTTTTTTTTATATATTTTTGCATTCATGTTAAATCAATAGCTACATAATTTCGTTGATCTTTTTTTATTTATGAAAATATAGTTGTATAATTTACACAAGAAAATATTCAATTCAATTAAGGTTTTAAGCAGTCAAGCCAAAATATGTATTAACTATTTTTTTTGTAATTTTTTTTAATATTAAGATACACTCGCTTTAATATGTGATGTATTTCAACTCAAAAATATTTTAAATTTTTAAATATTTTTTCTTATTTTTGATACTTATAATCTATCAGTCTATTTTAATTAAAATTATTAGAAATTTTTTATTGATGTTTTGTAATTAATTTATTTTTGTTAATTGAATAGATTGATAAATTCCCTAACCCGTTAGAAGAAAGCCTTGAAAATCAAATTTTAAATTATGCAAATTAAAGCAATCAACTTTTTAATTTGAAGTTTGAATATTTCTGATGACATGCTTCTTGATGTTCGTGGTTTATATAGTGCTAAAGGCCATGTATGCTAACAACTCGCAACTTGCAACCAAATAAATTTGTTATTTTGTAGTGTTTTGCTATACTTTTAATTTATTATTTTAATCATAATTTGAATGCGAAATTATTCATGATAATTTGCATTCGATATGTTTTTTTATGCAAGTAATCATGTCGTTTTATTAGTGTTATTACGTAAAAAAAATAATAGACAAAATAATTTTTTTTATAAAGTAGATTCTTAAAAACAATTGTGAAGTTTTACAAAATAAATCGTTATATACAACGTTGATAGATTTTAATAATATAATTAAATTAATTCACTATTGTAATTCCCTTAAAAAAAACTTAAAGATTTAATTAAAATAAATAATGAATACTTATTGTATGATAATATAAAGTTTATAAATAGATTTTATAGTAACTTTTAAGTAACATATTTTAAAATAAATATGACAAAAAATATATTTTACACAAAATAACATACTTTATTAAAAACATAACTTTTAAGGAAAAATAATTATGTGCTAATATATGAGAGAATTAGTTTTTAAAGGAAACACTTAATGAAGGGTAAAATTGTCTATATAGTAAAATATTTTGATGATGTTGTGTTAATATAAAATTGAGTTGTTTTAATATCATCACCCATTATTTGGTTGTTCAAGTCATTAATTAAATTAATCCATATAAAGAAGTAAGATGTTGAAAAATGAACATATCTATGATAGTGGGTCCTACAGGTGAAGTAAGTGTGGAATAAGTTAATTCAACTAAAAAGGTGGAATCCATATAAATAAGTAATATGTTGAAAAATGAACATATCTATGATAGTGGGACCTACAGGTGAAGTAAGTGTGGAATAAGTTAATTCAACTAAAAAGGTGGAATAACTTACTCCGAATTAACTGTCCTCTTACTCCTTTTACTTCTCATTTGACTTCTTAAACGTGAAGTAAGGAGTTTACTCCACCTCTCACTCCACAATCAAACATGGCTATAATGAGTTGAGAAATAAACTAAGTCAGAATGGATTAAGCTCAACTCACATTCGTACGAGTCTGAATTAAATAATCTAACTACATTTTTTTTCAAATTGATATTGAGCAAATTATGTGCTAGGAATTCTTCGTGACTTGGATGCAATAAATAACTTAAGCAACGAATGACTTTCTAAGTTCCTGTGTAGATTATATATGCCAGCTTTATAAAATTTATTGAGGTGTCAAGAAAATACATTGCTGGCATTTAAACTTATGACTAGAAAAAAAATAATGAATTATTATATTTTTAGCTTCATTTCTGTTATGGGTCCCTTCTATTTTTTAATCCTCATTGTCATATGACATCTCATATACACATAATCATTTTTGTAGCAATTTGCTCGCCAGCTATATTTTTTACTCTTGGTGTAGCTACCGTGCTACGAAATCGACGCTCAAATCAACCTTTTAAGTGTGATTTAAATTTTATTTGAAGTCGCCACCTGTAATGCAACGGGAAATATACAATCTATTTTTTTATGCCCATGGATAATAGCTAAGTTTGTATCTTAGTTATGAATGTGGAAGGTGTTAGGCACCACGTTCACCCGATAAATTGGTCTCTACTATTTCTCGTTTTTAAAATTATATTTCAACGATAATATATGTTACAAAATGAGATAAACAAACATAATAACAATAATAAAAAAGAGGGAAAACAAATAAAGAAATCAACAAAAAGAAAGTGGAAATTAATCAGAAATTTTCAAGTCACGGTGATCTTCATTCTCGTTGTTAGAATGTCGTGATGATCTCTTCGGTGACTTCGATGGATGATTTTAGAATATTGAGAACTCGGTTAATAGAATAGCATAACAAGTTTGTCACTCATAATTTTTGGAAGCTCATTATATTAAGGTTTTATGAGAATTTTTGTGGAAAGCATTTTTTTTCCTTGCTGTTTTTTTTTCGTGGGCTGAATTTTCAAACTGTTTGCTCTCTTTTTGTGCTTTGGATGCTCTAACGAATTATGGAGATGAAGTGAGGATGTAGGGGGCTATTTATAGGTGAAGTTTGAAGCCACTTGGAGCTCAAAATCGTGCTCAAACTGCTGCTAAATGTCATGCCCCACAGCTGAACTTGTTTTGAACAAAGTTAAACATATTTGACTAATGTTAGACAAAAAGTTGTAAAAAGAACTGAAATATAAAAATTATATGGCAAGAACAAAATCCAAACCATGCATACAGATGCTTAAAAAAGTTTACTTAATTTTAATGACCATTTTAATATATTTTAATCATGTTTATTGTTAAGAAGAAGTGAAAACACAGCAGCTAGATTCTTGCTATCCTCCTTGTTTATTTCAGAAATTTGTATTATTCTTAGGTAAATTTCAAAAAGATAGAAGCTGAAAAATTGCAACAAGAACATGACTAGATTTTATATTTTTAACATGCATAAATATGCTAATTATATTGCTCTTAATCTCATCTTTTTCACTGCTCAATTTAGAGCTGGAATTTTGTTGTTGCAGAAATTTTTCTATTGAATTTTCCTACTTGTTGGAATTTTTTTTTTTCTTATATATGAAATAAAATCAGAAAAATTGTTCTGAAGATGTGTAAATAGAGGTGGATAATTTAGAGTTTTAAATTTGAGATCTCATGTAGATAGTTTTTATATATTTTTAGTGTTTTGATTTGCAATAGCTAGACGTCTACTCCATTATCTAATTTATTAGAAGCATATGATCAACAACTTTCTTGTAATAATTTTTTTTTTGGATAGATGGATATCATATTTTACACCCATTAAAGTTAGTAAAGGTATCACATTATCAATTTAATTAATATTTAAAAGCAACATCATGTGAAATAGGCAAGATTTATGCTAAAATTTCAGGCACAAGTTGATCTTTTGACTTGAAATGAGATAAGAAGCTAGAATATAGCTGAAAAGGGATAACAAGTTGTCTGTTGGCTGATTATACCACTTGCAAAGGTGATTTGAATGCATATTTATATTATTAATTTGTCATATGGCTACCAAATTCATTTGTAGGACTTTTCTGATTTTTTTTCTAGGCTTTAAAACAGAGTATAATCATGCTTGGAACTCATGAAATATAAATTTCTGAATTTTTGCAACACCAGAAGATATGTTTACTAATTAGACCATTAATTAAAAAACAACACTGAAAATATTATCCCTTGCGTAATGGATAATGCGTATTAACTTTTTGTGAATTTTTTTAGGTCTCAAAACAAAGTGTAATCATACTTGGAACTCATGAAATATAAATTTTTATATTTTTGTAACATCATATTTCCTAAGTTTAGACCATTGAAAAAAAGATGTCTTGTACCAAAAATATTATCCATTACATGCATATTACCTTATTTAAAAGTTTTTGTTTAGATATGAAAATAATATATGCTTGTTTGAAATACTAATTTGTTGCAAAGTAAAGTATGAACTAAATACGTCGTGCATTTTTTCCTAAATGATCATAGCTTCGATACAATCAAATTATGTAAATTTTATTCATGGTTTACTCGTAGTGGATATAACATAGTTTTATACGCATAAATTAAAATGTGATTCTTAGAAATAATATTTGTTATAAATGACAAAGCAAATATATTATGGTGATATGTTTTTTTTTCTTTAGTATCAAATATTTGAAATTTAGCTAGGTAATAAATGATACTAAAAAAAAAATCAATTGCAAAGTGTACTTCTCTTTGAAGATACTTGGAAATTACATTCTTCATCCATCATTAATTTCAAAACTTATGTTTGATGCAAACATATATTTTGTTTTCAAGATTACACAGTTTAGGATGTCCACAACTATTGGATTTATATTTTATTTTATTTGTTTTGTTTTATCCATTATCATAGAATTTCTCTATAACCTAGATGCAGTTTATGAGTAGTTGCTTACATTCTAGAAATTTTATCCATGATTTTTACTCAATCAGAATTAACATTACTCAAAAAACTGCTTTCTAGCTCAGTTCCTTCCAGGAACAGTATGTTTCAGCTATGTTCGAACTCCCCAATTTTCTGCGCAGATGTTTCGGCCTCAGTTTCGTCTAAGAATAGGCTGTTTCGGCCTTCACATAATGTGTTGTTTTCCAACATGTTGGTTTTTTCCCAGGAACTGAGACTGAAACTACCCAGAACAAACTATGTTTTGGTCAGAAACTATGGTAAAAAATTCAGAACTCTTTGATACCCACAAAAATTCATTTTTGCAGTCTGCAAAGGTTTTTTCTTCTTGATTTTTTTTCCAGATATTTGGATAATATTAATACTTAACAGCAAAAATAAATCAGAAAGTCTACATCATGAACTCTAAATTAAAAACAAAATAACAATGACAAACACGATTTATTTTCAATCTTAATTCTTGATTCATCATTTATTTCATAACTTACATTTGGTGCAAGTATATTATTCGTTTTCGAGAATGCACAATTTTGGGTGTCTACACCTGGCTGCAATAAATTTGACTAGTTCTGAAAAATGAATCTGTAAAAAACTATGATCAAAATGACAGCCATGTAAAAATTAATATAGATTATAATTAATATGTGTGAATGGCATGACAAGGTTTAGAGAAGTGGTTATTTCCGACTCTACAATACGAGTTATATATTGCTTCTCTTATCCAAAACAGCAGGTTCAAATTAATCTACTTATTGGACCCATTCTATGGGAGGATGCAATGCTGTTTCTCTCCTATGCTACTTGCGTCAATTCATTTACTGCGAACGAATTATGAATTAAAAAATGATTTGACGAGATCTAAACTTCATAACATGAGAAATACACTTCATAAATTATTTGGATTTTTGTAATACAAATAACATACGAGATGGTAATATTTACAGCAAGCATGCAAAAAAGTCTTAATTGAGAAATAATTCAAGATAAATCACCAATGAAACAGTTGTTATTTATAAATTAAAAAGTAAGATGGGTATCAGAGAAATTATTCACATATATCTATCCACTTCATCTATACGCAGATATTATTCGATAAACTTTGGAGGCAACTGTCTCCTTTTGTGAAATTGGAACTGCTATCCTATGGGCTTGAGATTAAAAGAAAACCTACATTTACCAATGGTAAAAACCAAACAAAAATGTCTCCTGCCAAGTGGGCCACTAGGGGCATTATTGTAGAGATTTCATGTGTATGCCTATGGTGAGAATTAAAATTTTTTCCAATCACCACTTGGCTCAATACACAAAGGACGTTATTTATATGACAATAGCAAACAAGAAACTTCTTAATAGTTTCATTAAGCACCTAATGTGTACTAAATAAAAATAAATAAATTTATTTATTTCTTATACAAGAGGAGATAATAATTTATACCTAAAGAGATTGTCAAATCTCTTGTTAGAGGGAAGTTGATTTCCCTTCTAGATCTCTTGGAACCGCCGTTCTCTTGAAAGCACCTCTTGGTTCACCTTGAACCTAAACAACGAACTACCACACCTCTTAGATAGATGGATGTGAAGTTCAAGGCTTAGATACAACCACCTCTTGATCTTTAAATCAACAAACTATTTGATTTCTTGGTGGCTAAACCTAACAAGAGAAGATAAGAGAGCAACCTTCTTAACTTTTGGTCAAGGAGAAAAGAAAAACGTGGCTGCTCAAAGGGGCTGATTTTGGCAAGTGTTATAGGCCGGAAATTAGCATATTTTTCTCCAAAATGAGCCCCTTTAAATAGGCAAGGGTTAGGGCAACCCTTTGTGTAAGGTTTGAATCAATTACACAAATGCCACTAGCCTTGTTTAGCCATTTCATGCTCTCTTTAATCTCATCTTATGGTTGGTTCAATAAATTAATTTATGAACAAATAATATTATTCATATTATTCTATTATACAATATTTATATTATTCTTATAATGTATTCAAACATTATACCAAATAATATTTGCATAACTTCATAAATTTATTTATGGTCTAAGCATGTCATATTATGACATTTTATTTTAGCATTTCATCACATGTATTTTATCTTATACATCATTATGAAATGTAAAATACTTGTTGTTTCTCTTCAGTTGGTGTGACCGTATAGAGGATCTATGTCATCTTGGCAATAATATAAAACTTTATATTATTGACTATAAGAGGTTCTATCATTACATTATAGTTATCCAAACGATATAGTAATCATTTAATCAATCCACTAATTTTGTGTCTATCCTTGTCACATGATATTATGAATAATATGCAAAATATGATCGTGTCATTTTTGCATTATATTTGTTTTCTTGGTCTCTCAAGTGAATTATAATTATAACTATATCAGTTATATTGCATGCGATATAATTTCACTTTACCAAGGGGCCCAGTAATATCATAACTCAAATTGAGAGACAATGATAATATTAACATATAGATTTCTCCCGCACAAGTTGTACACAACGAACTACTATTTTATTCCTATCATATGATAGTATTTAAATAACAATCACATTATATGTTTCTCATGTGAAAAACCTACACATCTCATATCTAAGATTCTAAAGACACAATGGAAACATTAATGACACAAAACACAATCCATATAATGTTCCATTCATTTAGGTCATGCTCAATATATAAAATACACATTTTATATATTCATGTAATTAAATGATAATCCTTTATCAACATTTATAGAACTTCAATGTACTTTAATCTACATGACAATCTTCCTCGGTAATTAATGTTCCTACTTAATTACCACGATTGTGAACTTATTTAGTAATTAAATGTTTCTCATCTTAGGAGTTATATGATTCAAGACCAAGAGCATCTTCTTAAATACTTCCAAAGATATAACATATAAATCTCAAGGAACAAGAATAATAATATTCATAATAAAATCATGAACAACATATAAATTATTATTAAAAGATAACTTTCAAAACACACATCCTTCAATTATTTCTATTGAACAAAGTAAAATGGGGTTTAATCAGCCCAAATGTTTTGTTCATTTTATACAATCCACGTAGTAAAAGGTGTGAACTCCAACCTTTAGCTGTTAGCAGCAATTAATCAATGCTAGCAAAATATTAGAGGTCAAGGAAATAATTATTATGTTTGTTTAGAGATGCAAGATTTAAAGATAACATGCATGCCAGAAAACGGTATTCGGCAAGATATCATCATCATCATCATTTTGTAATTTAATATATTTTGCAGTTTAAAGTAAGAAAACATAAAAATAAAATATTACTTCCAGTAATATTTTATTACACTACCAATCACCTCGAACAATTACTATAAGCAAATTATTCATCAAACAAGGCCCAAGTTACATGCAACAACTCAACTAACATAACTCTCTTATTTTTGTCAGATACAGGTCTACATTGTCTACACCAAAAGACACCAAGTCATACCATCCCTCACTTGCTCGGCTTGGTGGCACATTCGATGGGACCTACTTGTCGCAATAGCTGATAAAAGGAACCAAGAAAACAAGGAACATCTATCTTATTAGTATTATACATATAATATATTGTTTTACTGCATGCACATTGAGGCAAGTCAAATAATCGAAAGTTACAAAAGAAGATCACATTACCTCAAGTGCTATTCTTAAGAATAACATTACCACAAAATTGGAATGAATTCCAAACAATTCTTTTTTATTGTGATTCATAGGAATATTCTACTTCATGTTTCACCTATCAACTAGTAAACAGTAGGAGGATAATCACTATAAAGTTACTATTAACATATTATTTATTCTGACATAAGATCCGTTGATCATAATATATTTATGAAGTTTGGAATGAAAGAAAGAAAATTCTAGTCTACTTATAGATGATTCAAAGAATGTGAACAATATTAAATATTCACACTTTAGATATTTGAATGAACAAAGACACTACTAATAATTTTCTCCCCCAAAGGCAAAGGTACGTTCAAGTCGGAAAGGCTAGATCAGAGAAACAAGTTGAGCAAGCATCAGCAAAAATAGTACTATCATCAATCAAATAAACGATTGTAGCAAAATGGTCCTTTCTTGTAATTAAACAGATAGGAATGGAATACTGGAAGAAGAAAAAACACTTCTTCATGTAGTGTATGCATGAATGTTATAGGAAAAAGCAGGAAAGAAAACCTGAAAGTAGGATTCCAATTTCTGCCTCAGAACAAAATGTTCCCTCTTAAGTTTCTGGAAGGACCTCATACATCTGCATAACACACTTACATATAAGAAACGGGAAGTCAAAAGTAAACTGATAAAAACATAAAAGACAAAGGGGCAATAAATACAAATTAGTGACAGAAAGAGACAGAGGGAAAGATAGACCCTTCAATATTTTCATCTCGGCAGTAATCCCTGAAGACTGTGCATTCAGTTTTCATCTTTGAAGCACCGATACTACAAAAAAAAAATAATAACGAGCCAAACTAAGAAAAAATTTGATCGATCTTCTAGCCTTGTGTAGCAATCTTAACATACTGTAACATACTGACATATTAAAAGCCACGATACCTACCTTGTACAACTTCCCTTTAATTGTTGCATGTAAACATCTAGCTTGTTGAAATCTTTTGCACACTTATCCCTACAGAATAATTTTTGAATTCATACTCTATTTGATAAATTAAATAAAAGGGGTAGAACAGTCCTCAATCTAAGACTATGTACTCACAAGGATTGATCAATGTTTGCCATTAGCCGTAGAGAATCCCTAAAGAACAAAGTGACCACTTCTTCTACAAAATTAGGGCTGGCATCATCTTGTAAATCTTCTAGTTGATAAAATTGTTCATCCAAGTAACCCTGCAACCATAAAAAAATAAGTATGCTTTTGCAACTTGCGAGTCACATGTTGTTGTTGCATCTTATTATTATTATTATTATTATTGAGACACACATCACATGTCACATGACTTGTAAATTTTCTAGAAAAGGCATAAAGAAAGCCTCATAATTATGGAAATAAACTTTCTGAAAAGTAGCTTTCTAAAATTATTGAAGATTCTTCCTTTTATTTGATGTAGAAAGACACATATTGTACACTTACATATAATTGGAGGATCTATCGAGTACTTTTATTCGTTATTCTACTAACAACCAAGCTTTCTCCTTATATTGAATATTACTCTTATTCAATTCTCATATCACATCAGCTGTATTTAATTACAAACTCGGAGACCTCCATCTATTACTTATTTTTATGAACAGAAACATGAAGATGTGTAATTTGTCCTTGCTCAACAGAAAATTGTTTCAGAAATCTGCTTTGTTCTTTTAGTACTCCAAAATCTTTCTTTTGGGGTGAGCAAACATGATTACATATGATGCTATATAGAGGGATTATACGTTGTACATATTAATATAAATTAAGATGGAAAAATAAATTATCTCTTGCAAAGAAATACAAACCTGATCAAAAAGACCTTTCCTCAAAGAAGCAGCTTGACGACGAGTATTAACATAATCCATTCTATTACTTTTTTTTTTTATGTAGTAACAAACAAGTAAATGATACCTAAGAAGTACGAGGTTATGTATGAGATAGAGGCTATAGCAAATCATTAGCATGGTACCAGTTTATATAGTAACAGAGGTAGGTGTAATGCTAGTAGGGATGTGTCAAAAGTGGAAATGGAATTTATCTTGATTCTAATTTCTCAATCGTTGTGTCACCTATCAAACAGAATCATCGATAATCATGGAGCATGGCATCTAACGGTGGCTTAGTTGTGTTCCAGAGTGTGAACAATATCTCTATATTTTTGACAACGACTCGTTTTGATGCAGATTCTCTTTCATGCACCTTCTCTCTTTAAAGGTTTCATACACTCCTATGTATAAACATAAAAAATATAAGTATTTTGTTGGAAAGATATATAGAGGTTTATGCCAATGAAAACTCAATCACATCTACCCAAAACCTAGTAATGAGCTGGTCATGTTTGTTAACCCCATGCTCCCCCTGGTACTGAGATATATAGTCTATGGTACTGCTCGCAGATCGTTTAGTTCTCGCAAGTGTTGGTGTACTCTTAAAACGAAATAGCAAAGGAGAATGTGTCCGTACTGGGCTGGTACCAAGACTGTATTGGCCAAGTCATGTACGATTACATACTACTCGTATGATAATAAAGAGACATGTTCATCATATAAAATTTAACACTACAGCGGCCTAGCTTGTTGTTTAAAGAGATATGTACCATTAAATACCACTTGTTTTTCTAAATATCGCACTACAATGAAGTCTCTTTTTGTTGTTTTGTTCCATACATCAAGATTAAAAGAACTAGAATTATCCGATCCAAGTTAGATATGAGCACATTCGCAAATAAAAACCACAAGTCTATTTCAAAGCCCGCAAAGAACAAGCATGATTGGGTGAGAAAGAGAATAATAATAAAAAGGCATCCAACAAAAAGAAGAGAATTAGATAGGCCTAGAAGATGCTGACTTTATGCTTTAGCCACTATAAAGGTGGACATGAAAGTCTACTTGTCGGAAACTCCTTTTCCATAATTTAAAAACCCTAGTTTCTCTTTCAGAAATTAGACAGATGTTTTCTTCTTAGAGAAAAAAGGAGATTCAATAAATGATTGATCCTATGATTACCTTTTCCAAAATCAGGTATTGATAAGAAAAATCCATCGTGGGCTGATAGAACAAAAACATCAATTGGCAAGGAGAAATGGATCAGCCAAAAGATTGGCCAAGTTTTTTAAAAATACCCAAATTTATTAATATTTTATTATAAATAATAAGATGTTTGACAAAATTATATTTTTACTCAAACCGTAAGGAAATCTTACGGTTTGAATTAAAATTTCAAACCGTAAGATTTCCTTGCGGTTTGGAATTTTTTTTTCCAAACCGTAAGATTTCCTTACAGTTTGGATTTTTTTTAGCCCAATTTTGCACCTCTGATTAACATACCAAAACACCTTTAAAAATCATGAAAATTTACCGACATACATTTTTGACTTCATAGAATAAGGCTGTGAAGTTTTATACAAAATCTCAAAACAAACCGTGAGATATTGGCTCTCAAAAATTGCCCGAACTGTTGAAAGAGTGCTTCTCAACCCAAATTTACACTTCTGGTTAACATATCAAAACACCTTCAAAAATCATAAAAATTTACCAACATGCATTCTTGACTTCATAGAACAAGACTATAAAGTTTCATACAAAATAACGAAACAGATCATGAGATATCGGCTCTCAAAAATTACCCGAACTGCTAAAGGAGTGCTTCTGAGCCCAAATTTGCACCTCTGATTGATATATCGAAACACCTTCAAAAATCATGAAAATTTATCGACATGCATTCTTGAATTCATAGAATAAGACTGTGAAGTTTCATACAAAATCTCAAAAATTGCCCGAACTGCTGAAGGAGTGCTTCTGAGCCCAAATTTGCACCTTTGATTAACATATCAAAACACCTTCAAATTTGCACTTCTGAGCCCACACTTGCTGAAGGAGTGCTTTTATTATGTTTTATTATGTTTAGTTTAGTTTAGCTTCGTTATTTTATTATGTTTTATGTTTTATTATGTTTTGTTCAGTTTATCTTCGTTATTGTATTATGTTTTATTATGTTTTGTTTAGTTTTGTTATATTTTCTCGTTCTTGGGTAGTATTTAAAAATAACAACAAAAATACTATTTCGTTATAAAATTCGTAAAAATCTCTAACTTAATAATTCAAACAAACTGAACAACATATTATTTCTTACAATGATTAAAAATAGCAAAAAACAATATATTGAAAATAAGGAACAACAATACGACAAGTTAAATAGAAGAATAAAATTAAGAACAACAATATGACAAGCTTTAAAAATAACAAAAAGGCCCGAAAGTTAAATAGAATAAGAAAACTGAATGAAACTCCTTGGGTTGTCATCCCATACAAATAAAATTCGTACAAATCTCTAACTTAATAATTAGAACAAATTGAACAACATACTATTTCTTACAATGAACCTTGAACGTACATGGAACAAAGTCATCATCCGAGATTGACGAAGTCGGGTCAGTAACAACAGACGATGTGCTAGCCTTAGTCTTAGCATTAGCCGTCTTTACACCAACCTTTTTTCTGTTGGGTTTTGACGGTTCAAACCCATTGATTAAGTATGTTGGGGTTTTGACGGTTCAAACCCATTTATTTGCTTAAGGTGCGGAAAGAGTAAATCAAAATTTTTACATCTAACTTAAGCTACAGATTAAATGAGGTATGTCAGGAAACTTTCCAAGGCAGTCCACCTTCAGTATTCCTTCGGCATCAAAACCTCATTTAATTATTTTACAGATCTACTCCATAATTGATTTCTAAAACTTTAATCTACTTACCAATTAAATAGATTAATATAACAATTTATACCTTATTTCCAAATCACAGTTGGAATGCATATAAGCGAGAAGAGCTACACCAGGGAAGGAATCGACTCGGAGTATCACACGTGTGATACCTCTATTAGTTATCCACCAGGACTAACCAGAGAGCGGTTTATTTCTTTTGCCAGAAATACTATAAACCGCGGTATTCTGCAAAAACACTATTCACCAAAAAATTCGTTTCAATCAGATTTGCTAATTAAACCAAATCTAAAATACCGCGAAAATTCGGTAAAACACTATTCACCGAAAAATTCGTTTCAATCAGATTTGCTAATTAAACCAAATCTGAAATACCGCGAAAATTCGGTAAAACACTATTCACCAATCGAAAAACCGTAAATAGAGAAAGAGAGAAATTCAATTAACGAAGTAATCAGATTAACACGTGAATTAGTGGTTTTTCTCTTTCACCTATGCCCCTCTATTTATAGGCAAATGAGGAGGTTCGCCAAAAGACCGAAATACCCCCGTACTTGACAAAATTACATTTTTGCCATTTTGGATGTGGCATGCAAATTTGATTTTGCAACTTCATATTGGTTAGATTAGTTTAATGGATTCTAAACCCATTAACCCAAACCCACTATGAATAGTAAATATCCAAATCAAATATGTATAATTGTCATGTACAATTATATTCGTTTACGGTTTTCGTTTGGTAATTTTTATACAACATGTCAAACATGTTTATAAACAAACCTGTGTTTCTGTTTGTCATTCTAAATGACGTACAATTAATTTAATTAATTATACCAAGTATAACTAATTATAATCATTAGTTTTTGCTTTGTCATTTTTAACATGACAAATATAATTTAATTATAACACGTATAATTAATTATAACCATCTTAATATTGATCATAACCAATTTATAATCAATCACAATAAGATTCTCCGATTAACTCCTATATGGTGTGACCCAATAGGATCTGTGTTATGTTGGTAAACAGAGTTAAAACTGTTTTAACTTCTGTAATCATGAGCGGCATCTGGCAACACATCATGACCATCCAATTACACAGATGATGCTGTACTGTACAATATCACGATCCAGTAAATAATTTATTTGTGTCAGTTCTTCTGTCTCATAGCTATCAGATTAGTTTCAAGGTAGATGTGTGTCATCCTTGGTAACTGTATCTTTTTCTTGATCTTGAGTAGATTATCAAATATAATTACTCTTGTAATTGTTGGGGTTTTGACGGTTCAAACCCATTGATTTAGCTTAACAGCGGAAGTGTGTAAAACAAAAATTTTACGGTTAAGTTAAGCTAAAAATTAAACGAGGTATGTCAGGAAACCTTCCAAGGCGGTCCACCTTCAGTATTCCTTTGGCATCAAAACCTCATTTAATTTATTTACAGATCTACTCCATAATTGATTTTCTAAAGCATTAAATCTATTTACAAATTAAATAGATTAATATAACAATTTATACCTCAATTCCAAATCTCAGTTGGAATGCAGAATAAGCGAGAAGAGCTACACCAAGGAAGGAATCGACTCGTAGTATCACACGTGTGATACCTCTATCGGTTATCCACCAGGACTAACCGGAGAGCGGTTTATTTCTTCTGCCAGAAATACCGTAAATCGCGGAATTCTGCTGAAACACTATTCACCGAGAAAAAGGACGAAATAAATATATTTGTGTCCCGAGATTACTTGGTATCGCTTTAAAAGCTAAACCGCGGGATTTCGCAAAATATATTATTTTCCTAATCTCGAAATAACCGAAATCAAGGAAGAGAGAAAAACCGATTAACAAAGTAATCAGATTAACACGTGAATTAGTGAGTCTTTCTCTCTACCCCTACCCCTCTATTTATAGACTTTTGAGGAGGTTTGCAAAAGACCAAAATACCCCTCAAAACAAATCTATTTACCAAAAGCCCTTGACACCTCATCCTTTTTCATGTGAAATGACCAAAATACCCTTGCCACCTCACATGACACATGTCAACACATGGGAAGTCGGCACCAAGGGTAAAAGACCATTTTG